>JAJHUR010140456.1:58197-146686 GCA_027495735.1 Lutjanus campechanus | reverse complement strand
CTCGGTGATCGGAGTAAGGATGGACTCTCTGGAGGAAGTTGTGGAGAGAGACACAATGAGGACGGTGGAGGCCATCCTAAACAACATGGATCATCCACTGCATAACACCTTGATGGACCAAAGAAATAATGGTGGTGGAAGGCTCCTCTCTCTTCGTTGTAGGACAGAGAGATACAGAAGATCTTTCATACCAACTGCCATCAGACTCTATAATGCTTATACAAATAGATGAGACTACTACAGACAAATGAACTTCCCCTTGGGGATCAATAAAGTATTTCGTATTCGTATTTCGTATTCGTATTCCCACTGCAGACAAAAGACAGATTTTAGTGGGTGTTAGTAGTTTTTTTTTTTTTTGTCCAGTGTAAAAGGGGCACACGCTTGAGAACAACTGCACCACCAAAGCAGAGCTCCTGAGTGTGTGTTTTCCAACTGCAGGCATAGCGTCGCTATGACAATCAGGCCCACCCACACTGAGGCAGTATTACATGTACAGTCAAGTTGAGTCATTTAAACAAGTTTTAAATAAATGTCATCATAATACCACATACCCAAGTAAAATGTCAGAAAGGTATGAATTTATGAAGAAAATAGATTCCAGTCAAGCCTACATGACTTGCTGAATTAATGTTTACACATATAATCCGAGTTTTATGAAATGAAGTTGTTGAAATAAAGCGCTGTCTCTTTCCCTCCCAGTCAGTCCAAAAAGAGAGTGTGTGTGTGTGCGAAAAAGAGTGTATGCGCTGAGGGTGACGTTGTACCCACAGGGTTGATTAATTTGGTATAATGATCTTGACCCGAGGATCAGAGTCAAATGGCTTAATGTTCACCAAAATAAAATAAAACAGCAATTGTCTTTTGCTTCATCACAGAAGAGTGTTCTGTGCTTTTATGGTTCAGCATCATGGAACATGTTGTACTTCTTGTCAAACTGTAGAAGAAGGTAAGTAAAATAATTCTGACATGTTTAGCTGGGACATTGTGGAGCACCGCAGATGACCATGACAAGGATTAAATTGGGCAATTGTGTCACCCAGCACTCATTTTCATATGCCCCCCAAATTATTTGGATCAGGACATTTTTTGGCATAAGATGTACTTGTCAATAATAAAAATCTGTGACTGGCTGTTCAGATAAGTGCCCATTATCTTCCAAAAAAGCTAGTTGGCTGTGTTTGTGTGTGTGTGTCTAAATGATGTTAGGATAATGATGGTGTTTGGCCTTGTTGTTAGCAGCCACATCGGTAATATTCACAAGTGTTCAAAAGTTTGGAATCGCTTGTCACAAAAGCTTTATTCAGTACAGTCAGATGAAAAGTCAGCTTTACAAATAGTTATTATTTTGTATGGATAGTTTCCAAAAACAAAAGTAATGTTTTGTAAAAGGAAAACAAAATGCTGTACAATGGTTCAACCAGACTAACAATTCAAAGGGCAGAGAGAGAAAAGATACCTCAGAGAAACCGTTAAAAACACCAGTCACTGGAAAATAAATCTGAAGTTTAGCATCGAAAATCGGTGCAGATTTAAATAAAAACAGATTCCTATTTCAGCTTCAGCGCACAATAACAATTAACAGGCGTGTTGTTTTTGCAAAGGTATTCTTAAAACTTCAAAATAGAAAGAGAAGGTTAGCACTATTGGAATTAAATCACAGAATATCAATTGAACATACTAAGGACTGACAGATCATAGTTTAAACCTTTTCAATCTAACTACTGACTGCAGAGAGCCCAACCGGCCACCACTGAGATCTGATTGGCCACCTCAAGTGCCATCCCATTACCCTCAAGTATGATTGGCTATATGTCCAGTGAGAAGCGGGACCTTAGTTTGAACCAGCTGTTTGATTAGTACTTTTAAATGTGCATTTCTTATTTTGTATGTAGCCACTTTTAAATTTTTATAAGGTTTATTTACTTTATGGATCATTTTACGGCACAGGGTTGTGTAAAGAAATGTTAGTTGCAGTTCTCTTTATGCGACTCACAACAACAAAACATACACAAAAAACTATATACAGCAAATGAGCGAATAAATAATAAATCACAAAAATAAAACTGTTTTTTCACGGTGGAATGCTGAGGGTGAATTAAGGAGTCTCACAGCCTGAGGGAAGAAGTACAATGAAAGTGCAATTTCTTTTAGAGGACGAAAGTATGGCTTTTGTGTGGAGGTGTGTGTGTGTGTGTGTGTGTGTGTGTGTGTGCGTGTGTGCGTGCGCCACACTCCAGTCAAGAGAGTCTGGACACGCCCCTGTATGAATCTATGGTATCACCATCACTCCAAACTCCACATGATGATTGACATTCTGTTTTGAATTGGTCAGTTTTTGCCCCCTCCGTCTTTCTTTCAGTCAGAATCAAACTGACCAGCCAACTGTAATGAAAATGGGCACGCTGATACTTTTAGAAATGCTAGTACAATGTTAGGAATTAATTAAATCTTCTGCTCCTCCTAGACAGCTCTAAGTACAAATGTGAAGGCACCCAGGAGGCATTTGAGATCTGATTGCTCAGATCACATTCAGAGGTGGTCTGGGCCACATGTGACTGTATTCTTTTAACAGTGTGAGCGCAAATATGGCCTGAGTCGCATTCAAAGTGACTTCCTGTAAGTATATCATTTGTTTCATTGTAATGCAAATTATGCATGGGCTTTTTTTTTGCCTGCAGCAGATGTTTGTAAACAAACTAGTAACCTCAGACTCCCTTAAGGAATTTTGCTATTTTGAGAGTTTTTGAATGAGGAAGAACTTTATAAACTTTACAAAACACTGCCCATGGCATTTTTTTTTTAATTATTTGGGCCTTCTTGTGAATTCAGCAAATGTTATACATGAATTAATGTTTTCTTTGTAGAAAAAAAATATTGTGTCCATTTGTCCCAGTGGGAACATTTAAAAACAACAGTGCATTTTGCAAACAGATTTATTTGCATGTAGAATGTGGATATGAAATGGCTACGGCGAATTCTAATTCTGCATTAAATGCATCACATTGAATCGTCTCTTCCAGTGTAAAAGCACATCGTGTTTCTGCGAAGAACGGACAGGAGAGATGCTCTGTGCTGTGCTTTTCTCTGACCCTGTCATTAACACCCTTAACACCCTTCTTCATCATCTTTGATGTGAAAATATCAGATTTTCACATGGTCAGAAAAAGTAAACGTGTGCATCGTCCTCATCATAGTTAAGTTATTAAATCAAGCAGACCGCAGAGCGTCTCTGCTGCCGGGCTGCTGACAGCGCAAGTAAAACGTGAGGGTCATGCAGAGGAGTTCAGTGTGGAGCTGAACTAAAAAAAAAAAAGGAACTAATAAATGGCCAAATGGACAGTGATGGACAGTCAACTGACAAAACAGCCCATGCGTTTATTTGCATATGGAAAGTGAGATCCGATCAGAAGTGGTTACTCAAGACGCATGTGGAGATGCATTGTAATGCCAGGTGTGAACTCATGAACTTAAAACTGTCCACGCATGTTAATACCAAGTATGAACGGACGACAGAAGGGCAAGGGTTGAAGGACTCACATGAATGAAGGCATGAATTGGTGTGAAACCAACGATAAAGGCAGATGATGCACATTACCTGTTCAGACGGCACCAACGGTGAGATGTCCGTCAGCCAATTTTCCCCTCTGTTACATATCCAGTGGCATTTCTCTGAACTTAATGTATAAATTGGCCACTTTGGAGGACACCGGTGAGTAAGAGCCTCTTTATTACCTGCAGAAAGAGCCTCTGTATTCAAAGTGCAGTCAGTGGTGGTCAAACACATCTAGCAGAGACCAAATGTGTTTTAGGCTGAACTGTGTTCTCTAATTAGAGTGTGTTGTAAGCATTAGCAATGCCTATAAAAAGACTAACCAACAATACATTTATACTCCAAGCAGACAACTATTCTCAGTCTGTGCATTATTATGTCTCATTAAAGGAGCAAAGCAGTGCAAATATTGAATCACTGCTGCTGTGACACCTACCCAAGATAAGAACTGTTTTTCACAGTCGTTTCAGAATAAACTCAACTTACTTTATTCATGTTTTCTGTGTTCTTCCGTTCAATAATAACATTCGAGTTAGTCATGCTTCAAAAACAGCAAGGAGTTAGATGATCAATAGATGATAAATCAAACCTTAGCCAATTAATTTGAGATGCTAACATGTTTCAACAGGACATCGCTCCTCATGTGCAAAGATTCGTGGCCTCTCTGGATCTGATTTTCTTTAGTTTTTACAACAAGCATGTGTCTGAATATGACCCCTCACAAGTTCTGTATGTGACCTGATGTGTGCATTTTGTGTTTGTGCACATTTTGTGTTCATTGGTATTGTGCATTTAATGTTTAGGCTAAATGCTCCATGCTTGTTAGCATCAGTGTCTTGCTGCTTTTTGCCCGGTTGGAGTGCTCCCCTCAACTCAACACCTTCATCATTTAGCCCCTATCCCTTCTTTGAAGTTCAGCCTCAAAGACCAGCTTCAAAGCTTCATCTCTCACACGATAACATGTTGCTCCTTATGTGAGGAAAATATCAATAGGACTGTGCCTCTGCTATTATGATTTAATGGCTATGTTATTGAATGACTGGAGCTGGAGAATTTATAATTAGTTTTGCTGGGGAAAATCATTACCATTTGATTAGCTCAACCCCAGTGTTTCACTGCAGTACATACTTTGCATATTAATTAGATGCATTTGTGTGCTTGAGAATTTTCTGCGAGTGTATGAGAGTTGCACGCAGGCCAGCCAACAGTTGTTATTGGAGGAGTGTGTCATTTTTATACTTTAGCAAATGTGTGCATCTGTGCACATTGTGTGTTTCTATGTACATTCAGTATAATACACGAACACATAAAGCTGAGGTACATTTTTGCAGAGATTGCATTTCAGAGTGCTGCGAGATTTTTTACAACAAATTGATGCTAAGTGCACAAGACCACCATTAGAGCCGGTGAAGTTTATGTAAATGTAGTTCTAAAGTAAAATGTTCTGTAAATATCTCCTCTGCTGCCACTTTTGTGCAGAGAATCTACACACATACAAACAGCTTGACACTACTGGCCATTTAAGTATACTAGCAGCCTAAGGTGTCTCAGATCCACATGGCCCAGTGGGCCTGGGAAATATATTGAAATATTTACATTAATTAATTTTTTTGTTTTTGGACAATGCAGAATGTCAGCAATTAAATCAAGTCATTACAACATGCACAAAATGTCTTTTACTCAAAAACTAACTTAGATGAGTTGTGACTGTCCTGTAAACTGAGACATGAATAGTTACACTGCTGTACTTGTGCACCTGTGGCAGTTCACAGGACTGTCGTGACTCCAGACCGTTGTGATCAGTTACTCCAATTTATGTACTGCACCTATATGCATGCATATACGTGTGCATGCATTCACATATACATAGCCACTTGACATTCATGGCTAAAGTATAAGAAGTCAAACTAAGTCACACCATTGGCAAAAGGAATTCTTGGCCAAGTCCAGTGATGCCTGCTTCAAGGCTCTATGACAAATGGTTCATGAATCATGAAAGGGGGTGTGCTAATCCGTCACCAATGAAAAATAAACTTTGCTTCAATGATGATGAATCCCACAAGTACCTAGGCCAAACAGTTAATGAGTTGTGAAAGGGGCGTGTCTTATTTACAAGGGTTAGGGCTCACAGGTACCATTGAAATTGGAGCTCTGCTGTGACCAGTGATGCCTCCCACAAGAATCTACAACAAGTGATTCATGAGTTATGCAACAGGGCATGGTTAAAATGTAGGGGCCGGGGCATAAGTCACTAATGACAAAGGAACTCTGCTGAGTGCAATGATGCCTCCCACAACAGTCTACCACAAATGCTTCATGAGTTTGGTCATGTTACGTGAATCAGTTTCAATGTTATGTACCTTTTTGTAATAGACTACTCCCATTGTCACGCTTCCATTTGTCATTTTTGATCATTTTGATAATTTGTTTTGACACACTGTGATGCTGTGTCAAAATCAAACAAGATGGTGGACCAAAAATGCACACTGTGAAACTGCAAACAGTTCAAATGTATTTAATAAAGAAAATGATCAAAAGCTGACTTAAAGTTAGTCAGGTCACGACCAGAGTCCAAAAAACAAAAAGAATCCACAAAGGACAAAATGCCCCCCCAAAAAACCCAAAACAAAACAAAACAAAACAAAACAAAACCAACCAACCAACCAACCAACCAACCAAACAAACAAACAAACAAACAAACAAAAACAAAAAAACGCAGTCCAGGAAAACAAATACCAAATCCAACACATGAAAGCATGATTAGGAGTATACAGGATGACACACAAGGGGGACAATGAACTGACACAGAAACAGAGACACACAAGGACTAAATAGACAAAGAACTAATAACACACAGGTGGAACTAATCAGGAACAGATTAAACAAATGCTAATCAAAAGGGCGGGAAAAGAACAAAGACAGGAAGTAAAGACAAGACACATGAGGGAGGACCAGAACTACAAAATATAACAATATCCAATACTATTTCTTTCAATGTCAGGTATAAATTGTAGGGTAGAGATCTTCACGGGTCCAAAAATTTGTGCCTGAACCCAAAAATACCCCGTAAATACCATGTACAACCCAAAACAAAACCAGACCCATTTAATTTTTGAAAGCTGGGACCCAGACCCATGCAGAGCCGACATGATTAGCACAGACTTCACAGCTGACTGCTATTAACTCAGTTAAACTTATTTAAGTTAAACTTTGTTTACAAGGGTTCAAAACAAAATTTTGTATTTTACCTTATGTAATGTTCATGGCCTTCTCCCCTCACTTCAAATGCTTTTTGCAGAAACTCTTGGCAACACTGAAATAAAACAGGAACCAACCTTGAATCCGATAGACCGTATGAAACATAGATCCAAACCCATGCGGGCCCTGGATCAGAATTGGGCAACAGGTAACTGTAAGCTTGAAAAAAATGAAGATTTAATTTTTTTGGCCACATCACCCAGCCTTGCAGTCCAATATAAATGCAACTTCAACAGGAAGTTGCATACTGTTGATTGGAACAAGCTATGGTTGGATATAAAAAGCTAGTTAAATGGCGCTGGCACTCACATGAAGTAAGCAGAGGAAGAAGTCAAACCGAATTCTTAATACCAGCTGCAAACCCTGAGAACTGTTGGTGATACTCAAATATACTGTAAATGACTTCCAATGTACAGAGAATAAAATGCTGAAAGATTAGCTATCATATGAATCCACTCACTAACCATGTAAAACCTCGTGGCTGCTGGTTTGTGTGGTTTGGCACTCCAGCCTCATACTGCAACTCATCATTACTCCCATTCTGTGAGAGAAGCTCACCTGTCAATTTGGCAGTGATGTGTCAAGACTGCTGGATGGTATAGACAGCCTCCATGGCGTACATCCACTTGTGTCACTTAGCATCCCCGCTACATTTGAATGAGGGCATGCTAATTGGCTGCCGTGGTGCAAAATAGCTCTGAAATGTAGTGAGAGGAAAATGAGCGGTGCCACGCATTTAAATAAACAGAAAAACATGAATATAGGAACGTTAAAGCCGGTCAATATTGCTTGAATTCAACTCATTAATGGAGGGAGAGTTAAATAGGAAACTTTTGTATGCTGGAAGTTTGTGACAACCCGGCACTAGATGCAAATGTCATGGCAGATGAATTCTGGGATTGATAGGTGCTCCTTCCACACTGTCTCTCCTGTTGTACGAGGCTGAACCACCATGCTGCGAGAGCTGTCACTTCCCTGACTGTCTCTCGCTGCCTGAAGAGATGAAAAACAAGCGGACAGGCAGATGGATGCCACTGCTAGCATTCCAGCGAGCGCTCCAGTAGACCAGTTGGAGATAATAAATTGCTGTGTGGTGATTAGATACACTGTTGGATACTAATTAATCACAAATCAGACTCAGATCAAAGTCAGATATTGTCCCTATGCAGACAGCAGATCTTTGATTATCTATGACACACAGTGTACAAAGTGGCCTCATATAAATGTAGAATTTCTGTATATGAAACACTTTAATTCAATCACTGAAAACTTTTCTGTATTGTTGACAACTTGCGATATAGCTGTGTTTGTGACACACAAGTTTGTGCTGTGGATCGATACCAAGACATCTTGACAATGCTGACCTGTGAGGGTATGAAGGATGAGAGAGAAACCTATCAAAGAGAAATAGTCTGCAGACTAGACTGATACTTCAATCTGGCCATAATTAAAATCGCTTGCAACTCCACATGAACACATCTGCTGTGAGACTTGATTTACTTGATATGACTTAATATAAGACTTGAAGGCAACAGGCCGAGAAGATTTGGCTTGTATAATATAATATAGTCTCCATAATCTAATGCAACCTTTCAAATACAGTGTTTGTCACATTCATGATCCATTCCTCGTTTTAATATGACTGAGCAGAGACGTTTAAAGATCAAACCCAGGAGCAGTCATGTAAAGAAACACAATTCTTACAGCAGTTCCAAACATAAAGTCATCATGGGACATTTTGCACAGTTGTGCCTTTGTTTTGAATGTTGAACTATTAGGCACTCACAGATGTTTTGATTCATACTTGCAACTTGCTGTTAAATGCCCTGTTTCATTTTAAAAATGATTTTTGGTATTGTCTCATTGCAATTTTTATACTAAGCATCGATAAGCCGGAAAACTTTAAGCCGAGACGTGGACTGGCCCTTTAAATACTTTAGACTTGATTTGGACTCGCCCTCTAAAGACGTGAGACTTGACTTGCATTTGTCCTGTAAAGCTTTATGACTTGACTTGGACTTGGTCCAAAACGTTACAGACTTCACATGGTCCAAAAGACTTGAGCCCTGACTCAGACTTACCCAAAAGACTTGACACTTGATTTGGACTTGAGACTTGACTTGGTCGAAAATAGTTGACACTTGACCTCGACTTGGTCCAAAAGATTTGAGACTTGGCCTAGACTTACCAGCTAAAGACTTGATGATTGACTTGGATTTGCCCTCTAAAGACTTGAGACTTCACAAGAACTTTGTCCAAAACCCTTGAGATTTGTTCGGGTTTCCTCTCCTAAAACTTGAGACTTGACTTGGACTTGGTCCAAAAGACAAGGGACTTGAATTGGAATTGCCCCCTAAAGACTTGAGATTTGACTCTGACCTGGTCCAAGAGACATGACACTTGATTTAAACTTAGTTCAAAAGATTTGGGACTTGACTTGGATTTGCCCTCTATAGCCACAAGACCTGACGTGGTCTTAGTCCAAAAGACTCAAGAACTTGAGTTGGACTTGGTCCCACGGACTTGAGACTTGACTCAGACTTGGTCCAAAAGACTTCTAATCTAGAGTCTAGTAGAGCTCTTGTGGTAAGAAAATACCCTGTATTTTAAGCTGACGGGTGATCTAAGTTAGGGATGAAGAAGATCGAAAAAGAGAGACAGAGTATGGGTGAAATGTACTCATTTTGTTTGCTCTAAGGAATATTCTGTCTTTGCTCAATCACTGCAGGGCTGTCTCTTATCTGATAGGTCAGCGAGGTTTCTCCCTAACCTCTGGGAATGAGACTTAGACATTACCAATAAAAAGAGGGGGAGAAAAAAATCCCTGAGGTGTGGGTCGAGAGGTCGCAGTCATGGTACGGGTGCGGCATTACATTCATTGAAATGTCTATATAAGCTCCATAAAGTTGAGCAGTGAGGACAGTTCACTTCATACTGTTCTCTGTAAGTGTTTGGAAGCAATTCAGAGGGACAATATTGCCTTTGATAGAGATAGATATTGCCAGAGGGGAAATACTCAATGTGAATGCCATAGTAATAGACAATCTGTCGACCTCCTGTTTTCAGTCTTTGCAGTGCAACTGCCTCCATAGTTCACTCATTTAATATAACAGTTTAGTAATTATTTGTACAATTGAAAATCTATTTGTAGGCTGACAGAAGTTTCCAATAGTACATCTGCATGAACACACACGTTTGCATATGTAAAAGAACAGGAAAAGTGTAGAGGACACTTTCCAAACATGTAATAGGATCTGTCATGGACTGTCAGCAATAAATAGTGTGTGGTAGAAGTTTTTGCTTCACAATCCTGTCCGTGGTGTTCACTTTCATGGCATTGCTATAATGAAAAGACTGTAATTGTTAGATCTCTAAAATCACAGTTTCAACAAACAAAAAGAGGTCAAATCAGCGCTAACATCCAAGGGAACAAAACAAAAAACATAAAAGTAAAACATGAAAGTCAAAAATAATAATGTTGTTCAAGGACAAATCAAACCTGCATTATTCAGTATTCTCAGTAAACAGAATTACTACATTTGTTTTTTTTTAAAAACAGGGAGACTTTGACCTTTTTTGCAGACTGAATTATTCTGGGCACAACTGGAAACACCTACCTACAATCAATCATAACAATGAAATGTGTGATGTAGCACAAGTTGGGGCGGTGCTTGGTCCATTTTTAAGCAGGAAAAAAAAATGGCGGCCTGGTGACAAACCTTCACATTGCAGCTAAACTGAACTAAAAAATGTTTCTGAAAACATTTGATGCAAGAAATAGGCAATGCAGTGACAGAATCTTGATAGATATGATAAGTATCCCGATACAGGGGTTACGATTCAATGGTGATATATTGCAATTTTAGGAAAAGAACAGTGAAGATAGATTACATCACTGCTATCTAGTGGTGGGAGGTTTATAAACTACATGAAATGAACCACTGCCACAGTTCTTTGCATGTATCACAATATCACAATACAGTGTTTTTGAGAATCATTACAGTACCACAAAACATATTATATGATACTCAAGTGTATCGATATTTTCTTACACCCCTACTGGTGACGCCCCTCTGTCAGTCATTGTATTGCCCCATATTAAATAAACAGTTGTGATTGGCCCAACAAGAGCCAGGACTGGCGGAAATCTGGCTGAGTGGAAGGGTGGCTAAACTGCCAGAGAAAATGAAACATCAGCTTCCAGATTTGTCTGGTTCCCTGGTTAGTAAAACTAGGTTTGGACTCGAAAGTCACATGATGAACGTAGTGCTTTGGTTTCACAAGGGGACACACACCCTGGTCTCCTGGGTGAAAGTCTTGTACTTGTTTGAGCTGTAGACCCACCGCACATCCTCAACGTGCGGACTTTCTCCCTCTTTATACTATGTCAACAAGTCATGAGTCGCTGAGGGGTGGTGATATTTTGTAGGTATCTGAGTTGGGAGTTGAGGCTGGGCTGGATAATGATGAAGAGCTTCTACTTCACATTCATTCAGTCATCAAAACAGGAATGAAGGGAAGGAGGGAAAGATTGTTATTTCTCAACCCTCTTTTCTACTACTGTATAGTCTGCACATAACTGCTCATAGAGAAAGAAAACAATGTAAATAAATAATTAGTCCTAAATTCATACGGGGACCCAGGTGTAATATTTGTTGGGACTTTCTGTATAGCCTACTCATGACTACTTGGAACAATTTGCTACAGCTAGAGAATTGAGAAGCTGTAGCTTGTCCCTGACACCAGCTCAGTCTTCAAGCAATTTATTATAAAGCCGTGAGGTCTACACTGGCAAAAGCTAAAGTGAGATCTACAAAGGGGACCTGCTGCTCATGAAAGGTCCTTGGTATGTCTAAGGAGAGTGGCTTTGTGTTGTCAAGTGCTCTGAGAGAGTTTGGGACTTCCCAACAATCATTATTTTCACTTGTAAATCATGTATTAAGTCCTTTCAAAAACCTTGAATAAAATATCTGCTGGGAGACAGGCTTTTATTTTGCGGGAGACAAGTGAGCAAGACGAGCTGGAGTGTTTTCAAGTGGCAGGGCTTTTGTTCTTCAAAGGAAGAGTACCATCAAGAACAGTCAAAAGGGCAATTAAAATGATCAAAACTCTCTTCAGTATTGACCAGAAGCAGGAAAGTAGTGTTGGAAGTGCTTGTCAAAAAGGCCTCAGAGAATTTGCTAGAAGATGCAGTTAAGTATGTAGGAGCAGAGAGGGGCACCAAGGCTGGGAAAGAGCAAGGAGTCAGTTCACAACAGTGGCTTCAGGCCCACACACCCCTTCATATGAATATACTGTAACTTTATAAATTACAAACAACAGTGCCTTTTCAATTTGAATGACCTCAAACACACAGAGTAAATTAACCGACTCAACAGAATTCATGAACTCACGAACAAGCAACAAAAAATGATGTAGGTCCTTTCGTTTAATTAGGAAGCCCACAACTTAAAATAAAGAGTTTAGTTTTAAAGGTGATAGATGTGAAATGAGATCTGTGGGGGAAAAAAAGGTGCTATGCTTTCAGTGCAACTAGATACCTTTGTTTAGTGGAACAGTAGAGGTCCAGAAAGACTGTTAAACATAATTGGATTTACTCTAAACCCTCAAGACACATAAGCACATACATCACTGTCCATCTGTGTCAACCTTGATGTGTCGATCACCACGACAAACAGCTGTCAGCTATGACGTTAATGGCTTTGGCTGGCATTTCCACAAAGGAACCAAAACAGATCAGAGCTGTTCACTGCATACACTGGCCAGCAATATAGCGTTGTTGTTATGAGCTAATGCCAGGTTTGAGTCCCCTGGGGGACCCTATCAATTCCATCTAAATGTATTGAACATGCATACAAAAACAGGTTGATGTGAACATGTGTAAGTGCTTCTAGTCACTCAGTACTTACTCCTGTGCTGAGTTTCCTTGTGATTGACTGACAAGGTCAGGGCTTAGAAAATAAATATACATATATTTATACATATATATATATGTTAAATATGTTGACTCTTGAAAAGACTCTTGGGTGAAAAGGAACATTTTGTTTTTAACTGTTGAAGAATGGCCTTTGAATTAAACCTTGAATATGTAACCAAGGACTTTTGAGTTTATGGCTTCATATAAATGAAAACATGCATGAAATGCCTCATAGTAGTTAATTAAGGGCTGGAGTGTTGAAGCTATTTTGCAGATTTTCCCTATTGATTCGTAATTAAATTGACACATTGGGCATTTTATGCTGTTAATTATGCTGCGCACGTGTCAGAATGTGGTGATGTTTTCTATTATTTGGTTTGTTGTTTTTGTTGTGATGATCTGAGGCCGGAAATTGTGACGTGATCTGTACACCTTTAGGATTTAGGTTTAGCACAGGTGAAGAGGCTGTCAGGGCACAAATCCTTTGTTTGAAGTTGAATTTTATGGTTATTGAGCCATAAAGGATTGCTCTTCTGGTAGTCTCACTCTCTCTCAGTGGTGAAGATTCTACAGCCTCCCTCCCCTGTTTGGTTTGCTGCACCAGTCATCTCACATTGCAACACTCTTTCACTCAGCCACACACCTCTAACATGACTGATGACTCTCCTACTGACACGCCCACCAGTTACTTAATTTGTTTATTTGTTTGAGTTAATAAATCACTTTTTGACTGATATATGTGTGTGCGGCCACCCATTTTGTTGGCGGCCTTGAGCCAGGCACTAACGAACAGGGGCTCGTCAAGGATAAGATTTTCAACTTCGAGTCACGTAAAACAAAAGCACATTACCTCACACTTGAGAGGCTGGAATCAGAGAATGTTTGGCATTTCAGCTTGATATGTGACTTAATTAATCTTCTGATAATTGACTTATCGCTTCAGCTTTTATTAGAGTGCACAGAAAACTAAATATTAAAAGAATGAAAGGAATCAAGGCACGAGGATTCACATAAATAAGATTTATTGTTTGTTGTGTCTTGTTAGATTTCGTCCTTAATATACAGACCCCCCTACACAATTCTAAAAAATGTGTTTTTGTTTCTAAATGATTACGATTCATATATATTTAAAGGCAATTTACTTAGAAATCCTTATCAGCGAGGGAATGGAGATAAAGGCTTCTCCCATAACACCCCCTCCCGCCCATGTTCTTTATCGTTCTGTGCACTGGTGGTGCCATTTACATCAGTGAATAGCAGCTGAATAGCGGTTGTTTACTTCATTGTCATTTGTGTCTATTGTATCTAAAAGGACCACCTGCTAGCTGGAGTAGCGGTGGAAAGCCTTCCAGGGTGCGCCTCATAATTGCCACTGGGGGGCTGGTAAATAACAGCATGCTATTTCACAGGCTCACAGCTCCGCCGCCATAATAAGTCACAGTGTTGTTTCCTCTTTTCATTAGAGAAGGTCAGAGCTAATTTGGGACGTTTTGGTGAGAGAGTGAGGAGGTGAACGTGTGAGTTGGGTGGTGACAACATGGGAAGAGGTTAGTGTTTAGCTCAGTTGCTATGGTGGTGCGAGGTACTGGGTGGGGGTATAGAGCTGCTATGACGCTGAGAAGACAGTAGAAAACAAAACACTGCTGCAAACACACATGCATACACCCATTCTAGCAGGCTCACACTCACACCCACTTTCACTTAAATGTACACAAAACATCCTCGCCCCAGGCAGCGGATGTAAGTAACCCATACCACTGTAATTCATCCCTGATGACATGAACCACAAAGCAATTTACACTCATCAATGACATGTGTGTGCAGCAGGCCATTAATATGATTAAGTGTGTGAGTGTGTGCATGTTAGAGCCTTAAGGTATCAATATACTTGAAACAAAATGGAACTGCTGTCAAACATGGCGCTAACAGCAAATGTCTGTGTGCTCACTACAGTGTGAGGAATTTTTTTTAGTTAATGACACTGTACGTCGGTTGTGAAATCTTTAAAATGATGGGTTTCCCTTAAGCTTCATCGTCCCTGCTTGTGCAGTCACATAAAGGAGCTTCAGACATTTTCTCACAAAGAAGGATTCATCTAAAAGAGGTACTGCGCAGTTAAACATGTTTTGTGAGCTGTAAACTAAATTATTTTCTATGTACTGTGATGAAACACGTCATTGCTGGTGTTAATATTTACATTTCTTTATCAATTTATTAAAATCTGTATTTCATGGGTCCAAAATGGCTCAAAATGCCATCTGTTATGTGTACTGTCATAAATCATCCTGAATGCTGTGAGTTGATCATTTGAGTGATAAACATTTACATGGTAACAGCGAGCTCCACCAATCAGAGATGTCGCTGTAAGTCTACCTTGGATGGTTACAGCATTATGACTGATAATCTGAATCCTGTTTCACTTCTGGAACCTCACCCTTGAGCTCTATTATCTACTACGTAGCCACAAGGCCACACCCCCTATAGTTTTTAAGCATTTTTCAAGTTATGCGTTGGGCGGGGTTAGGCTCACACATGCAGAGCGGTTACACTTTAATGGTTACAATTGCGAAACAATGGTTAGCTTAGATAATTTATCACAGAATTGAAGAATTTGTCTCTCGTCTCTATATACATGTCAAGCAAGTGAATAATGCAGAAATTTCATGCATGTTTCATTTACGCACTTGTTATGCTGAAATGTGCTTCATGGCCTTAGAATACACCTCAGAGAATTGCTTACGTATGTAAATCCCAACACTAGAACATCTTGTCCTGTGTTTTCCTGTGGTTTGTCACATTACTAGGCACCGGACAACTCAGCGGCGCAGAGAGGAGGCAATTACCTGTAAATTTGTTTCATTATGTGTAAAAAAAACCATCAGGAAGAGAGCTTGAGATTGCATTACATTTTGCTCTCAAGGAGCTGTGATAGGAGGTAATTTAAGCATGAGATTTAATATGTCCACTTAATGTGTTGATGCATGATACCAAATCTGCTTTTATTTTAGATAATTTTTTTTCCATTTGCAATTGCCTGTGATAAAGTCCCTCAGAGCTGTTCTCTAAAAGACAGCTTCTTATGGAGAGATATGCAGAAAGACCTCTCCAGCTGAGGTCGCAGATAAATGGGCACTTTGAGTGTAGTGTGACCTTGTCATTTTCAAGTACCAGCAGAATAATAGTCAAATTTTACTTTCAGGAGAGAACGGATGTTTGCAGCTGTGGCTTTTAGGGTTGTTATAGCACATACTTGTAACAGCTGTGGCCCATAAGGGAATTAAAGACAATTTTACAGTACATTTGAGATAAACATGATAGTGTAGCGTGGAGACTGGTGTACAAAATGCTGAAGGCATATTGGGAAGGGTGACCATATTTTCAAGCACCCACACTGGGACCCTTAAGTGTACCATATGTTCATGCATGTGCACATGTGCACTCATGCGCGCGATTATTTCACCGCTTAGCACACCTATCAAGCGTACCCTCCTACACTATGGACGTCACAAACACAGCATTTTGGTTGCCAGGCACTTTGCAAAGGAATGAGTAAGCCTCTTGGATCTCTTTAAAAATATAAACTTTCTCTTCAGCATGACAGCTAACCTGACAGGCTCGGTCAGAAAGAATCACAAGCATCATAGCCTATGACGTTAGCCTGTGACTCAGAGGCTAACAACAGCTTTGACAACAACACATTGATTGACTGACAAATATACAGACAAGTCAGTGTTCAGATGCATGGTGCATTGTGTAGACTATGTTTTTATTTTGGGTTGGGTAATGATGAGTGGGACGATACATTATAAACGTCTATGTAAATGTTTGAACAAGTGTAATATTATAATTATCAGAATTGTGTTGAGAACGGAGACAGTTTGGTTGTGAATGTTGAAAACCTGACGTTTTAGTGTTTTATGTTTGTTGGGAATTGGAACATCCAGCTTAAAATTGAGATCCAGGCAAACTGTGACCTATGGTTTACTGTAAAATTGGGAGCCTACCATTTTCAAAATTAGCAGACATTTTTTTCGGTTGACTGTATTCTTTGAGCCAGTGAGAGCAAGGCAACTAGCTATCAAAAAAGCTATAATCTGTAACATTTCTGCATTAAAATGTCTAAAAATGCTACACATTATATAGTTTATTGAGTTGTGTACTTAGTATGAGTATCGCAAATGTTTCCAGCAATGTTCAAATGCAGTGAAATCTGTTATTTAGGCCTACTCAAGGTTACAGTATGTTCCTGCCAGCTGTAGCTAGCTAGTTGCTGTAACAAGGGTTACGATGGATACCTCAGAGTGAGAAAGTTTCTTGCTAGCCGTTGCTAGCTAGTAGCTATAACAAGGATTATGTCCGATATGTGAGACAGTAAGGAAGGAAGTCAGTGAACATGACTACACGTCACAAGAATAAAACTTTAATGCTATCTCTTTCATGAACATGATTTTTGCCTGAGCCACATCAGAAAGATTTTCATCAGCTATGGTGGTTGTTTAACAGTTTAAATAACAACTCCCATGATCCCATGCTACTTCACAGCACCATAGATCTTTTGTCATTGTTTCAGTGTGAAAGAGTATTTACACAAGTAACATATTGTGCATTTAAACCTGTCAGTCTGTAGAGAATTGGTCTGGTAGATTGGAAAGCTAAGCTAATTGTATTAGCAGCCAGCAGAGACAGGCAACACGGCTAGCTTACCAAAGTCAGCCAGATAATATAGCTAACTAAATGTGTAATAAGAAGTTATCAACCGGTAAAACAGAAATGAGAAAATTGTCATTAAAAGCCACTAAAACTGCAGTGCTCCCCTTCAACTCAGAACTTTACATGTTGTAAAGGAAGAGAAATCAATGTTGAACTCAAAAATGAATCCATAAACCATCGAAAAAGACTCCTACACCTCCTCTTCCCTGAAGAAATTAGAATAAGCTCTTAAAAAATAAAGCGAACAATAACAAGTTACTTATCTTCCCAGCCTGTGGGAAGAAACTGTAAAGAATGATGAAAAGTGAGGGAATATAATTAAGCGAGCAAAGGGAATGAGATACACACATAAAGTACACACACGTATAGAGGTTGGTACACTGAGTGAAAAGAGAGGAAGAAACACATCAGGGAATTGTCTAAAAATAAAAAAGATGACGACTGGAAGAGATATAGAAGGATTGTAGAAAAATGAAAATAGTCGTGAGAGATGGAAAGGTGTTGGGAGAGCTAGTTGGAAAGCTCCCCAGCTAAATACAGTTTGATTTAGTGTGATAGTGTAGTTCAGCCAGCTTGGCAATTTGATCCAATGGGCTTTTGGCAAACAAACTGCTATAGAGAGAAGCTCTTTCCAACTGAGTTTTGGGATAATTATGTAGATATCCGTTGGCTGACAGGGGGTTTAGTTACAAATGCTGACACATATGGTAAAGTATTCCCATGTGGAGTGAAAAAATAAACTCAAAGATTTGTAGTTATTGTGGGCGGACAGTTGTGGGTACACAGGAAAACAGTTTTGGAACTAAGTTGGATGTTTTATCTCTTTTACCTCTTTTTAAGCATTTATCTCAAAGTTTGTGACTAGACCGAAATTTTCACAAACATATTGCAAACACACAAACATACAGAAGAAGAAAACAGAGAAAAAGATATTGACAGAAGTAGTCAAACGCAGACGTACACACTAAAAAAGGCAAAGAGAGACACACTCCCACACAACTGTTGTGGTTGTTTGAAACCTCACACTCTGTGGTCCCTGGCAGGAGAGGTGTTGAGTCTGAGTGATTAGCATTAGCGATTTACCTTAGCCATTCACAGCCCACATCCTACATCCACATGACTACGTTTTCGTTTTACAACACATACATGTAGCCTTTACACACATTATCCACATTATCCTGGCATTTTAGGACACATGAAATGGAGTCGTTTGGAAACGCTGATGGCCCTGTTTCAGTTTTAAAACTCCAGGGTTGCGTTTTAGTCTGGAGACACAGAAACAGAGATCTTTGGATATGCTGATGCAGACACCCAGGTGCGCCCCCCTGATTGGGTCTATCAGTCACTTCCTGTCATTCCCTGATTCGTCACACCGTGAGTTTACAGATGCTGTGAGGCTAGCTGTCACTTGATTGCTTCAGATTTTTGTCCATTAATTTTGTTTTAATGGTCTTTTAAAAGTTAATGAAAAGTTTATTCTGTGCCTCAATTACCCCATGCTGGACTTTGCTGTCAGCCGAGTCAATGGACACGGCAGCCAGTGAGCATTGGGCTATATCTGTTGTTACTAGGGGTGTAACGATACACAAAAATCTCGGTTCGATACGTACCTCGGTTTTGAGGTCCCGGTTCGGTTCATTTTCGATACAGTATGGGAACAAAAAGCAAAACCTAAATTTTCTTGTTGTTCATTTGGGTGTACTTCATACCTGGGCTCAATCACCTTGAGCATGTGTTTAAAACCAGGATTTTCAACAACTGAATATGGTCTTAGATCCGCTGCTATAAAAACTCCAATGGCTCTTGTTATAGCTTTGGCCCGATCTGAATTGCCAGGGAGAGGCTGCTTGAATGCCGAGGTCAGCTGCGTTTGCACTATGTTGGTTTTTCTTCTTGTAGCGGTGATATTTACACTCGGGTGGTGCCGTTTTAGGTGGGTTAGCATGTTTGTCGTGTTGCCGGAGACATACCTGATCTCAGCTGATCAGTGTCGGCACACCGCCCTCGTTTTATCCACCTGTCTTTCTCCGTTGCAATATTTAACCAGGAAGCCGAAGTATTCCCAAGCAGGAGACTTTAGCTACAGGGGAGGGTCTTCAAGCTCCGGTTTACTGCTAGCAGTAGCCATCATGCGCACGGGCTGCAGGTGTAGCTGCACGTGTAGCTGCACATGTTAGCGGCGGAACATAAACATAAGCAACTTCTGGCCTGTGAGCCAAAAAAAAAAAAAAATTCCGGCCCATGAACTCACCCGTGCACAGCCCTGTACCGAACCGAACGTCGCGTACCGAAACGGTTCAATACAAATACATGTATTGTTACACCCCTAGTTGTTACCATTGCTGGTGTTCTACTAAGAAAAAAGATGTTCATCCATTCTGTGTTGAGGGTTAGAAACTGTCCAATGACTGATCTAAAGTTCAGTATCACTCTTGGACTAACTGTGTCATTTTCTTACAGCTTTGATATGCTAACAGCCACAGTATGGACCCCACGACACAGTTAATGGAGCTAATGGCTATCTACAAATTTAGCATGCAAATTGCAAGACTCCATAAAACAGCTAGTGCATCTGGATTGTCCTGACGAGTTGTTTCAGTCATAAATAGTTCACATAATAGCTATGGTTAGCCTGCAGTTAGTGTATTCAGCACTGTCTTTAGGCACAAATGGATATTGTAAATCCAGTGATAGAAAAGAAAGAAAGACAAGAAATGCATTGCTGTTGACAATGTCTTAATAAAAAACAGCATTATCTGAGATGATTATGTAAAGAGCAGTCACATTTCCCCTTCTCATCATTTTTATCCCATTAGCCTGGTATCTGACT
Organism: Lutjanus campechanus; assembly: GCA_027495735.1. Classification (NCBI taxonomy): domain Eukaryota; kingdom Metazoa; phylum Chordata; class Actinopteri; order Lutjaniformes; family Lutjanidae; genus Lutjanus; species Lutjanus campechanus. The sequence continues at coordinate 126,418 of JAJHUR010140456.1, read as the reverse complement.
GCTTCCAGCACGTGCATGCCCAGTGTATGTAAATAGTAATGTGGTGTGTTTTCAGGCACATTAGGTTATTTCTAAAATGGTGCCAAGACAGCTGTCTGTACGGAAATAATTTTTGTCTAATTTTTGTCTAATTTTTGTCCCCAAATCTACTATCTGTAATCTGTAGAATCTGTACTATCCCAAATGTTCGCAACAATCTTCAAATACAGAGAAATCCAATTTTAATCAAGGTAACGGTACGTTTTCTGCTAGCCATTTGTAGATAAATGCTATAACATCTGAGGAAACACACAGATTTGCAGTAATTCTGGATGGAAAGTTGAGGATGGATAGGAAAACAGTTTTGGAACCCAGTTTAATGTTTTATCTCTTACCTTTTTTTTTAAAGCATTTATCTCAAAGTTTGTGACTTGACATAAATTGTCTGCAAACACATGAAGAGGACAGACAAAAAAAAAAGATATTGACTCAAGCAGTCAAACACACACACAGAAATGCACACTGAAAAAGGCAAAGAGAGACACACTCCCACACAAGTGTTTAGGTTGTAGTTTATGATGTTTGAAGCACCCCAGACTGAGTGTTCCCTGGCAGGAGAGGTGTTGAGCCCCCCTATTGTTCAGCTCAGTAGTCTAAGAACACACTCCACAGGACCCTGGGCCTACTTTCATAACCCACTTCAAAAGCCGCCGGGATACACACCTCCATCTATATCCCCGCTCAGAACTCCTTTGCACCCTGCCAGCTCCCTCCCTGCTTCTCACCCTTGGCTCCCTGTCTCACCTTTTCACTTCAGTCACGTAACATTCCTCGACTCGTTCTTCGCCTCCCTCGCTGCAACCCTCCATTCCCTTCTTCTGCTTCACCTATTGTCTACTTCTCCTCCCCTTTCCCGGAGAAAGAGAGAGGCTTAGCCTGTGCTGTCAAGAGGGCTGACGCTGGCAAACAAACAGCGTGGGAGCTGCAGGCGAAGAACATAAAGAACTATTCCAGGTAGAGAACTACATTTCCCATGACCACACAGTGGCATGCTAGAAAGCGATAATGTCGATACCGTGGAGGCTTTTTGAGTAGTTGTAAATCGTAGCAAAAATAAAATGCTGTGTAAGTATTTCACACTGCTTTCATGAGAGCTCTCACTCCTACTTGCACACACTTCTGCAGCTCAGCCAAAATCCATTAAACACTCTGCTTACTTGATTGCTTGAGAGGCAGACCCTGTGCAGCGATATTGCAGTTAATTGGACTCATTTGCATGGTGTTTGGTTGCAGTGTCTGTTTGTCCTCAGTCAAGTGGAACATTGAGTTCTTGAACTCTAATTGTGTCCTGAACCTCACTGCTGCAACTTCAGAGTTATCTGCACACAAAGTGCTACCCATTATTCTAAACGTAAACTGGAAACATTTAGGAGTGATGTATAAGCGGTTGGTAGAAGAGTTGTATGTGTAAGTATGTACATAATTGGCTGTTAGCTAAAGCCTTATCACCATTAAAATGCTGTGAGAAAGCGTGTCTGTTTATAATGATAATGCTGGCAGATTTACCACTTAAAATTAATTCAATTTTTTAACAATAGTTCTTTAATTCTAGGCAAAAGTAAAGCAGGCTTATGACAAGTGGGCAAATTTTAAGCCGTAGCTAGCTAGCTAATTAAGTTAGCTCCATTAGTTGCTTGAAAGCACTGTCTCTGACTTATGTTTCCAGCTAATTTATTTTAAAATCAAAATTCTGTAAAAGACTCTAAACAAGGCACCGCATGGCTACATAGATGTAGTTGTGCTAAAAGAGGCTAAAATACATACTTATTCAAGAAATTTCAACAGTAGGCCCATGTTTTGCCTTTTAACATAAGCTTACAAGATAAGGGGGTTTTAGGGCTAACTGATAGGCTTATGCACTGAGTATGCTTCATGCTACAGTATCTAGGTTAAATTGCAACTGCCGATTCGCACTGGTGTGCATGCCCTCTCTTGGAGTTTTAGCTGGGAGATGTGTGCAAGCAGCGAGTTCTCAAAGTAAACCAAATAAACTAACAAGAAAGTATGAAAGTATTTTTTTTTTCACTCATGGTCCTTATTAAACGGAAAATACAAGCATCCAATCCAAGTTTCTCTCTTTACCAAAGTAAGACTAGCTCAGTTGCCTTGTTTAATCGTACTGTTCATTCACACTCATCACTTAGACTCAATGGAAAATCAAAATAAAACTCAGCAAAACCTTCTTAGTTTGTTCTTCCACTGGGCCGACAATCACCAACTCTGGTTTGGTTGAAATAAACCCTTAATTCACCACGTTAGATGTGAAAATATTCTGGCTGTACAGGCTGTTTTCCACTGGTCCTTGGGCACAGTGGGTATGTTCTATGTCGCCAAATTAGAGTCTGTCCCTGAGCAGCTGCTGTCCAACAAATTAGCATAAGAAATGACAAAAAAAAAAAAAAAAAAAAAAAAAAAAAAAAAAAGCCAAAAAAATACAGCTATGGACTCCAACCCAATCACTGATAGGGGATATACTGGTCCAATCGCCCAGAGCTGCCTAAACATTAGCCTAAGCTGATGGGATTCTGTTTCCACACAGTGAGAAAATACTATGCTTTGGATCTTCCAATTATGAATGTATATGTTTTTTAAGGTAATCTGTCACCCAGAAACTTTTGTAGTTAGTGAATGAAGTGCTCAGTAAGCCATTTAGCTGGTCATGCTAACCTTTCCAGCTAATGCTAAAGCAGATAAACACAGTTCAATCCATTCCTTACTCTTGTGATTTTGGTTTTGGAAATGCCAAAGGAAGACACCTCCCTCCAAAAATCTTGGCAGACGAAGTGAACCTCTTGCTGGAAGATGCCAGTCCAGACCATGACAGTACATTTGTTACAATGCTGAGAAGTACTGTACTGTAATATTTGACAAGTTTGAATGTGTGTGTCTGCATCGTGTATTTGTGCCCTAAATGAATAAAGGTTTTACAGATCTCCAAATTTCAGGGAATTGAGCGCCATGAAGACAAAGTCTGTGGGGCCAAAATGTGACAGTGTCTCCACTTGGAAATAAATCTTTTTAAAGAATGAACATTAGAAATGCCTTCACTCTTGAGAGCGTGATCGCTAACCTGATCAGAGGCATCAGAGTGCCAGCGGGGACCTGGAGGCAGGGTGTTTTAGTGATGGATCATAGTGGGGAAGGGATAGAGAGAGACAGCCGAAGGGGGGGCCCAATACCGTCAGGCCATCCTGATGGTCTGAAACAGCAGATCTGAGGGAGTGATGTGGGCAGAGCAGACTATGTGTGTCCTAATAGGTTCCTAGATCTGCACTATCTCTGAGCCTTCATGTCCCTGCAGTGGTCCTGATAGCAAACACCGGCGGATCAATCGATGGTGATGCCTCGCCTCCCTTCCCTTTGCTTCCTTCCTCCAGGCTGTCACAAAGTGTTCAAATCACGGCCCTGGTTTGACAGTAACTGCCGGTAAAGTAGCTCAACTCCAGTAAAAGGTGATGTCAGTGCAATTGTTTATCTGTGTGAAATGTACTATATCTCAAATGATCTGTGGGTTTAACTCTGCAAATGGATGATAAAAGACAGGCATAGAGAACACTATTCATCTTGATAAAATGAATGAACTAATGTTACTTCATGCTTAACGCTTAAATAATTATTTCTTTTAATTAGAATAATTATCGTTCATTGTTTTTTTTTTCTGTTTCTGACAGAACCAGATTTTCTTTGTTCACATATTTATGAAAGCCAAATATAAAGTAAAACAATACTGAATGTAACACTGGAGCTGATATAAAACAGAATTTCTTAATGTTCATTGAACAACAGTATCCTTTAAACTAGTTTAATGCTAGCAAAACATTTGCATTGGACTCCATCTCATCCTAAGAACAAAGCACAATGTAATGAAATATTCAGCGAATGTTAAATGAGAACTGATGGGATTTTTAAATATGCAAAAGTCAAAATTTGGGCTGCAGGCTATATTATCACAAAGCATAACCAATCAATTTCAGAGGTGACGCATTTCGAATGGAGGAGGACCTGTCAAATGGCATCAGACAGGGAAATTCATACACTCTCTGTTGCAAAACTACACATGCATGAAAAAGTAGCCTGACAGGACACCTATTCAGAGACATGTAAGTTGAATGATCAGAATCAGCAAGTGTCCATAAAGCTCGGACAGTTTACACTGCTTCACCAGTTTTCCCTACATTCTTCCCTGCATGCAATAGACCACGAACAGGTTTTGACACTGCCCCGTCCATATCATCTGCACATCTAGCTAGTGCAGCATCAATTGCTGCTGTGGTTTGTTACTGCAGACGTGGAATGTTCACAGTAACAACAGCATTGACCCAGTGTATCCTCCAGGTTCAAAAATCAATTTCATGGAAGCCCATATCTGCCTCGAAAAAGAAAAAAGGATGAAACTTTAAGTAAGAGTGCTCAAGGTAAGTCAAAATTGTGAGATACTAGGTCTAAATTTTGACCTTGACTCATTTCTGCCTCATAATTCAGCCCAGCCTCATGCAAAAGTGTGCAATAGACCCACATATCCACCAGAAGATAACATGTCAGTGTCCCGTTTTGGTTTGCCTAAGCATGACAAGTACATGCATGTATGAAGGTACAGTACCAGCAGGAGGAAAATATGAGGACTTCACCGTAGGAGACCAGGGTTCAGTTCCTGTGTGAGACGAATAGTCAAAGTTGCTTGTTTCAAGAAAGTAGTTATTTTAACCCAAACCTTAACTTAAGTAAACCTAACAAAATAGTTTTGGTACCTAAACCTAAGCAAACTGTGACTGTCACCTGCAGTGTTTCTCAGCAAGCTTTATTTTTAAAGTCTAACTGGAAGTTGTATATACGTTATCGCTAATTTGATTAAGTACATGAGAATGCATGTACTTTGCGTGCCCACATGAGGCAAAACAAACACTGTGGTTAGTAATGGATGATTTGTAGATGGGTGACATAGGCTGAAGCGTCTGCCCATTGAGAAGGACACTGTGCGCATTTACGCATGAGGTACAACAAGTGTAATTTCATTTATATGTAAATGCATTGAGATCAGTCAGGATCGGATGTTCTGTGTTCTTCCACACATGCGACAGGTCTCACACACACACTGTATGAAACTTACAGTGAACGTAAACACTGTAGTTATCTACAGTGTTTACGTTCACTGTTTAAATATCAGCTATTTGCCGCAGTGACATTACTGCTTGTATGTATGGTATGGCATGGGCTGAAAGCAGCCTCTCTAATCGTTAAATCATCTTTTAATTTATGTTGAGCAGGGCAAACTTTCCAGGTGAATTCTTTATTGTGTGTTGTATTGATGTATGAGTGTCTTAATAATTTATTTTACAGATTAGAGAGGCTGCTTTCAGTCATTTTCAGTTCTTTTTTATTTCAATAGTGTCTAATTATCTCCAGATTTAGTTTAGCTCTGCAAAGATTTGATACAATCTTCTGAATTTTTTAAGGAAAACTGTGGACTCACTTGCTCCTTTTTGATCTTTGTGGAGCCCCTAATGAACCCCAGAACCTCTCTTTCTTTCTCTTTGAAACTCTCACTGTCTTTCTTTTTCCCTTCCCTTCCTCCAAGACATAATGTCAGACAAGGAGATTGGATTTGGCAGAATGCATGTCTATCCACGCCAGTGGGACCATATCTTCCCAGGTCATCCATCCATGAGGTGCTGCTTCAGATGGATTCCACGTCTTCCAGGGCCAATGTCTGTCCCAGCGCCCATTATGTGACCCCAAGTCCCTCATCAGAATATTCTATTCCTACAGTCTCAGAAGAACTTGCATCCCCAAACTGTAATGCAGGTGCCAAATCATTTTTTTTCTCTCTCTGGCAAAAAGAAGTCTAGGCCTGGGAGAAGCTGGTAGATTTCCCTGCTGATGCATATACATTTTTTACAATGCATCAACTTTGCTAGGTCCCAGAGTCATAAAAGAACATTTTTTGCACTGGGAACTGTGCAAATGTAAATTGAAAGAAAAAGTCAAATCAAGATATTTTCTTTGTTGCAAAATGCCAAAAACACACGCTTAAAGTTTGCATATAAAAGGTACAAACTGTGTGCAATATAAAGAGTACATACAGTATTCTGGACACCACTAGCTTGTATTCTCTCCAGCAACCTGTCAATTGAACACCAGGAACTGTCAGAACTGAAGAAAGTATATGAGTAACTGCTAAAAAAAACATATTCAACACTGTGTTCTGCTCACATGCTCACTGCTTGTACTGTTTGTTCAGGGTCTGATTCAGAGGAACTGCATTTTCTTCTGACCCTGCCAGGTTTTGGTTTTGGTACATCTCTCTGCCTGTGAGGGCCCAGGCACTGGGGAGGTAAATTTGTGGGAGTCAGATGATGGTCTTTTCTCCACCAGAGGAGCTGGGGCGACAGAAGTGTTTGAAGACAAAGCATTGTGAAAGTAAAGGCCTCTACACACCAGCAGGGATGTGAATAAATGGCACAAAATTGCAAATAATTCTGGGGCAACATTTCTATGCCTGACTATTCCCATCAAGCACAATGCAATTTTGAATAAATTATTAAGCCTCTAAAAAGAAATTGCATTGCAGCAAAAAGATGTAATCTACATCAGTGTTGATAACCTGGTGCTTCTTTTACTTAATAAAAAGAAGAAAAAATGACATATCCGGCTAAACCTAATATTAAGAAAGAGAGAGCTTTGAGTTTCACTGGTTGGTTCAGGAGCCAAAACTGTACCACAGCCAGCTGGCACCAAGTTTGAAGAAGCTGAGGAGTCATTTCAGAGAACCAATTCAACTGCAGCAGCAGCTCGCCATAGGTAAGATGTATTATATGATTTGTAAACAGTTCCAGCTGCGCATTTGGTTCATTCATACACAACAGGAGGGTGTTGCCCTGTTGGAAGTTTAAACAAAGATGTTTTTGACTGCTGAAGCTTGATGTACACATCATCATCACACTGAAGCTCATGTGCTATTCCTCTCCAAATGGCTGGCCTAATTCACAAACAGTGCATATGCACAATTTTGCACTTAAACTATGCGTACAAACGATTTATGCACAAGTCTGGGGTTCAAGGCTTATGTACAAATGACGACAGCCCAGCTGTCTTAGAAAATGTTGAGTTCATTACCTCCTCCATGATATTTTTCTATGCAAATGTATTTCCTCATATACGTACAGAAAAGGGGGCGTGTCAGTATGCAGAGTGCAGACAGCGGGCACGAGCCTGTCAGTTTAGAATGATTCTGATTCACTAAAATACGTACAGTGGTAAGAACAAACTTGGGGCGGTGAAAACATGTCATGAATCAGACGGTAATTTTGCTCAGGCACTTTGTGCGCACAGAAAGAACAATTAATGCACAATTATGGCCCTGAAACATATGTTACAGCAAATTTAACGAGGAGTCAAAGGTCTTTAGTTGCACAGCTAAGAACAAGAATCCTCCCTCTGAGCCTTGAAGATTTAAAAACATCCAGGAGGATGACAGATTATGTGAATTTTGCGATTTAGGAGAAGTTGAGAATGAATCACATTTTCTTCTGTATTGTACCTTTTATGATGAGTTAAGAATACAGATATTCAGTGACATGTCTGCTCAAAATCCGGATTTAATGTTTATAAGTTGGCTAATTTTGTCTCTAAAGCTTAGAAAAAGCATCAGGATGGGTATTTGTTTAACATTAATTGTAATTTATGTTGTTACTCTGGTTTCTGGTCTGTTTTGCCTCATAATGTTGTCTTGTAAGCCTGTTTGGGCTGGGCACATTGCTTGTGCATGACACAATAATAAGGATTCATTCATTAGTCATTATTCATACATGCACGTTAGTGAATGAGGCTCATTGTCTCTGAAATTGTCGCATCTGTAGTTCTTTTCATTTTATCGTATAAAACAGAGTTCTGAAACAAGCAATCCACCATCCTGAATATTTTGAATGTGATGTTGTCAATGACATGCAGTTTGATTCTTCAGATTTGTATATGTCAGAGGAGAAACCTCGGAAAATCGACTTTGGTGCAAAAAAATACAAGTTGCAATCTTACTCAGCAAAATTCTGTCGTTGATGTGAACGCTTGCATCGATTGCATACAGGTTCAGAATACATTATTACATTATTAAAGTGCAAATTAATTGAACAACAAAAAAAAAAGGCTGTTGTTGTGCAAAGGCCTTAAGGCATACGTGTTGAGCCTAAACTGCAACCTGTGTGCATTAATCATCGGGCACAAGCAGCACAGACATGCTCATACATATGAACACATACAGAAGTTCTTAGCGAGACAGCTCAGTAGCTGCTCCCTCACACGTACACACACCAGCAGAGTGCGGGACTTCTCGATAAAGTATAGGAAGACATCTGCATGTACAAGATGGGGTGAGACAATATGATCAGTGCTGTGGCAAGAGAGGGCAGCTTAAAGCTAATGGCATGTGATGCCCAGCTGCTGGCTCAAATCTGTTTCAGCCATCTGTTTTGCCTCGCTAGTTTAAAATGTTCTCACTTCGACGGGAACAAACACCTTAAAAGAAACCGTGTGCGCCGCGAATCGCTTACATTAAGGTTTGCAGAGCCCAAAGGTAAGTCTCTGGGGATCCTACAGTTCACTGGGGCACGCAGCCTTCAGGAGCACTCGCGGTGACTGAAGAGATTTGCAGGGCTAAGTGCAGTTAAAATGTTGTGACACGCCAGTCGCAGCTGGATCGATGATTCAGTAAGGCCTAATCTAGGTTTGATAAATGCTGTTTTGCATTTGGAAAAGGTCATGTGTCAGTGCTGCAAAATCAATCTGTTATTTGCAAAGGGCCTTTTCCTTTCAAGTGACATTAGCCTGCTTGATATGATGAATGGAGTCTTACATGTGAGTAATTTTGCACCTGTTTAAAACATAAATTAAAATCTTAGAACAGCTCAAATAACTGTTTATATACATGTAATCTTTACATGCATAAAGTAGAAAATGTTTTATTGTCCCAAGAGAAAAAAAGAGCAATCTTCATGTCACCTCAAAGATTTTTTTTTTTTTTTTACAACTATGCAGGTTTTCTAGGGAGTATTTGAGATCAATGTAATATCACATTTTTACTTTATAATGAAATGAGTCCCTCGTTGTTACTTAACTGGCACATAATGACTTCACTGTTCTCAATATCCTTTTACACAGGAGACACAACGCTATACGGCTGCATTTAACCCTCATTCATATGAGACAGTTGTTACATGGTGGCAGATTGGTCTTTTTTCTGCCTTTTCTGTCCTTTTTTATTGAAGGTAAATAGTAGATACAACTTGTTTGGGGCCATTTCCCCCAAGGAGTTATAGATGCAGTCCAGTGAACCATCCCCTTCTCCTCACCGGTTATAATGATTGAGACTGACCAGTTGCTGAGCTCTGAGCTCAATCGGCTCAGCAGTCAGCGTTTGGAGTAAAAGCTTTTGTAAAGATTCACATCTGTTCAATTATAAGCTCAATATATAGGCTCTTATTTACAACAGAGTTATCACATTATGATCTTTTAATAGCCATGTTTTTAATGAGAAAGTCATCTGCTGTGTATCACGACTGGCGGTGTCTGTAAACGAGGAGAAGGCTGCAAAAGAAATCGATGGCCTGGGGCAGAGGCAGAATGCTCTGCTCAAGAAGGCTGAAAACAGGTCTGTATAAACACCTCCAATGTTAACGTTAAAAAACTTTAGCAGACGTGCCAGCCTGACATATAAGTTATTATATTATTACAGTTTCACATGCTTCTCCCTAGTGTTCCCTATCAATTAAAGGTGCTGTATGTGATTCTGCTTTTTAACCTTGTTAACATGTCCCTGTGGTGTTTTTAATGTGTTACAAGATATATTAGCGAAATAAGCAGTAAACGCCACGTCTGCGCTTTTCCTGCTTTGAGACTGCACTGAGCAAGGGCAGTCTCAAAAAAAGGATTCAGTCAACTGGGTATATGACATCACAAATCTAAGAAACCAATCCTGTTAATCGAAGGGGTGGCACTGTACATATCATTAGCTGCGATGCTCAGCCCACAAGAGAAGCCGGATGCAGCTAGTCACCACTGTTAGCAAGCAAAACAGAGGAGAAGCTTGGTGCAGCTATTAAGGGGTAGGGGTTACGGTTGGGGGTGTGTGGCGAGGGTGGGCACTATTTGTATATTCATGAAACCATGAATACTAAATGAAGGCAAGGTGTAGGGCTATATGTAGCCATTTTAACAAGATAAGATTTGAACTTATCTCACACCACTTAAATTACATTATGTTTAAAGGTTATTATGGAATTTTTGCCAAATGACGCCAAGAATAAACTGTCTTTAAATGACTTTCAAAAGTCAGTATAGTTAGTTCATTTGCTTCCTCTTTAAGGTTATATCATACTTCACCTCACATTACAATCAATAATTTCCCTGGATGTCAACCCACATTGAGCTAAAGCTGACTTGTGTCTAACTGAGGTTAGGAGGTGAGTCGTTAAGGTCTACTGATGCTTGCTGGCCCATTCAAATACATGTTAGGGTCTTTGCAGGTCAAACCATATCTCTACCTCAGACTGGGCTTTGATCAGTCTGAATGGGATGGAACAGTCTAAATAAACGATACCCAACCTTTGGTCTCCAGTTCTGTTCCTCAATCCACCAACTTTTATGGTAATGCATGTTTGTCCTTGAACGCATCCCTTTTCTTCCGCCTTTTAAGTCCTCAAAGGACCTTTGAGTCTTTGGTCATATTAGGATGAAAGCTCCCTTCCAGCCTCTGTATATGGCAAAAACAAGGGTTGCGTATTATGGGATGCATAACAAGCAGATGTATATGCCTCTTCCAGTTTGGGCCTCCTAAATTGCCACTTACAGAGGCGTTGGCGCATACATAATTTCCACTAATAACTTCGGAGCTGTTGACATTCACTACTTTCATCCAACTTTTCTTGTAAGTCACTGCGTGGTGTAAGAAATAATTCCCTGAGGCAGGAATTTTTTTTTAAAACAGGGACTCAGTTACAAGGCCCAGGGTTTTTAAAGATGCTTCTCGAACATCTGTGCAGCGCACAGGCAATTTGAGATAAGACTCGCACAGGGGAAGTTAATTAGCAATATGGATCAGGCCTAATGAATACATGGAGTGTATCTTGAGATGTAAAAGCACTGGATGCGTCTATTAAATACAACTTTTATTTGAACCCCCATCTTAAAACTTACACGTATGCAGTTTTACTTTATAATTACACACATTTCCCGGATCCCATTTGTATAGTACAAATCATCCCAGGCTGTGAGCCTCCACGCTGCGGCCTCACAGACTGCACTACCATGGTTCACTGAAAATGCACACTGATTTCTTTTATTTATTATTTCTTTTTTCTGCGTGATGGGAAGTAATTTGCTGTAATGCGTGATCAGGGTGTTTTGAAAGAGCCATTTCATCTCGCTGTGCTGGTCCCGTTCTCCGTGGGGGAGCCCGGCTGTTCCTGTTCCTCTATCAACACCAACTAGTGAAGCTGAAAGATTCTGCTGCTGCTGAAGCTAAATGAGACTTCACACCCCTCTGCTTTCTCTGCCTCGTCTTTCTCGCTGTAGCTTTTTCCTACGCGGTTCCTCTCTGCATCTTTTCTGTCTCGCACTCGCCCTCTCGCAGTTTCGTCAACCTGGAAAAGCACGAAATAAAGTCTACAGCCTAGGGAAGCTGAAGAAGCGCAGATGTCACGTAATGAAAGAGAAAATGGTGAAAAACAAACAAATAGTGAGAAAGAGTGTGGTGCAAATGAACTCCACACTTTGCTTCTAATTGCTCATCATGAACGCAGTTCATTCCAGCAGGTGTTTGTGGCCTCAAAGCCAAATTTAAAAGGAGAACAATGGTGTCAGCTATTGTTATAATTACAGCTTCAGTGGGTGAATAAGCGATCAGTGTAGCCACCCACCCTCTGCCCACATTTGTTTTAATAAGAGGGTTGATGCGGCACCATTTCAGGCTTTTAGCTCATTTTGCCCGGAAACAGCTGTGTCCTTAACATGATGATTCTAGTTCCCATTGTCTCGCTGTGAGGGAAGAATAATAAGTATTATGGTTTGCCAGATGGACATACAGTAGGTGTTGGTCTGTTGGTAAAAATAAATAAAAGATGTACAGCAGATATTTTGGTTCAGTTTTGAAAAAGCTGCAGGGGAAAAGTTCATAAATATTCACTGGAAAGTGTCTTAACTTTAATGGTGTGTTAAAATTCCTGCAAAAAAAAAAAAAAAAAAGATTTTACCAGAAACAAAACTAAACAAGTGCCAAGCTGAGTAATATCTCTTAGTGGCAAGGTTTTTTGTTGTTGCTGTTGTTGTTTAAATCCTCTGAATAGAGTAAAAGGCAGGTATGTTTGACAGAAGTTGATGTTAGGTTGGGATTGTTTTGTCCAGCTACCACTTTTATGGTCACTTAACTTCCATGGTACAACAAAACGGATGGGAGGTCCTGACAAATGCTATGGATGAAATCATAACAGTTTGCATGTCAACAGATTAATCTCCATGACAACTGAACAAACTTCGTCCACTAATAAAGGGCCATGTGATGTGGTTGAAAGCTAGATTGTTTTTGCAAATCAGCCATACTGGTCTGCATGTGCAGAAAACACAAACTATACATATTGACTCTTTAGCATACAGTTACCTATAGACATTTAGCAGACAGAGTCGAGAGAGACAGAGTTGTGTTTCTGACTACCTGATAATTTTATGTTCAATATTCACTGCTCTTTTAGCTCTGTTTTGGTCTCCACCATCTCCTGAGAAAAACATCTGGCTCTTTAGTTGCTAAGTGCTCCATACACAGTCAGACAGTCACTTACCGTGTCTGTCCACAATTTGATGTTGGGCAGGTTGCAATTTTTTATTTTTTTTTATTTTTTTCTGAAAAGTGTGTCTTGTGGTCAAAAATTGTGCTACATGAATGGAGAGAGGGAGCCACAGCAGTAAAGTCTGAGCTGGAAAAATACAACAATAAGGGCCGCTAGGCTTCAAACTGTGCAGGTGAGAAAGTCAGTGTATGGAGAAGGTGGGGTGTGTGGTTGGACAGATGAGTCAAACAAACACAGGACTTTCACCCAGGAGACCAGGGTACATGCCCCATGTGGAGCCAAGAGTTAACATTGAGTTGTTTTTAACTTGTGTAATGTACGTAAGTTACATAATGTACATAAGTTATATTTTGTATGTTAGCTTAGGCAAGTTACATGCATACTTATTTCAACCCAAACCATGATGTTTTCCTAAACCTAACCAAGTAGGTTTGTTGCCCTTTATTTTGAAAGTTTATGTGGATATTGCATATCTATTATCCTACCTTGATCAAAGAGCCCTGCATGTACAGGTACCTAGGGCATCATATAGTTTAAAGCCTCAGCCACTAACCTAGCTGCCATATGTGACGAGTTGGGAGTGAAAACATGTTGCAAAGATGCTACAAAACTTCAGTCAAGCTGAGGGGACCTGCGGGATGGGGTTGTGATTCTTGGGGAGTTCATCCTCACTTCGACACCTTTTACACATCAACTCAACGGATCCATTATTATAGAAATATTGATAATAGTCACTGTAAAGTTCTGTTAGAATTAACATAAAGTTGAGTACACATAACTTTTAGGCTATGTCCAAAACCATCAGTATGGTCCTTTTATTTCTGCACTGTCCTTCTCTCTAATGTGCCTGCACTACACGTCTTAAGGTCATATAAAATGCTGCTGTCACAGTTGTGAAAAAGGTACTTATCCTGTCTGCTTTACACGAGCTCCCAATGAATGCCAAATGTGACTTTAAGGTGCTTCTCTATACATATAAAGTAGTACGTGTGTTTGCTCTGGTTTGTTCTGGCTGGGCGGTATCACTATCATTTCTGTCTTTGGCTCTTCCTCCCTCTTGTCCACTGTGACAGAGACATCTTTTTTTTTTGTCTCTGATGACCTTGATGAACAATACTTGATGCTGTCTTTTGAACAGTGTCTGCTCTACACCTGACTTCACTTTGATAAGGGATTACTTTTGGTGAGGCCCGCGTTGAAGTTCCCAGCATCTTTTTTTCCCTATAAGGCTTTTATAGTTCTTCATTCAAGAGAGGGATTTTAAGGTGAAAGGTTTTCATTTTTCATTTGTTTCATAAAGCAAGCATTAGTGAACTTCTAATAAAAACTAAAATTAGATGAAGGACTATGCCAACCATTTGATGTGAAGAGCAAAAAGTAAAGAAAGAAACTTTAAGAGTGGCACTGGCACTACATAAAAGGTGAAGAAGCATAATAAAAGGTGAAGAAGCATAATGACACCGTGTCAGAGATAACCTTCATCAGACAAGCATAGACTTGAACTGAATTTTACTCCTCTTAACGCCTTATCCAAAGTGTTTTGTCATCTTTATGAAGACATTGGATGACATGCACTCGACAAGCAGTGGTCTGGTTCAATGGTAAATCAAAAATGTAGAGCAAAATAAATCTTCTTTTAAAGGATTTCACCTCTTTGCTTGTGCTGAGATATTGTGTAGAACAGATGTGATTGAGATGTGCTGTGCCTCGCAGCTTTGTTCATTCGAAGCTGAAGACCTTCCTTTTCAAAGAGACGAGGGAGAGAGGATGACATTCAGAATAGCTATAAAGTAGACATTTAATGCTTGACTGATTGCACCAATCTAGGCGAGGACATCGAATAATATGATGTGCCATACCATGGCTGGTTTCAATCATTCAAAAGGTCAGAGGTTTGCCTACTCTGACAGGTAGGCTTTACTCCTCAGATGGTGGGTTTAAACATGAAAAAAAGGGTTGTTTTTTTTTACTCTGCTCTGGATAATGTCTCAGAATAAATAATGAACGTGCTTGCTCCGTGAGTGGGATTTCTCAATATTGTAGCAGGAATCAAACAGTTCTCCTCTTGCACAATGTAGTGTGATGCATGTCTGCTTTATAGACCACCCACGACTTAGTTTCTGGTGTCAAATCTGCAGTATATGCCTATGGTGACCTGAGTGCTTTTTTTTTTTTTATCCCTAAGTTGTTAAAATACTTTCCTTTTCCAGTTCAATTTATACATATTGTTAATAACATTCACTTGGTATATAGTGTATATTCATCTGTAGTTAGTAATTTTGATCATTTTGATATATAAATAAATGTATGCAAAAATGTTAATTGCAGATTTGACACCAGAGGCTTAGTGGCAGGCAGTCTGAAAAGTGGATATACATCAGGAGAATTTGTATCAAATGTGTTATATTAGTCTACATTTTGGGAAATATGATTATTCATCTTTTTGTCCACTGAATAAGGAACATCAAGCAGCTGGTTAGCTTAGCTTAGCATAACAACTGAAAACAGGGGGGAAACAGCTAACCTTTCTTTGTTCAGAAAAGGTAACTAAATAGTGACCTCTAAAGGAGGTCGCCCACACCAAGGATGATAACTATGACAATAACTATAATTATGTTGTTTTAAAAATTGTTCTAACCCAAGTGGATGGCGTCGACACCACAACTATAATAAGAGTGATTTGATGAACAATAGACACACTGAAAGCAAATCAAAATACACCTGAGCTTACAAGGTATAGCTTATAATTAAAGTCTTATATAATATTAGGCTGCAAATTATGCATAAAAAAACAACAAGTTAATTTTACCTAAGACATACTGCCAAACAGTCTTTGCTGCTGATGGGGTCGTTACTGATGTACTGAAGTGATGTTGACTCAAAGTGATGAAAGAATGAATAGAATTTGTCTTCAAAAGGAGACAAGTATACAGATCTAGGACATATTATATCAGATAAAGCTAGAGAAGATGAAATTTCCCATATAGGTTCACTAAGAAACTTTAAAAAAAAAACTCACACAGACCCCTACTATGTTAAAACTTGAACAGCTGCACCAGAGGATGGAGATAACCAAAGCCACAAAACATTAAACATTTCCATCCATCTGTTTTTTTTCCCTCTTCTTTCTCTTTCTGTACAATGTATGGGAGTAACAGTGATTATTATCTATCTTTAATAAAATAAGATTGTTATTATTGTTATATTTTTTGGTTTGGACATACAATTCTTACTAAAAACGCCATGTAAAAACAACAATTTTGATAGTTTCCCGTCCTGAGCTAACTAATTGTGTTTAATGGACAAACGCAATCTTCTCATCCAGCTCTAAGCAAAGGAATGTATGTCCCATAAAGTCAAGCTTATTAATTAACTTAATTATTTTTATTTTAACTTTATCATTGCTTTATAATAATTGATAAAGATCAGATAAAACCTCATAAAAGCTTGATGATACAATGTTGCTTATAAAGCGTACTGTGGATCACCGGTTACCTGTCTTGTTTTAAATAAAATATGTTCAGATATGTTGTGGAAATTTCACTGGTCTTGAAGTTATTTTTCAGCACTATCCTGAACACTGACACACATTCACACACTGTTTGGGAGCTGTCCACTACAATCACCAATCTTCCAACATTAACTGCTGAGCAGTTCCACTGGAGCAATTTAGGGTTTCTTCCCGGCTCAAGGACAACTCAGCAGCAGTTGCTGAGGGAGCACCGAGCCCTTTTCATTTATTTTCTCAACCCAAACTGGCAACCTTTCAGTCACCGGCCCATTCCCCAACCTCTAGGCTTCCCAGGTCTGACTTAATCTTTTTCACCAGCACTTCACTTTACACTTCAAGAGTTGCAGCTCAGTGCAGCCACAACCTACTGTGACCGCTGAGCAGCTCCACTCGAGCACGCAGGGGTTAATAGTCATTTTCAAGGACGTCTTGAACGGAGTTGCTCTTTTAGGCTGCAGCTGTGCCAGACTGCCTTTGACATAAATACTGATGATAACATAGGAAACTACCCAGCAAATATTGTTTTTTATGTACTGTAAAAATAATCTCTGTGTGTAACTAGGCTGCCTTAAAATTTTAAGTTTGAAAAGACATGTTGAAAAAAATTTTAATAATTTAAAAAAATGTTCTAAAGAAGTAAACTTGATATAAATTCAGTCTAACTTGAGAATGCATGTTCAATAAACTTAAGATATTAAGTTGAACCAACAACTTTTCACAAATTTGATTTCTTTCTTATTTTTCTCGGTTTGAAAAGTCAGTTCATAATTTCACACAAAGAACTCAAGCTTTCGCTGCTCCTGTTAAAACAGTTTCCATCAAATATGTTTTCTTCAAACTACAAAAAGAGGGGTTCACGGAGAGTTTTAACTCTCAAACAATGCATGCTGGGAAGCCTAATATGTTGATTGTGTTTCTTAAGAAACTTAATGACTTGATTGAACTGAACAGTAAATTCATTCACCTCATCATTCCAAGTCTAAAGCAGAACCTGTTAATAAATTTTATAAGTTTCTGAAAATAAATACTATTTTTAAGTTTAATTAACTTGAATTAATAGAATGTGTATATTTACACTATGTTAATAAGAAAAGATTAGTTGATTCTACTAAATTTATGCACATTTTTAAGAAAGTAAGAAAGAAAGAATGAAAGGAAGAAAGAAGGAAAGTAAGAAAGATGTCTTCTCAAATAAAAGAATGCCATTTCAACAATCTTACTGTCTATTTTATTTCTAAAATCCATGATGAGGTCTGTCTGGGGTCACTTGCTATTCTCTCACTTTTCTTCTCTATAGATAATAGTGGAAAAAAATAGCCGTCTAAATAACTGTGCCGGGCAATGTGATGAGTTCACGGTCAGTGTTTCCTAACAAAAGCCTGCCTACACACAGAAACCTCAGAGGCCAGACTCCATCCTTCTTTTTATCCATCCATCTCCTTATATGCGCATATACATACAGACACATGCACTGATCTCAATGATGAGTAATGGCCCATTCAGCACATTGATATGAAGCTGCAACATGGCTGAAAATGACAAAGACTACCACCGTAATGCTCCATCATTCATATCCTCGTCTCATTTGGGGCTGCAGAAATCCCATTATGTCCAGCCGTTTCTTTCATTTACACAGAAAGATCTATGACAGATCCTGTAGATCATTATGCATGGAGCATAAGCAGGGTATATGCAGAGATATGGTGCTACTAAGCAGACACTGACATTACAATGACCTTCACTAATAAACCTTGTAGAAGATCTGGATGAACTCTTCATACAACTGTGACACACGTTTCTCATTATAACGAGAACATTTTTTCATATATTTAGAGTTTTTCTCTGTTTAACAAGCTACTTTCATGATTTAATGAAATATTTTCACAGTATTATGAAACACCAACATTTTTTGTTTAAACATAAGACCTTTCTCATTTTAACAGCATCTCAGCTTTTTATAACGTCAAAGTTGTTATAACAAAGAACTTTTACATGCTATTATTGAGCACAGGTGTCAAAATAATCGGGCACAGATCCTCTGCGTAAGATGATTATGAATTTGAAAAAGTGTAGCTGTTTATTTCCAGTTATGCTAATGAGAAAATGCTGAATAGTCATCGTATGTTGTATTCTAATGAGCCTCCCGCCAAGGCCCTGTAAAACCATTCACTGCTCAGTGAAGGACATTAACAAACAATAATGTACGAAAAACGTCAATAGTAACAAATTAATGAGCGCCTCCCAACCACATACACACACATGCACATATTGTCTCCACCGACCGTACACACCAAGGTTTTCCCTTTCGTGTTATAATGAGATAAGCTAGCATGTTGCTATAACGAAAAGTTTCTTGTTCAAACTAAATAAGTTAGTCTGTCATATAATGAAAAAATATCTGTAATCATAACATGACAGTTTCTCATTATAAACCTAATTATAAACTGAACACATTCTGTGTTGTCACAGTGAGTGCACTCTCCCTCTGTTGATATCTAAATGACCAGCAAAATGCTTGCAAATCTTACTTGTGGCTGGTTGGTTACATTACATCACATTACGTGAGCAAATGGCAACAGGTTTGCTCTCATTAGCCTTCAGTCTATATCAGGAAATCAGGAAAAGCACAAGTGTACATACAGTATATATATAAACAATGGTTCTGTTCAAGTATCCTTTGAAGATCATACACAAAGTGATGTGAACAATGCCACTCATATGCCTCTACGTCAAGTATGTCACTAGCAAGGCCGTGGTTAGCCTAGCTTAGCATAAACTTTAGAAGCAAGAGGAAACAGCCCAGCTTCCTCCAAAGTTCAAGAAATATATTCCCAAATTCCTCTATTGACATGCTGTATCTTGTCTGTTGAATCTGGACTGAAACATAAGTTTTATATGTAACATTATAGTGCAGTTTGCAAGATATGATATGGTGAAAAAGGGTTTTAGTATAGGTCTCTAATAGGTCACTATTCTTTAAAAAGCTAACTGACCATTTGAAGAGCCAGAGCTGTTTTTGTTGTAATAGTGATGTCAGATTTGGCAGGGTCAGACCTGTGGAATATTAAATCATCCATCTTTGCCCACTGCCTCTTAGCTTTTCTTACTCTCAGATGGGCAGAAACTGAAGGTTATATGAAATTCTTTTTAAAACCCAGAAATCTGAAATTATCAGTCATCTTATCGGTATTGGCCAGGAGAAGCAAATAATTGTAGGTTGTTTGTAAAAAAAGAAAAAAAAAAGTCCATATTGTGCATCCCGAGCTTCTATTCAAACAAAATGGTACCAAACCTGACAACTTGACAGGCAGCTACACATAACAGTGATGTGTGGATGTGCTCTGAGTTCAGCTCCAAGAATCTGCATGCACACATAAATCTCCCACTCACCACCCACCTGAACGAATTTGTAGAACTTTGGGAAACACGGTCCCTGTGGGCTTTAATAATTTTTAAATTATGCTGAGCAGTGTGAGCATTCCAGGTGATTCCTTTATTGTGTGTTGTGCCGATGTTTTCACAGACAATCTAATGATGAGAGGACCTGCCTTTAATTTCATTTCCACATGCAGTAACACGTCACTGCAACAAGTATCATGGAACATTTAAGCAGTAAAACTAAAAATTGTTCTTATAAACTTGACAGAACAGAGGAAACAGAATTAAATTTAAAAAAAAGAAGTTCTGCTGCTGTGCCTTGTGCATAAATGTGCATACAGTATCTCTTTCTCTCTGGGGATACACCCTATTTCTCTCCTGCAATCCATCTGCCATTAATCACAATGTTAATTTTTATGACCTGGCAGTGCCTGTGGTCGTAGATGTAGTCCATGCATCAGTAGCACACCGTGTGTTGTTAGCTAAAAAATTGTTACACCCCATAATTCCCCTTTAAGCCTCAGATTTTAATTTTAGGTTTCTGTCTAGATAATAAATGAGATATGGTTCATTAATTTGAACATTAGACCTGTTGTTAAGCTGAGGGCTATTTATGACTTAGGACAGAGCCTGACCAGTGGTTCCCTCTGCTTCCAGTCTTTATGCTAAGCTAGGTTAACTATGTCATAGCTCACCCATTTCACCATGTAGAAGCCTGCCTATACTCATGGACAAGAGGTTACAGCTCAGCTGAAGAAGACGGCATTAATGTTTACATCCTGCACTATCAAGAGCCTCTCGCTATTGAGCAGATGCACGCTTCCTTCAGTGTGGTGATATGGTTGGCAGGGGTAGTACAGTAGAAAAAATAGTTCCCACATGAAACTGCTCACAACAAGGTCTGTAGAGTATCTTGAGCAACCAAGCCATTATTTCTGTAAAGAGTTATTTCTGTTAAGTTATTCAAATGCATATTTTAGGCACTTTGAGGACCACAAATCAGTGCCATCTAAATCCATTAAATTTAAAAGAAGGCAGACATCTCTATGTCTCTATCTCCAAAACTCAGCAAGTCACACTAAGACAACAGGAAATATATGTACTTTCATTTTGGGCTGAACTGTCCCTTTAACTCACACACATGAAATTGATATTAAAGTTCTCCTCTCACCCTCAAGAAGAAAATTAATAAGTGTGTGTAATTTTACAACTCCTTTAATCATTTAAAAGCTTGACAGCAAGAAACTTAAGTGAACATGAGATTGCATTGTGCACAGTGACTCTCATTGGACACACACACACACACACACACACACACACACACACACACACATACACACACCACTACACACACACAGGTTGTAGCTTTGATCCTGAGAATGACAACTTCAGCAAACAGAAAAGCTGACATTTTTGTTTCTCATGAATGACCTCTGGTGCACGGCACAGTTTAAAACTTGCCTCCCTCAGATTTTTCTTTGTTTCCCCCTAACTTTCATTCTGCCAGTGAAAAAATAAACTCGGGATGAACGGTGGTCTGGGAAGGGGAGAGGATTTGCTAAAAGATGCTATTGATCTCTTTATTCCTGAAATAATTTGTATGGCTTGGCAACTGCAGCATCATCCCTTATCAACGTCTGCCAAAAGCCAGGCAGCGGCCTCCCGGGTGTAAAAGCTCTGAGAAATAATGCTTCTCATCACCAGTGAGAATGGCAGAAGGGGAGAAATGAAAAGGAAGACTGCGGAGAGGTGGGGCGGAGGGGAAGGAGGCGGCATGAGAGTCAGATGATAGGGGCAAGAGGAGGCGAAGAAAACAGAAAGACTGAGTCAAACTTTTAAGATCCACAGAGGAGACGGATCATATGGTAACAGACAAAAGGAGTGAAGACCAGGCAGAGTGAACATGTGAGGTTGATGGTGTACATCACTGGGGAAGGTGTATCCAGGTCTGTAAGAGTAAATATGAAAAGCTGTGTTCAAAGTCTAGAGATTGTTTACCTGAACCTGAGGTCTGAGTAATCGACTCTTATCTTGCGAGTGTATTGTAGAAAACCTTCTTCTTCTTCTTCTTTGACCCTTAAGGCTTTAGATATCATTGAATAATTTCAAGTTCTGATATATTTTGTTCTCCTGTAATGCATTTTTGATGCCGATACCTGTGGAGTGATAGCATATTTTATTAAATGCCCTGTTATTTGCTTTTACCAGCAGACCTGGCTATTTTCAATACAATCTTCAAGAGTGTGTCCGTAGAATAATAAAAACCCATTTTGTTGATATATCATTTTATTGTGATGGTATTTTTATGCTTTTATATTGGAAATACACTGTTAAAAATCATACAGGAATTTAGTAGAATCAGCTAATCTTTAAGTTTAAGTTAAACTTAACCTTAAAAACTTAAAATTTCTATTATTTGCTTCTAGAAATTATTGTACAAGTTCTTCTAATTTGAACATTAATTCATGAGTTGAATTAATGTACTGTTAAGAGTTCAATTAACTCATTAAATTGAAGCTACTACAATGATTTTATAACTGGTTTTTCAAAATAGTCTGAAGTCAATGTTTCTGAATGTGTTGCAAAAGCCACCAAAGAGACTGAAGATTTAGTGAATATATTTCAACACAGTGTAACATCCCACAGATCTCATTGTTCTAAACACAGGAATAAATCATTTCCAACTTCACAAAAACAAACTTATCAACACTAGGGATGATGTGTACTTACAAATTAGGCTGCTAAATTACAAACCTCACTCCTCAGCTGCTTCACACCTTCTGAACCCGACGTGTCTTCATTTTCCCTGAAGTCAGAGTCCATTTGGAGCTGATGTAATATTAATTCCCCTCAGGTGCCGTATTCCCATTCAACTGGCCTCCACTGATTGGAGAGGCTGTATCCCATTGGACTATTAACTGAGCTAACATACTAATGGCAGTAAAGTGCCGTAAAAAAGAGGCATGTGTAGCAACAGTCACATGGGCCTAATGACAAGGTGCAGCTCCCGAGTGGAATTTGAGGCGGGGTTTTTTGTTATTGTTTGTTTGTTTGTTTTTCTGAGACTAATTAATAAATGAAAATGTGGTCGACTAAGACTGACTAACAGTTAAGTCGACTATTACAGGGCAGCCCTAGTCATTCTTAATGGTTGCACTGGGTCAGATCCTCCTTGAAATCAGGTGAAACAAGCCTGTGTTCACATTTTCCCAGGCAAGTTACAGTGAGTAGTATGTTAGCCAATTAAAAAGAAGCAGGGGAAGTGCATTTTTGACATTATATTTTGTAGTAACTGTGGAAACAATACCGCTTTTGTCCACTGGGGCCTCCAAAATCAACAAAATATAAAAGTTCCTTGTAGCATTAAAAAGGTTAGTGTCCAGGCTACATTAAAAATTTAAGCTGACTTAATTTGAAAAGAGGAGTTGTAATGTAATGTAATGTATCAAAAAAACAACAACTTTTCTCTCAGACAATGCATGCTGGGAAGTCTGCCAATATGCTGATCGTGTTTGTTCAGAATCTTAAATTATTGAGTTGGTTGAACACAAAAGAGTACATTCATTTAATTCATCATTTAGACTTCCAGTTAGAAGGACCCTAACCTGAATAAATAAAACTTATATTTACAATAAGTTAACGAGAAAAGATTAGATGACTTCACTAAATTCCTGTGACTTTTTACAGTGCAGAAACTGATGAAACTGGTATTTCTGAGACATTAATCCTCTACATACTGTCCCTAAATATGCACATCTTCCCAAACATTTGTAATAATTTAAACAAAAAACCTACATTTTGATTCAATAATCCCCTGATAAATGAATATGCCACATGTTCTTTCATCAGTGAAAGTGTTCAGAGTGTGTGAATGTAAAACAATGTTAATTAAAACCACTTTCCAAAGCTGGATTACTGCATGGATTAAATGTTTCTATTCAGTTTGGTTCTTTTGAGTAATTCCACCAATGTAAATCATGTTTATAAGTATTGTATCGATTAAAGTGTATAGAACACACCTCCTGTGAAAACAACATGAGAGAGCAGAGGAGATGGAGCACTCAGAGACAGATGAAATAATACACGGGCCCCTCTGTGCAGTACATCACAGGCAGGCAGCCGGGCCGGCTTCAACATCCCTGTCTCACCAAATGCTAACATCCCCATATCAGCATTCCTGAGGTGAAAAGTTGTGTATAAATCAGCTTATCTTTGAAGTCTATTCTCTTGATTCACAGTGGTTTAACTGCCTTGAGTCCGCCTGTCTCTCCTCAGGTAGAAACCTGTGCTGGAGGAGAACGGGAGTTTCTTTTCACTGCAGATGTTGAAAATGCAACACCGTCCTTGTAAGAAGTGCATAATGTGCTAGAATTTAGACCAGGGACCTCATTATAGAAACTTTCCGAGTCTGAAATCCTATCTTATCTCAGTTTAGGATGACATTAAGGATTTTTTGGTACTCAGGAAACATGTTTTCCAACTGCATTCAGGCAGAAAGTCCTAAGTTAGGATGGCATAGGCTAAAATTTACATGGGCAACAACATGAACACCAAAACATAACTGAAAGGCTACTCAAACAATATGATGATGCTTTATATGTTCCAGATATTTTCCATGTATTGATGGGTATATCTCGACTGTCAAGATGATTAATTTTGAATTTCATCAATATGCTTCATCCAGCTCTGGAGAGGTCTACAAGGTGGTACGGGCCTTTGCACATCACAAATGCACTAGGGCTGACACATTCTGGTTGGTTGGTCAATATGCTCTTGTCTGAAAATATTCTCATTGGTCAGACATTTGCTGGTGTTACTTTGATAAAGAGAGAAGCCCTTCTTAATCCATTATTTTTGAGGGATGTATGCATATTTTATTTTGAGAGAAAGGCTGAGGTTATTCACTGAACATTTACTCCGCTCCAAACTAATTGACACATGTCAAAGTAGGAGCACAAATTGCTAATTCAGCCCCAGCCTCAGAGGACAGAGGAGCTGAGACGATAAAAAAGTTTATTTTTAAAGATGTGTGTGGATTCTACCTCGCCAGACTGCTTTATCGACGAAGGTCAGTCAAGCTCAACCATACCGGCTGTCTGTGACCCAACTTCAGCCTCAAAAGCTGTAGTTGTTCAATGTTTCATGTTGTTTTGGTGTTTATTTTGCAGGTTATCCTGTTGAATTTGGCGCTAGCATGTTACATGGCTAATCTAGCCATTCCCACAGGCTGGGGCAAAGTTGGGCTTATGTTGTAATATTGAGGGACAGTCAAGAGAAGCTGTGAACGTCAAGCCGCACTGAAGCCAACTAAATAATAAAGTAGCAGAGGATGCCAGTAACTGTTTGTTCATGTTGATTCTTTGTGAAAGTTCGTCCTGCTGTGTGAGGTGCCATCACCAGTGTGTGTCTGTGTGATGCTGCCGTATGTAACACTATATTTACATGATAGACATAACCAGCTACAGTACAGTATGTATGGGAAAGGAATGGTCAAACTTTCTTGCTAAGCTAATGTATTATTTATTAGCTTAGCAACCCTGCGAAATTTTGATTAGCACCTGTTTAGGCTAGCAGGTAGAGTGAACTGAGTTCACTGTGGCCAATTTATGTAATCTAGAGATAATGTGCAATTTTTTCCTGCATGGGCCAATTGATTGGTTGAAGAGTAGGAAGAATTTCAGTCGACCAAAGTTTTCTTTGGTTGACTGCATATGTTGGGGTTGCTAAGGGTGACTTCCAGACTGAGGTTGCAGATCTGTCTTCAACATCACTGACCTAAAATGTCTAGTCCATTATACCAAGCTACGCCATGACAAGTAAAGCGAGTAAATCGACAAGGACACAAGCTGTCTTCTGTATTCTGAACACAGTCACAGTGCAGTGCATGTCAGGACAAGTGCTGACTGAAGATTCACGTTTGCAGTTCTAGTTAGGATTGCTTGAGTTAAGGTAAGAAGTGTGAGATAGGATTGGAAACAACCGTGAGTTTAGGAGTTGCATCTGCAATAGGAGGAAATACTGTAGATACAGTAGGAAAATCCTATCTTTAAATTTTAAGTTAACAAACGGTTAGGAAATCTTCTGTAATTAGGCCCCAGTTTAGATCTACTATATGTAGCACTAATCATCGCTGACAATTTATTCAAGATAATGATCTGTTACAGAAGTATACATACAGCCAGAAACCCCACAATGGCAACAATATGATCTGAAATTCAAGACTTATTGGCACCTTGACTCCAAGATAGTGAGTCATGACAGTAGCCTCAGAGCCACTGTAGCAACATGATGATCCATCATCCCCCAGATGTCACAAACCACAATGGGACTGCTGGGTTACAATTTGGGCAAACATCCTTAAATCGGCTAGTTTAAGTTGAAATGGCTTTTTGATGACATCTTGCTTCTGAAATTTGTACCATTTCTCTTTGAAACAGAATGTTTTGCTCGAGCATAATGTAAGGAGGGACTGAAAAGAATCCATAACAAAGAGGAAAAAGAAATAAAGTGCATACTCAGTGCAACAATCTGTTGCAAAATGATTTACATATTCAAACTTTTTTTTCAAAATAAAATCAGTTCTTCAAAGTATCAGGCTTGTGAAATACATCAAAAACATGCAAATATTTTTTGCATTTATTGTTCAGCGTTTAAAGTATTTTCCCTTTTCATCGTGACATGAAAGGACATTTATTTTATTGGTAAAAACATCAGTCAGGACGTCTGCTGTAAGTGAAAGGTGTGAGAGAGCAAATGATTTACAACTGGAGGTTGTTGGTGATGTCAGTGTGTCACCAATGTGCTGCAGTTTATAGCTCATCATGAGGGCCAGCCTAAACACACTGACCTTTGTGTGTTCATGTTAAATTGACTTTCGTTAAAGGGCAGTGCTCCTCAGCTAAATGTCACCACTGGATTGTGCCTCTTGTCTGTCCCTTGTTGAGCATGAGCAGTCCTTCCATCTGCTAACTCTTCCATGTGGTTTGACAAAAACATCCCTCTAAATGAATGCACGCTGTCTCAGAGTTCTCAGAGTCTGGTGCCGTAGAGTTTCAAGATATGAAAGAGCCAAAATACATTTGCTGCCATACATAACAAATAAAGTCATGAATACAGATTGATTGTGTGCATGTCTGTATATGAATGTACTTTGGATCCTCGCTGCCTGTGCCTCAGACAAGACAAACCAGGGTTGACGTTATTATTGAAACAATAATTTAAATTTTTAGAAAATTCCCATACCGCTGTGCAGGGTTGTGATTTAATTCATAATAAATCTTTAATACCTTCCCCCAGGTGGTGATGTGTGAAACAGACTGACGCAAATAGAGTGGGACATTGATTGAAACGGAAGAAAATAGAATGAAAGATTGAAAAAAGAGAAAAAAATGGGTGTATGGTTACATGAGGTAGAAAGAAACAGGGAGAGAAGCAGTACAAAAACACTGTAAGACACCAACTGTTAGTCCTAACAAGACAGGGGAGTTTTCATTAGCTGTACTCATTTCACTACCCAGCAAAAATGCCCACTCGCTTAGCTGTGGGTCTTTCACTAATATTCCAAACCACAACGGCGAAGCATAATATTGCACCTAGATATGTGTGCCTTGCATTTTCACATTTGTCACCAGGCTGACACTTACTATCCTCACCATAACCCCTGTCATCAATTCATTTCATCAGCAACCTTCACAGCAGACAATGGCAGCAGGTGCTGCTGAGCTACCGCTGCTGCTAACGATCTTACCTGCTTTAGGTACATGTGTGCAGGACCACCTGAGCCCAGTGTTTGTTCAAGGGTGGCAAGGAGACCTTGTTTTTTTGACTCCTTTATATGCAACTGCAGGGCTGAATCTATGAAAGAATGTGCCTGCTTGGAAAAAAATGTCTCTTTTTTTGATCTTTTGTAAATATGGAAGATGAGTGCATTATACTGAATCCCCAAAGTGGGGTTGCAAGTGTTATAGATGGGAGTACAATCCCCATGAGGGATGCACATAGTGAAAAACAAGCACCCTTTTCAATACTTTGGGAAAAACATGCTGCCAAATGTGCTGCTGGCAAATTATCACCTTGTAGTTACTGTGACAAACACATTAATACACTACTCAGTCCAAAATTCATTCTTATTTTAGCTCTGTTTTGGTCTCCACCACCTCCTCAGTGAAAGATCTGGTTATATGGCTTAAATGCTCCACAATGTTTTTAGCTAGTTATTTTTATTACACCTCCTTTGCTTAAAGTGTCCATGAAGTATTTTTTTAAATCAGTATGTATTGCGCTATACATCCATCCATCCACATGCCAGTATCTGACCCAACAATGACAAAAAAGTCATTTTGCAGAGAGTTTGTCTTTTCTTGGAGAATGATGATGACTCACCCTTCCCTCGTGGCCTACGCTAAATTTGCATCTAATCTGCATCTAATGAAACTGGATCATATTTTATGGAGAAAATATTTTCTGTTTTCCCCTCTGATTTCCCCTGGCTGCTCAGCTTCAACTCTTATTTAATTACAGAGTTTCGTGATGGACAGACAGTTTTAGTTTTCAGCTTACTTGTTGCTAAAGTTGCTGACCGTGACTGTTAGCTGCCATTAACGGGCTCAGCAGCCTCCCAGTGAACAATCACAGCCTCTGAAACAGACAGGGAATACAGTACTTAAGTTGTTTACAGCATTTCCTGGTAGCTTTACTTGTTGCCAAAGTAACTTAGCAAACCACGTACTGCCTGAGTTAGCCATGAATCAGCCCCAGGGTGCCAGGAGCCAAAGAGAACCACCTTGGTACTGTATTCCCTGTTCTCAACTTGGCCTCCATTAGTCTTTTAGGCTTTTTTGGTCCCAGTCTGGCACTAATAACAATAACCACTCCGATATTTGTTTCATGGGAACTCTAAAACTGCTTCCTGCTGCAGACATCAGTTAATGCAAGCAGTTAAACTGAACTAAAACAGTAAAGTTGTGGGCTGTCGAAAGAAAACAATGAGCTGGAAGTTGCTAAAACTTCAGAGAGATGCTTGGAACTGCAGAGGTGGGTGCTGATTTTCAGGAGATTTGTCAACGTGAGTGACACCTTTCATATAATACAAAGTCGCTTGTCCCACCGCTTACAAGAAAGGATTGAATAGTGCAGCTTTAAACATAGCAGGCCATTCCGTCGAGTGAAAAAATGGACTTTAAAGCAGCCCATCTTGTGAGAAATCACTTTTGTCTGGTTTGTTCTTTGCAGAACGGTGCAGAATATAGGCATAGACAAAACATACCGTTGGGCATACAGATAACCGAGTCCGAACTGAAATTCATATTCAATCATACCTCCCCAAAACCTCCGGGAATTCATTCAGTAAACCCTCCAAGTGATGCCTCAGTGCAGGCAGTGAATCTTAAGAAAGACCTGAGCAGAAAGACAGATGGCTGAGGAGCTGAGACAGCCTACACGCAGAGGCAAGACAGAGATAATTCAGGGGTAAGCCACCCTCGCTGAAATACTGAGAGCGCTGTGTTTCCCTCCGTCGAGAAGTTGAGAAGCAGCCCCTGCCATAAAGTGCCTCGTCTCACAACTAACACGCACACACGCTCGCACAGTGCCATTAGCAAGTAGCTGGTCTATCAGACAGAGCAAACACTCCCACTTTTAATATTTAATAATGGCAAACATAGTCTCGCTGCGAGTGCCTGTAAATACATACACACAAATGGGTGTGGGAAAACATGCGCTAAGCCAACAACTCTGGGTTATGTGAACAGCAAGGGATATGTTTCAAGGTGCTGTGAAATGGAAGAAAAGCAATGTTCAGAAAAAAAGTCTTTAGTGTACAAGTACAAAAGAAAAAACAACTTGACAACTTCTTTTATTTCAGTACTGTTCACTTTATAGCATTTAACCAGTTGGAATAACATGCTCCTGACTTTTCCATGATAAACTTGCGCACCATATAAGAAAAACAGTAATACCTCATTTGAAGGAATGTGCATATGACTGTCATTACACTGTCATAACCATGTCATGACGCCTGTCATGAACAGGAGTTTTACGAATGTTTATGACTGTTGTCATTAAGTGTCATTCAGTCAGTTATGTCATCTTTAATGCAAAGTTGAGACTGCTTGACATGTCTTTGTTATGACAAATGAACACAATCAAACTTAAATAAAGTGTTTAGCTTTATGTTTCAACATGACATTATACTGTCATATGTGGTTGGTTTTGACATTGGCCATATCAAGTTGTCATAACAAAGACACTGACAGGTTATGTTGTCTTGGTTAATGTCAAGTTGTCATAACAAAGGCATTTTTGTCTCGGTTAATGATAAGTTGTCCAAACAAATACAAACTGTAAATTTTGCCCTAAAAATCACATAACTGATGATCATAAATATTCATAAATGCTCCTTCATGATCATGACAGGTGTCATGACCTGGTTATGACAGTGTAATGACAGCTTTACGCACATCCCTTCAAATAAAGTGTTACCAGAAAAAACATTTATCCTTTTAATGCACTGTCTAAGTGTCATGCATTGCTGTGCATGAGCCCCATGTGAATGAAGTTTGGGGCAGATCTATTAGTATCCGGGTCAGAGGCTATATTGTTCTGTATGCCTCATCCATCTCCCCTCATACAGTGGATGTACTGTATCAGTGGGCTAACCACAAAAGTGCTCACCCATAAATATCAGATACACACACATACACAACAGTGTGGTCCTGAGCTATCTGGTGTGACAGTCAAACTCCAGAGGTACCATCTCTATTCCTCTTTCACCTCTGCTCGGATGCAGCAGAGCCTCGGCTTCCCTGTCCAATCGATAATATGACAAATTGACAAAAACGGCTGTGATAAGGATGAATAGCCATGGATCCTCTTTTCTGTCCTCCTTACAAGTGAAATGAAAGTGGATATTAAGGCCATATAGAGTGCTGCAGCAGTCTGTAACCCTGGCACTACACTGAATTGAAAAGAAAATGTATAGAAAGTCATTTAGTGTACTAGTGTCAAGCTGCCATAGTAGTAAAACCTAGTGAAAAACTGAGCAATAGGGGTGTCATGATTGCTGTCGAATCAAGACAAAATGAGATATGTGAAGATTCTCTCCCTTTCTTGGTTGGTTTGAGTGTGTTCCTAACTTCTGAGATAAAAAAAAAAAAAAAGAGCACCACCACTTCTGTATCAGGCAGCCACAAATGCTCAGGTTCTCACAAACATTTCCAGTAAGGGATCAGAATCCGGTTAGAGTGCTAGCTGTGGTTTTTCCCACACGCATCTATCCGGCTGTCTGTCTTCCCCATTATGATTGCAGGCATCTCCGCCGCTGCAAACCAATTTGTCCCATCCTCTGTCTTCTCCGCTCCTTCTCTCTCCCCTTGTCTCTTGCTCTAATTTCTTTATATCTGTCCGTCATTCTCTTATTCCACAGTATTTGCCTGTCTCAACATACAAGCCATCAAAGAAGTGATTGTTTTAGAAATGTTTGCGATGAAGCTCCACTAAAATCGATTCAAGGCCAAAGGAAAATGTTTAGAAAATGTCCTTAAGTAACAGAGTTTGATAGATGGAATAAGAAGGAGGATGTGTAAGTGTGTCTTCAACATAAACATTTCAGATTTATGGTTGGCAGTCGTCCCAGTATAGCCATTAAATGTGTCAACACTCATTAGTTGCATGATTTTTTTTAATAGTGGTTTGTATTGCCAGTGGCGGAGTCTGCCATTCATCAGAATAGCCAGTCCACGCACATATTGTAGGTAATTTGTGCACATACGCTTCTATTGTGTAAAGATGTGATCTGAAAGAGAGAAAAGGCCATTCTCTGCCACTTTGGAGAGGAAAACTATTTTAACATGTCCTTTCATATGTACTTCTATCATTATCAAAGGACCAGTGTGTAGGATTTAATCGAGCAGTGAGGACTACAAACACCTTGCGTCATTACCCCCTTCCAAGCGTGAAGGACAATGCACGGTGGCCACGAAAATTGCGCCAAATGCGAAAGGCCGTATGTTTAGCCTATGTTTAGTTTGTCTGCTGTGGGCTACTGTAGAAACATGGCGGTGCAACATGGCAGAGGAGTCACACCCTCTGTAGATGTAATCATCTCAGTCTAAGGTGATGAAAACACAACAATTCTCATTTTCAGGTGATTACGCAATAATGAAAACATGTTTATGAAAATTATACTCCAGTTCTGCCACATTCTGCCAATAAAGCCTTGTAAATCTTACACAAGGGACCTTTAAGACGTTGTTAACATTACCACTGGTAACCACAGGTGTTTCCAAAGCAATCAGAACTGAAATCTTGGAGGATTATAACTATAATGTGACACAATCTCGTAATCATTTGAGATTTTTGAACATTTTGAGCCAAACTTGAACTGAGAGAAGCGACCACTGAGGGTGAGTGCACCCATGTGATGGGAATGCATGAATGGAGGCAAATATCACAAAATGTACACCTGGCAAAAGCCTGACCCTTAATGAAGTTCATTTGAGGGACAGTATCCTTAAAATGTGCAGCTGCTTTATGACGTGTCATAGAAAAAAGTAACAGCATTAAAAAAAAAGAAAAGAAAAACGTTTTACATACAGTATCCACAAAAAACAGCATCTCACAAATGTGAAATGGATTTTGTACAGAGCTGTCAGAGTTATCCAAGGATTCGAAGGTCTGAAAACAAGCAGCTAAAGAATGAGACCTTGGTCAAGACAGAAGGGATTTTCAAAATTGGCCAAATACCTTATATAATAGCTACATACCAACACTGAATTATGAATAGCAACAACCATGTTGAATAACTCCATTGGTTAAGAACTTTTTGACACAGTTCCTCTACTGGCAGCTAGACTGTGTCCAAGAAAATTCTGAAGTCAGCTGGAAAAGCCACAACTTTAAATCCAAAGTTTTCTGAATTTGCCCTCATGCAGGCAGTAATGCAAAGTACTATCCTCTAACCCAGTGATTCCCAAACCTTTTCCAGTATGCTCCCCTTTTGGAAGCCAACAAAAGTTCAAGCCCCCCACCACAAAATTTTCAATCCATTGTTAACAATAATTGGGGATGGAACTGATAAAAAATAAAGAATTCAAAAGTTAAAATTTAGCAAAATAAAGGTCAGTTGGATAGAAATGGCAAACTCATGTGTTTATTCCCCCTACATAGATTGTATTCATTCAGCTTTGTTTCACTCTTTTTTTCTCCCCTGGTCTTTCGCGCCCCCCTTGCAGTGGCTCCGCCGCCCTCCGCCCCCCAGTTTGGGAACCACTGCTCTAACCAATGTGGATCCAACCTGGGGACACAAATGAGTGGAGTTGTCTGATTTTTCTTCATCTCTTACTCATTAAACGACTGCTCAACTGCTTTTGGCTTTTACATTTCGGCTTGCACATTGCACAAAAGACACTTCAAACACTTTCAGTGCTCCACCTTTAACTCCATTCACCATTCAGAATCTCATATGCAAACAATCAACATTTTACCATGCTAACCAGTTAACAGTGTTTGAGCCTGCTATTGTGAGCTGAGCCTATTTAAACTGTAGTTTGCAAGCTGCTTTCATCATATGAAAATTCTACACATTGTGACCTTAATGAGAAGTTTGACAATTACTGGCAAATGGGACATTAAGGAAATGTTTCAGGCATGTTTGCTCTCAGTCTGTCACAGTTAGATGCAGCAGGAGCACTTGCTTGTTCCTCATCAGCTATTACCAGACCCCACTCTGACATTTGGCGTGTGTAAACCCAAATTCTGTGCAAAAACATCCCTGCAGAGACCTATGGATCTTTGTTCTTCTATGGATCAGTGTCAGTGTTAAAACTATTAAAGCCACTGATTGTCAGCTGGAGTTCAGGACACCATAACACTGACCTGAGGCCACTGCTGACTTGGCAAAACCAGCGCATGCACAACAGCTACCCCTGCAGATCATCCATCAGAGCACGAGCTTCCCCCGAAAGCCAATTATTATACTCCCATTTCCATCTCCTCTGCCCACACGGAGAGGGGGAGATTTTGTGTTGGAGGGTAAGGAAAAAGTTAGGCAGTGATTTGAGACCAAATGAGTCCGCAGGATGGATGGCTGAAGAGGTAAGAGAGGGGAGGAGGAGGAGGAGGAGGAGAAAGTTTGGGGAGAGAGCAGCCCACAGAGAAGGTGAGGGCAGGATCAGACAGGGGGAATGCTGCTGCTGCTGCTGCTGCTGCTGCTGCTGCTGCGGTGGTGGTGGAGGGAGATAGAAGCAGCTATGGTGTGACAGTGCCCACTTAAGGCAGCCTGACAGGAGGAATCATCCACACTGTCAGTCTGGGGGAGTCAGCTCAGGGTAGGGGCAATGAAGGAAATGGAAAAGGTGTGTGTGTGTGTGGTTAGGGCTGAAGTGTGACAACTGTGAGGGGAGTGCCTGCAGATGTAGACAGAGAGACAGAGGTTGAGAGTATTTTTCCTCAAACATCTGTTGTCTGCATCAAACCATTTTTCATTGGCTGACTTATTTGGGCCATGATGCAGCTCCTTCTTCAGACTGCATAAATCTGCTGCAATGGCCAATATTTTGTTATTACCAAACACAGCTTGGTTAAAGTGCTTTAGTTTCTACTATTCTTAGTCCATCTGTAACAATGTTCCCTCAGGTTTCAACAAATTGAAGTTTTTTAAGACCTTGTTAAGATCTATTTTACTCTGGTGGAAAAAAAAGTACAAAGGCCTTGAAAGAAAAACAGACTACACCACTGTAGTGTCATATCACTATTACAAATAAAGGTTCCAAATGGGTTCTTCTTAAATGGCTGAGGTTGTAAAACATGTAGAATTTAATCTGATTCTTCTTAGAACCCTGTTAAGACAATGGGGTTACAGGTAAAACTCTTATAAAATATATAGTTAAATGCCCCTGGGTGGGTTCTACATGAAACCCTAGGAATGTAAAAGGGCTTTTGGTTGAGCCTCTTGGGTGGGTTCTGAGACTCTGAGAAAATGAAAAGGTTCTTGATATAACCTCCAGACAGGGTTCTGGGTGGAACCAGAACACCATAGAATTATCCACTGTAGAATCTCTCAGATACCTCTCAGAACTTTTCCTTTAACATGGATCCAGTCTCGTTCCAGGTCGTGCACATAATTTTGAACCATTTCCACCAAAAATAAATTGTTTTGGAACACAAAAAAGTTGGTTCCCAGCTGGAACCAAAAAATAGTGGGTTTTCCTTGAGAACCAAGGTGGGTGTATTCTACAGGTTGGCATTATACGACACCTTCTGTTGGTCTTGATTACAATGGTTCCACCCTGCTGAACTAAAGTTAGCTTAACTCATTATGCTAACACAACAGGGACAGAAACAATTATTTAGCTAAAAAGTCTCACATCTCCACCAGCGGCTGCCTAGTCTGGGAACTTCCACTACAGAAATTCTATATTTATGGATAGAAGGATTTCTTCTTGGAGAGTTTAACTGGTTGTGTGGCTTGCTGCAATAAATTCTGAGCAGGATGCAGAATTTACACTAGTGGTTCCATGTTGGTTTCATTTTGTAGCTGTTACAGCATGATCAATACGCATTTTTACCAAAAATACACTGAAAAGCTAGAAGTGAATACCTTGACCTAAAAAAAAAAAATCATAATTCAGTCAACATCTGTGAAAGTCATATCGTAAGACACTTTTAAGACCTAAAATTCAGATATGTGGACTTTGGATTTTTTGAGAGTTTTTAAAGACTCATGGAAACCCTGTATAAGGATGTTTGATAGTTTACATGGCTGTGCTGCAACTAGGGCTCTTGCAGATGGTTTTAAATGTATATTCCAATTATACTGTGGTCAAATAACTTATTAACAAATAACTTAACCAAGGTCATGCTAGTATAACAAATCTGAGACAGGCTGTTTGTTTTGTCTGTATGCAAAGTGTTGATGCCCATCAACGGTGCCCTCTCTCAATCCTCAGTTTTATTTTTACACAGTCTATTTTGGTTCTTCACACTTGTTCTTTTGCTTGACAGATGTGTGGCAGTCTGTTTACTTACAAAGAGATACGATCGAGGCCAATTGAGAATTCTGGTAGTGCTCTCTCACCTTCTGTCTCACTTCAATTCACTTTATTGGAGCTTTATTGGCATGAAGTTATATTCAAAAACAAGGTGTCAAAGCATAAATACATAAACAGAGTTAAGTACATCATCGAAACACATGGCATGAGACAACTAGTTGCTTTTAATGCATGCAAATAAAGTTTGAAATACACAAAATCAAGAAAAGCAAGGACAAGTGGTATGGACAACCAGCGGTGCTAATATAAAATGGAAATGTATTTTTCCTTCTTTGTGCTCATGATGTATGTCAGTAATAAAAATTTAAATGTAAAACCCTAATTTCCATGTTTTACACTTGCAAAAACTCCATCGACAAATAAGGGTCAGTGCACCACAAGGCCTATCATTGCTATAATAATGATGCAATTAAATGTGAACCGTGAAACATTAATTTTTCAAACTGGCATATATTGTGCAACCTAAACTTGAAAGTGACAATGCAGTCTGCACTTAACATTCAAATTATGCCCTGATTATACAAGCAGCTTATTAGGACACATATTTATGTTTATTGTAAGGCACAACCTTTAGTGGCCATAGTGATTATGACTGGAGGAGTATAAAGGGCAAGTTAGTCTACATAGTGAGGAGCTTGGGGCAGATGGATGGTCTAACAGAGGATCTGGAGACTGTGGAGACAAGTGTGAAACCAAAAGTCCGGTTTTAAAAGGATAGTTCACCCAAAAATGAAAATTCAGTCATTATCTTCTCACACTTATGCTGACTGAAGGTCGGGGTTAGTTTTTTAGTCCACAAAATACTGCTGGAGTTTAACAGGAAAACAGCATTGCAGAATCTTCCAATGGAAGTGAATGGTGACTAGTTTTCAATTGGAAAAAAACACCCCCTAGAAAACATGAAAAGCTTCCATACTGCTGGCCTGGTGTAACCCAAGTCTCCTAACGCCCTGGCATGCCAAGTTGACTTGAAAGACGTCATTTACACCTTGTTTTTAGCCTGAATCTTCACTGTAGATCCTAAGCCTCAAATAGGGTGGGTTTAGACACCAAAACTACTTGGGTAGGTTTAGGAAAAAGATCTCAGGGGGTGTGCGTCATGAAATGAAGTGGGTCCATATGACTGCAGCTGGTACTCTCTAGCCGTCATATATGTCTTTTGAGAGACAACTGACATATGAGGATGTGCTGGGTCTAATTTCTAATGAAGAGAAATGGAGATGGCTTTTATGCT
The DNA here is from genome assembly GCA_027495735.1 of Lutjanus campechanus. NCBI lineage: Eukaryota > Metazoa > Chordata > Actinopteri > Lutjaniformes > Lutjanidae > Lutjanus > Lutjanus campechanus. The sequence continues at coordinate 89,380 of JAJHUR010140456.1, read as the reverse complement.
AATCTTAATGATGGCCGAATCCTCCTAGCCCTCTTTTGTGAAATTTGTCAAAGTCAATCATGAAACGCACTAGGTGGGAAAAACGACTATTGGGGATTTTCCATTGGTCACGGCCAGTCAAACTGTGCCGCGCTGATTTGCATTTCCATTACCACTTATAACGTGCTGAGCTGTGCCGAATCGTGCCCGAGATGGACCATCTCCATCATCCTTGACACACTGAAACAAGCATGTGTTGCAAGACTTAACTCCTGTGTGCAGAACAGAGAGAAAGGCATTTTTAAAAGTACCTTAGTAGCTTCTAGCTGAATCTCTGTGGTTTCAGGTTTAGCTTCTCTCTGCTTTAATTTACTGTTTCATGTTTGTTTTCCTTACAGTTAACAGTCATATATCACGCACACACAGTTGTCATTAAATGATTTCATTTCTGTGTTGAACTTCCACAATCCAGTGCATTACAGTAGGCAAAAAGAAAAGATGTGCGTATGTAGTATGTATGTAGAGTATGATCTCACTCTGCTCACACCTAACTTTTCCTCTCCTTGTCTTTCAGAGTTTTTTTTTTTTTTGGCCTGGGAGAAGCCAAGTTGAAGGCCGTTCACTTCAGATGAATGACACGAGACATTATACGAGCTAACTGTGGACATGGAGAGGCATTCTAAAAAGACAGCTCTAATTCAATATTAAACTAATCCATCTGGGCCACGTCACTGAATGCAGATGGCTATCAGGACCAGCAACAACCTTGAGCCCAAAGACAGACGAACACTGACTCTCATTACTCAGTCTCAATCTCCCTCTCGCCGCGTCTCTTTGGCTTAACTCCGACATGCTGAGTGTGTGTCTGATGATTGGCCCAATTTGTTTCCCCTCCCTTTATTGGTTGATTCTCATTCTTGATGCTCATTCTTTGTGCTTATCAGCAGCTGTAATAATCTATAATATGAAAAATAATTAGCATTTCCAATTTCATAGCTAGGTATCAAAGAAGACTGATTAACGCTGGTGCAGAAAGCAACGGTAATTTCCTGCCTTTTTTTGACAGTGTTCCTGCCCGTGCCACATAATTAGGTGTCACTGCTCAAATGAAAATGATATCAAACGTTTCTCCTCCGCCATTCAAAATGCTCATGTTGCAAAGGCTACATAGATCAATAGCACAGAGGGGAGCACACAGGCCGGCGTTGACGCGATGCAAATGGAATTGAGTTCAGTGTAGCTGCAGTATTGACTCTAGGCAAATCCATGTCTTGACTTTCTGATTGAGTTATACACTGCAGTACAAGGTTTGTTGACTGGATGTTTTCCTATAGAAGTGGAAATCTGTGGGAAAAAAAACCCCAAACAATCCCGGCTAAACAAGACTGAGAAAGGGTTTTGATTTTTCATTTTCTCATGCCGCTTATTTTTTTTCTCACCACGTCTTGTTTGTGAGTCTGTTTCTTCCTCCATCTCCAGATCATTTTCCTTCCACTTAGCCGCTCTACACTCTTAGAAATAAAGGTTCCAAGAGGGTTCTTCAAGAACAGTGTTGAACAGTAATATATTACTAAGTAATATTATTACTTTTTTTTTTTAACAGTGAGGAGTAGTGTAAACTATTACCATTTCCAAAGCAGAAATTATACTTTGACTTGTACATGCAGCAGGTCAGGGCAGGAAGGAGAGAAAGAGAGGCACACTGTCCACAGGTGGAAGTATTGTTGTTATTTTGACTTTGTTTGGCTCCTCCACAGAGAATCTGTGGTGGTGGAATCTAATTTGAAGGCCACACTCAGAGAGGTCGACTTTGTTTCCACCACAGCCGACATCTGAACAGCTGACAACAAAAGCTTTGTGGGTGTTAACAGTTCAACAGATCAGCAGCTCAACTTTGGGATGCGAAAAGGCTGCAAAAGTAATAGAGTAATATAACAAGTAATGTACCTAATTACTTTTGATACAAAGTAATAAGTTAAGTCATATCATTACATTTTAAAGGAGCAATTAGCAAAAAGTAGCTTATTACACTTCCTGAGTACCTTGCAAGGATTGTTCCTTGAAGAAGTGTTTCATCGAGGGTTCTTTGTACCATAAAAGGGTTTTTGGTAGAATCTCCTGTGTGGGTTCTTGCTAACATGCTTGGAATATAAAGAGGTTCCCAGTGCACCCCCCGAGTGTGTTCTAGATAAAACCCTTGGAATGCAAAAGAGTTCTTGTTAGAACCCCCTAGGTGGGTGTGTTCTAGATAAAACCCTTAGAATACAAAAGAGTTTTTGGTAGAACCCCCTGGGTGGGTTCCACATAAAACCCTTGGAATTCAAATGGGTTCTTGATAGAATCCCTGGGTGTGTTCAGGATAAAATCCTTGGAATCTAAAAGGTTATCAGTAGAACCCCTTTGATGGGTTGTAGATTAAATACTTGAAATATAAAATTGTTCTTGGCAGAACACCCTGGGCGGGTTCTTGTTAGCACCCTTAGAAGTTGGAATAGCTCTGGATGGAACCCCTAGAGAGGGTCCCTCCTCTTGTATCCCTGGGTAGAACCATTACACCATAGAAGGATTCTCTGTAGAACCTCTCACAGGAGGTTCTGAGTGACACCTTGCACAGATGGTTCTAGTTATAACTCTTTCTGTTGAGTTCTAGATAGAACTTCCTGAAAGGGTTCCATGTAGAACCTTTATAAAAGGTTGTATTAGGAACCAGAAGGGTTCTCCTATGGGGACAAGATGAAGATGGTTCTAGTTGGCACTTTTATTTCTAAGAGTGTCCCCTCCCTCTTTTCCTTTGCATGTCCTTTCATGTCCTTTTGTTTCCATCCCTCCATCTCCCTTGTTGTCACACCCTCCTCCTCCTCCTCCTCCTCCTCCCGGTGTTTCCATCCCTCCTCCTGTATCCCTCCTCCTCCCTCCCTCTGTAATCAGAGCTGTGACTGAGCAGTGTTTACAGGGTCCTCCCAGGGGCCTGCCAGTGTGACACATTTGCTTTACAACTACTCACCTCGCCTCACCCTCCATTCCCTCTCCTTGCTTTGGTCAGATTACATAGGAAGCAACAGAAAACATTCCTCCCCTTCACACACTCACACACTCACACACACATGCACACACACGCTCCCCCACTCTCCTCTATCCATCCTCTACACCTCCACTCCTCAACCTCTCCGACCCCTGCTGCGCTCCCCCAGCGATGGCACACCAGTAGGAGGCCGTCTTATCTCTTTGCTCAAATGGAGCCTCGTCACTCCGGGCATCTTGGTTGCACTGCAGAGCTTGGTTAGACCATCAGACTGAAACATGATCATTTAACTCTGACAAGAAGCGCCCGCCTGCTGCACAGAGTGACACTGTAAAAAAAAAAAATCACGCAGGAAAATAGTGGAATCAACTAACACTTTTTTCATTAACACAATGTAAATATACAAGTTTTATTAATTCGAGTTAATTAAACTTTAAAATTTCTAGTATTTGAGTTTGTCTAACTTTAAATCTTTTAACTTGAAATGATGAGTTGAATGAATACTGTACAGAGATCAATCAGCATATTAAATTAAATTTCTAAAGAAACATGATCAGCATATTAGAAGATGTCCCAGCATGAATTGTTTGAGTCTTCTGAGATTCTCCCTTTTATTGTTTGAAGAAATTGTGAACCATGGTGAAAGGTAGATTCAATTTTTAAAACTCAACAACTCTGTTCATTCAGTAAATTATCTGAACAGAAGATTATGGTTGGAAAAACTTTGTTTAAATGTCTCAACTTGCCCATACACTAACTTTTTGTAGTTAGAACAGAAAGTTTATTTTTACAGTGAAGACAAACTGTCAACCATGTGGCTGCAGTTGTTTTAGTTATTCACCAAATCATATGGATACAAATTGGAGAAGTTAATGATGATGCCGGGGAGTGTGTGGACTGTTTTTGAGAATCAAATACAGTATGTATTTAGATAAGACCAGCACAGATGTTTTGCTGAAGGACTGGGTGTCTCGGGGGTGCACATCTTCCTCCGTTTTTTCCTCAGAGCTCTCAACACCAAAAACTGTTGTGTTCCATCAGAGTAGAGTTTTTGTGTGTGTGCGTGTGTGTGTGTGTGTGTGTGTGTGTGTGTGTGTGTGTGTGTGTGTGTGTGTGTGTGTGTGTGACTTGTCTATTTGTGTGAGCGTCAGATGAGCTGATTGGCGCTGGAACTGACTGATTGCTCTTGAGGGAAGGTGGTAATTTCTCTGTCATATTGTGACTGATTATAGCTCTGAAATATGTCACTGTTCCAACTCCATCAGAAGTTTTTGACAGGAGGCTTTGATGTGTGTTCACACAGGCAGGAAGGCAGACAGACAGCTATCTAGCACCCACTCCATGGGAAGTAACACAAGTGCTTTTGACTGTTTGCAGCAGACGCCTGTATGTTGTAAATTGTCAAAAAATACTGTGCTGTTGCCGATGAATAAAGTGTTTGAGAAATGACAGTAGTTCTCCTGTTATCACAGCTTGTCTGCCTGAAGCTGTCAGAGTATTTTATACAACATGTGTTGTGGTGGTAATTGAAGACTGGACAGGCTGTTCGGGAGAATATTTCACTTGCAAATGCAATACAGAAATATAAAAAAAAAAAGGAAAAAAAACAGCAAAACGAAGACAGAAACAACAGATTATGTAGTTATGAAGACAATGGATCCTACGGTGATCACATGCAGGTGCTCTTTGGATACTTCAGGTGTACGGAGCTTATTCCATTTTGTGAATGACTCATTTAATGGGTGGAATATGGTTTCAAATCAAAAATGTAGAATGCGAGTCTCCTTCAAAAACGATCCAAGACACACTGCTGGGTTTGTGCAAAATGAAAATGAAAATGAATTTCGAGTAAATCTGTAAATAGGAGTTAGGAGTTCATGTGTATTTTCTGACGTATTCTAATTTTTGAAGGAAAAAAAAAGAAAAACCTTACAACTTTAAAGAATAATTTTGATGCCCCCGGGCAGTAGCTCTGAGGACCCTCCAAGAGTTGCAGACCCCGCCGTGTTGCAGACCCATGATGTAAATTATTTGTGTTTATAAGCCTCATTCCAACAGCATATTTGCAGAAGAGTTTTCCTGTCTTACACTGAAGAAAAATTGAATGTCTGAGGAGATCAAACTACCTGCCTCTACAGTTTTTGCCTGGAGGCTGCCAGAGCAGCAGAACAGCAGACATTTTATGGCGGAGCACTTTATAAGCCAATGTTCCACTGGGGACGTGTAACATGAAAACCGAGTCACATCCTTTGCTTGTGGGCACAATATTTAGCAAGTCATTTTTTCTGACGCCACACTAATAAATTCAGTTCATATGAAGTGAAGCCCACGTCACAGGTGTATTAAATATAGATCTGGATTCACCAGTTAGAAGAAGAAAATGTGTGTTTTTCTTAAAGACTTCTGCAGTTTGTCAGTGATGGTGTCTTGGGGATTAAATATTTTGATCTTATAGCATAATAATTTGATACTGCAATGCTTTTGAAGCTATTACTTTTGACTCAAATAGGTCATTTTTCTCCTGGGTCTCCAGTGAATGAGGCTGTGTTAATGACCGTGGGTATTCACTCATTTGCAGGGGCCAGGCTGGAAGAAATTCAATCCCATCATCACACTGAATTTGAATAAAGCTAAGGGTCAGAGTGTAGCATGGCCATTATCATACTCCTCATTATCACTAACTTGGTTCACTCGGTTCAGGTTTCGTGGCCTTGTCCCTGAGCAGAAAGAGAAAGAAGTGGAGTACTGAGAAAGCATCATGTTTTAGACTGGGTTGCACCAGCAAAAAGATTAGTTTAATCTCAATTTAGACCTGGTTTTGCTTTGTTGCACAATTAAAAACTAATCTCAGTTTAGTAAATCCAGATTTAGTGATGTCAACCAAAGTTAAAAACGGTTAAATCAATATGAAGATGCTTGCTTACCAAAATGAAAATAAAGAAATAAATAAAAATTAAATTTGTGTGCTGGTGGGACTTAGTAAGAATAAAATAGGGGGGAAACTGTTAACTTTCAGTCGCTCTGTATTTCTTAACAAAACTTTGTATTGTTAGCCAACAAAAAACAATCATGTTGCATTGTTTGCTAGCTAATTAAAAAGCAAACAAAATGTTGCATTGTTTGCCAGCTAGCTAAAAAGTTAATAAAAGGTTACATTGTTTGCTAGCTAGCTAATCTTTTTTTTATTATTTTATTTTATACAAAGCTATATTGTTTGCTAGCTAGCAAAAATAGTCATATTGTTTGCTACTTCGCTAAAAAACGCTAAAAAAGGTGTTATATTTTTGCTAGCTAGCCTACTAAAAACTTAAACATTAATTTTTTGCTAGCTAGCTAAAACATAAATGAATACATTGTATTGTTTGCTAGATAGCTAAAAAGGTTAACTAAACATCACACTCTCTGCTAACTAGCAAAAAAAAAAAGCTTACAAAATGTTACATTGTTTGCTAACTAGCCAAAGATTTAACAAAACATTATATTGTTTGCTTGCTGGCTAAGCAAGGTTAGCCTGGTGTCCCCCTACTCACAATGGCTGGGCTGAGAAATCTTTTTGCTCAGTCCACCCATTTTAAAAGTTAAATCTCCTCAAGTGAAAGTTTAAAGTTACTGGATCACTGAGTTTAAAGTTTTGGTGCAACAGAAGGATTATGGTTAGGGTTAAAGGCAGGTTTAAAATGAATCTTAATTTGAGATAAAACTTTGGAACAACATGAAGTCATTAATAAATTAAAGTTAAATCGTGATACAATCAGGTTTAAAAATGAATCTTTGCTGGTGGAACCCTGACTTAGTGGGGGGAATGACGGTGGAGGTGGCAAAAGTGTCATGAACATTATTATGATGTTGTGGTGTATTGCGCTTGGAGGGAGTTTCACCGTTGTTGAAAAAATATTAACAAATTTACTGTAACATCTTCCTCTTGTTAACCGTGGACTTCGGGGAAGAACCGAGTGAGGACCTGTCCAGGGCACTCAAAGTGTACCATGAAGTTTGACACGAGAGAGATCAACGCTCTGCAATGGAGGAAAAAGTCTGTGGGGGGGTCACCGGGGTCAGATTCCTCCGTGGTGTGCGATTCCGCTCCGTCTGAGCGTCTAACACCAATCCTTGTGGGGTATGGCATCAATACTCTCTTTTATGTCGGTAGACAGCGATCAATGGATCTCCCTTTCCCCGAACGGAAGCACTCCATATTCAGCGGTTGATTTCACGGCTGGATATCCGACACACCACTTAATGGATGTGTGTGTGTATATGTCTGTGTGAGTGTGTGGTTCAGTGTACAGTTGTAACATTGTAATTTAAGGTGATTAATCAACATACAGTAGGTTTATTGAACTTGACAAGGGCAGCCGGGCTTTTTTCACACTCAGATTAGTGTTCTCACGAATGCTCAGGTAATGAGAACACTACAACATTTAGCACATACACAGTGCAGTTCATTGTTACTATTCATTAGGCCCAATACACAGGCAGTGTATCTGGCAGCTCTTTAGTCAACAATGCTGTTTGTTTGGGTTTATTTATATATCGCAAAATTTAGTAAAAGGTTCTCAGACAAGCCAAGAATATAACTGAATATCGATAAATAATATTGTTAGTTCAATACAATGTTAGAATAGAGTGTAAAATACCTATAAACCTTTATACTTACTCAAACCTTCAATCGCCTGGTGAAAGAAAGGAAATTACTTTCTCTCTCACTCACACACACTAACACCACTCATTTGGTAAAATAAATTAAAATGTAATTCATTTCGCTCTTCTGCCCTTTCCAAGCCACATGTTCAGCGTAATGCACGAGTCATGTCTGCGTACATGCAGAGCAGTAATTGTCTTTTTTGGCTTGAGTGATTTGTACGTGTGTGGAGCAAGTGAGAGCCGCTAGCTGATTGAACTGAAACGCTGATAGCTGGCCTTCAGTGTAGAAATAAGCGCCATCCTTTTCAGCAACTTTCTTCATAAAACTACAACAGAGTGGATAATATTAATCATCCATATACTGGACTGCTGGACTCAGGGGACAAAAAAGCCTCAAGTGCCCTCTTGGGTGCCCCTATGGTAGATAAAACATGATTAAGGGTGGCCAAACATCCAAGGCAATGCAATAAAGTACTGTATAGAGTCCACTGCCAGTGGAGAAAATGTGAACTGCGCCCTAGGGTGGCCTTCTAATGGACAAAATGTGATAAGTGTCCTCAGGGGTGCCCTTCCAGTCGGGGAAACGTGATGAACTGATCTCTAGGGTGCCCTTGCAGTAAACAAAACATGAAAAGTGCCCTCTAGTGTGCCCTTCTAATGAACTAAATGTGATAAAAGTGTCCTCCCTTTCAGTGGACAAAATATGCTCTCTAGCCAGTAATGCTACCTAAGGTAGCTAGCTAATGCTATTCAGAAGTTCACAGACGCCATGCTTCTATCTTCATGACATTATCTTAATCTTCAAGTGCATGTCTCTTATCTTGATCACACTGACCACAATGGAAATGCACTGGACATGACCATCTCATTATGAAATATGCATAAGGAAACCTGGATATGTGGTGAAGAAAATATTGTATATTAAGCTTTTTCTGCTCTACTAACAGCTGATAGAGAGAATGGAGTTTCTGAAAAGAGAAGAAAACAAGTTAATCCCAGGCTGCTGAGGCATAATAAAACTGAATGCACGATTTGTATGAATTGATTATTGTGTTCCTGTGCTTAACTGTAGGTGTAAATAATAAAAAATTCTGTTTCTTCTTGGACACCCACTGGTCTTTTTTGTCATGTTTTTAAGAGCAGCCAGTATCAGACAGAATGAGAGTTAGCCTCTGAGCTTTTTTTCCTTACACGCAATTTACTCTGTAAATGTTCAGGCTGCCTTTCCATGAATTTCCATGCAAGACATTCTTGCTAGCTCAGGACCTAGTGAAATATCTGGAAATCTTCCATCATGCCTCAGGGGGAAGAAAATCCCCAAGTCAAGCAGGAAAAAGATTGCATCATTCTTGTATATGATAGCAAATCATATGACCTATGTATATGTTTGAACCCTCCCAGGAAAATTGAGTCCGGCGATGCTGTAGGTTGCACATTACTGGGTTTTATTTGCAAAAGTGTAGGTTAGCTCTCGGGGGCAACATTTAAAAATAAAATTTCTTGCAGGTGTAAGCTGATTTTGTTCAATAGATTCAATAGAGGTGACTCTCTTTTTTTAGATTATTGTACAGAAACCTCTGCTTGCAGTGCAAGGTCTTGAGCTCTAGCATCCTACCATACTGTAGGAAGTCGTCTATGATTTTAAATTCCTGTAGCAGTACATCATAGCGTGAATATAGTTAGCTTTCATATTTTTCACAATAAAAGTAATGGATCTCCAACAGAGCTGAATACCAGAGGTTCAGGTGAAGAGGGAAAATGATGAAGCTTTGTGTGAAGAAAACATAAGCCTCTGTGCTGAAAGCCATCTCCACACCACACACAAACAAAGCTTCTAGGTCATGCACATAACCCCTCTCTCTCTCTCTCTCTCTCTCTCTCTCTCTCTGACACATCAACATGCATGCACGCACATGCACAAGCATACACACACGCTCTGTATCTGAGCAGGGCAATGGTTTGTGCATGTAAATCACGCCCTTAATGGCCCGTGGAACAGGCTGGGGCGAGGAGACTCGGTCTCAACTCTATGAATAGCAAAGCAGATCCAGCTGGGACTGCCAGTCATCAACATAAATAACAGATTAACACTTTTCTTTTACAGATTAAACATTATCTTCCCCGGTACGCTAAATGAATCGCCGCAATTCAGACACAGCTCGTTTAGGACGAGGCCTGGGTGGAGCGCGGTGGCTGCAACAGTCGTGTATGCTGTTGAGAGCTCGTAAAGGTGCAATTGCTAAGCTAATAAACATTCCTGGATTAGCTTTCCTCCTTATGCCTTGCAGTTATACTTCTGATCTGGGTTGCTTTGTGAAATTGAATCACAAAGTAAGAGGCTTGCAGGCGTTATAGACCTTAAATGCTAGTTACCTCAAATGAAGTTATACGAGACAACGGGCCTCAGGCAGGAAGCCATTTTCTCTTGTTTTTGTTCGTAGCGACAATTTGTTCTTACTGATTTCTGGAATTTACCAGTGTTTTGCTCTTCTCCTAGATAAGAGAAAATTTTAGGAAAGATCAAGAGCATTCTTACCAAGATATGAAAAGAAGTCCACCAGTTGTTTGCACATTGTAAGGAAACATACACTTAAAACATTTATAATTATTAATCTTTATGCATAGCTATTTATTATTATGATTATAATAAAATATTTTTATAAAAAAAATATAAGATGTACTACTGGGAGGGTGGGGATGGGCTTTATTGGCCAAGTAGGTGTACACATACAAGGAATTTGAAAGGCATCATACTGTATTTTACAAGTCTTCCTGCTTCACGAATGTGCTGCTTTTGTCTGGTGTGCATCATCTTCAGTTTAACATTTCAGGGGTTTAGGTTTCAGTTGGCTGGACAAAACAAGTGATCTGAGGCATCTGCCTCTAGCCCACAAATGAACACAATTCATTAAAAGGTTATCAGAAAAGTTCAAAATATGACCGTTATTGGTTAAATATTTCAAACTAAAGTTTAAAATTATGAACCTTTCCCTTAAGCTCTAATCAGTTGGTAAAAAAAAAAGGCTAAAGTTATACATTTTGTTTCCTTCACCACAAACCATTTGATCAAACAAATCAAACCTGGATTTATTATCAGGGATCATGCAGTTGCTTGCATGTGTGCGTGATCATTAGAGCTTGTGTGCAGCTAATCTTGAATACAACTGGACCAATCAGCCAATTTTTTGTGCACATTTATGACGGTATGCTGAAGGAACTCTGTAATTAAAAAATTTTTTGAAAAACCTTGAGAAACCTTTCATTAAGCCTCCACGGCCGTCGAGAGATGTGGCCACAGGCTTTTTTTTTTTTTTTTCAGGTCATCCCATTCTTGTGAACGCAATATCTTATGAATGCCTTGAGGGAATTTCTTCAAACTTGCCACAAATGATAACTTGGAGTCAAGAATGAACTCATAAAATTTTCAAAGGTCCACGAAACACATTTTTGGACTTAACTCAAGATTTCATACACAATACAAATATCTAATAGGATGATGAGGTGATAACATTTTATATCCAAAAGGTCAAAGGTCAACTTCACCATAACATCATAATGTCCACCACTCCTCTGTACTCTTATGCAAAAATAGTCTCTAAGTGAAGACAGCATGTTTCTCACTGGAAATTATTCACTGGAATCACACAGGGAATGCGATAACTTCCATTTAGCCAAAAAATACACATTTATTAAATACCTTAAGTTACAGGTTCATGCAATTGTAAGTTCTAGTAGTTCTATTTTTTGACTCCTCTGTTTTATACGACCACTGACAGCTGACTTCTCACTTCTTCTTAATTGGCCGCTAGAGGCCGCAAATGATCATCATCTACTACAGTTTGAGAGCTTGTTTCAGCTCAGGACAACGTATGTGAGATCATGTTAATGTTGGCAGAACTTTGCAAATCCTGCTGGTTGCATCTAGCAGTTGTGGTGCCATTGCAGTAGGTGCTTCGTCTATTGCCTGGCAGGGATCTGCACTCAACTGAGCTCACTCTTTTAGTTTTATTTTTAACTCTGCAAACTTAGTGTGCATCCCGCTGCTGACAGCATTTACAGCATTAAAAATGTTTTGCCATTTTTTAGGTATTTTTGTCAACAGAAAATTAAGAGAAAATGTAAGAGAAATTTAAGAGAAAAAAGTTGCTGCTTGAGGCCCATTGCTTACATTACCTTAATGTAATCGCGAGTTTGCTTTTTGTGTTTAGATATAGCCAAGAGGCTCTGTGAAGGCAATTTAAACTACAACACTCAGCCACAGCAACTTCCGTGTCTGCTGTCAGGTTTTAGATTTAAACCTAGAAAAACAAATCTTGCTGTATTGTGTGAAAGAGTTCCACAGATGTGTACCATTGGGTCAGTCGGCTCAATAATGTGCTACCTTTGGTGTTACAAATGCTAGAAAATAAATTGTTCCTCGACCTTTCAAGTGAAACTGGTTTCTACGAGGCAGCGTGTGTGAGCAAAGCCTACGGTGGCTGATGGCACACAGATCAGTATTACTCACTACAGCAGACCTCCACAGCTGAGGGAGCCATTCGGCCCCAGCGCTGTCTGTCAGCCCTGTGATATACGCTCGGAGAGAGAGGTTGCGGGGATGGGAGGGGAGGTAGGATTTGATGGGTACATGCTGCTTAAACAACGAATGGCCGCTGGGCTTGTGTGTGTGCGTGCGAGAGACTGTTCACAGAGAGCAAGAGCGAAAAGCGTGTAGCCTTTGAGGGATTGACTTTTATTTGTGGCACGATGTCACATTTCCAAGCGTCACACCGGCAGTTCTTTGTGTGTGCCCGGGGTTTTCTAGCCCACGTTTCTCTAAAATGCAAATGGACCTTTCTGCTTTTTTTGTCCAATAAAGAGAGGAATCAAGATAGGGTAGAGGCATTGTTTGTTTGTCATCACACAATGACATTTCTGTTCATCTCTGGGCCTGCAGCGAGGTAGCAATTTAAATGTTAACATGGAACGGGTAGCACTGGCAGATTACAAAAGTAGACATGGCATCTCTTAGACAGAAAGACCCATTCCTCCCTGTGGGCTTCATACACTACTCCTACTGTCCATCAAGCAGGAGTTACTGCCACTGCTCGCTAATAGAGATCTGACAAGGTGTCTGGGAAAAACGTTTCAGTGATCATCATAAAAAATTACAGGACAGTGATGGAAAAAAAAAAAACAGACTGGTGATTCGACTGGGAAAAATAGTGTCAGCCTCTTGTGATTAGCAATATACCAATGACCACACACTTTCACAAAATAAAGCGAAAAATATGGCATTATGTTTTCAGAAATCTATTAACTTACAGACAGAAAGTTTCTCATTGGTTCTGCGCCAACAAAGTTCTGATTAATCGGTAACACTTTATGTTAAGGTGCTTGTAATAAGCATTAGTCAATAGGTAATAAGGCCCTTATAAGATGCTTATTAACATTAATATGTGTTAGTAAGACTATGCAAGTGTTAATAAACTTTTACGTTAATAAGCACCATTCACACTTTAGTCTTTACCCTAAAAATGCATAGTTAACTGTTAATAAAAGCATAATAAAGGATGAATTAACCTTATTTAGGATTGTTCCCATATTATATTTGGTACATCACAAAATGCATAGTTCACTGTTTGTAAGTGCATAGTTAACTGTTAATAAATACATAATAAAGTATGTAGAAATCTTGACTATGCAAAGCAATGACAAAAGCTTAGCGAAGGTTTAACAGTGACATTAGAGGTAAGTTAGTTAAACTCATAAGTGTGTTTGTAATGCTAACAATTATAAGGAACTCATAAGGCTATTAACGCTCTTTAGGTGCCTGTTCACAAGTTTCTTGTGAGTTCTTACAAATATTTTCTGATCTCACAATAAGCCTGTTTATTATGTTATTATCTGGACAGACAGACTGATCTGATCACGCGCATGTGAACACATGTTCATGCACGACGCGGTTATCTTCTCTGAGCTACAGATTATAAACGCAGCTGCACGTTGGCACTCATCAAACGTGATAAAATACTTTTATTTCATTCTGATTTCTGTTAGACACAAAGTCACAGAGCAGCCCTGGATGTGTCTGTCAGCAGGACACAGACAGACAGAGGGGAGGAGCATCAACTTAACATTACTGTGAATGAATGATATCAAACTTGGAGAGGAGGAAACACAAGCTTACCTGATTACTGTTCACCACGTTCACTCTCCATATGTTATTTTCCCTTTAATTCTGCCTCATCCTCTCATTAAAGTTGTAAACACTGACACCCGCTTTGACACGACGGGAGAGGCAGGGCGCTTCCATGCCTCGTGAGGCTCTACACAAATGCATAGTGTGCGTATAGGGCCAACCAGCTCTGTGCTTCAGTTAATTATAGTTTGTGTGGCAGAGGACTCATTTTTTTTTAGAAGCATTTCTGGGTCAGTGTTAAAAAAGCAAATGATTATTTTAGTCACACTCTTATTATTAAAGAAGTCAAAATGTCACCCTAATCACACCTGAATCAAATCATATCAAATTAGCTTTGAAATTTTTGCATTTTTTCTTTTTTTTTGTATTGGATAGTGCAGTGTGTATCTACATACATGTTAAATTTAAACTCATTACACTGATTAGAAATAGGTGCATTATAAGACAATGTTTTGTTGAAAGGATAAAAAGCCTTATTGTTCATGAAAAGTATGAAAATTTGATTATACTGAAAGTAAAGACATACACAACCCTCTGATCTCATATTAATACTCATGATGGGAAAAATGTGTGCTCAAATAAGAAATGAGCAGAATGGAATTTCAGCACACAGCTGTTTCTCCATGTTAAAAATCATTTAAAATCAGTTAACTCCTACTTCATTTAATTTCGGACATCAAAGCAGAATGGTGTTGAATTCTGAAACATAGAAATCTGATTTCAAATAGTTTTCCTGACAAGGTTTTCACAACCTAGTCAGGCTGTTTGAATTGGTTGTTTTGTTAAGAAACAATGCCGCATGAAAGACAGTGTGTTTCTGCGAGTTTTTCTTTCATTATCCTTTGTGCTTCCATTTAGCAATAAAAGTGTTAAACAGGCAAACATCGAACTATGACAAGTTGCGTCACAATCACACATATTTTCAGTGTCATAATTAAGTGAGAACACACAGTCTTGATGTGCATAATTTGAGATTCAGAGGGACTTACACTTCCCAAGAATATCATTGTGATCGTTAAAACTTGCTTGAAATGAATCACAAACCCGAGATTTCTTCAGTATAAAAGCTCTGCAGTGATAGTGTATATCCATAGCTAATTCACCATACTTTCATTTGTGCTAATTTAACAAAAAAATGACAAAAATGAATGAATATGAACTCTAGAAACAGTCACTTTTGAATGGAGGCTTGTAACTCACTTCGGCAGAACCTTTCACCACGACGGAAATTTACCAGAGACCTTTGTTGACGCAGTTATTACTTATGATTATATTTACATGTGATACAACCATTCCCACTGTAAAAACAAATAAACAAACAAACAAACAAAAAACAAAACAAAAAAAGTTCAACTAGTACAATAGAAATGATTAATAAATAATCTTTAAATTATTAACAAGGTAATCAAATATGTTAACTGGTTCAAATAATAGCAATATTGTAAGTATTGGGCAACTTACTTGAAAAATCAGTATCAATATCTCATTACATATTACATATTACCATCAGCAACTAGCTTAGCATAACTAACTAACTATAACATAACTAACCATGACTTTACAAAGCACAGAGGACTAGATTAGAGGAGTAAATTACATACTGTACAAAATTAAATGTGAATAAACATGAAATTCACGTCAGGCGATGTGAATGAAACAAATAACACAACGCATATCTGCAAAATTCGACTTTTGCTGAGTGTCATGTGGAGAGGGTCTGGTGGAAGTGAGGCGCACAGCGGCCAGACAGCTGCTGAGAGCTGGGGAGCTTTGGAGGAGAGAGCCAGGGACAGACCGGAGCTTCTGGAGGAAGAGACGCTGGAGCTACACTGAATTTAGCTCAGATACAGACTTGTTTACTGGCAGGAGGAAAGCTCAGAGTTTATTATACAAACTTTTGGGATTAAAAAGTGAATTAATTTTCACTCTCACTTCTCAATCTGTCTGTAGCAGCCACCCAGGGACGAGCCGACCTCGCTCGACTGTTGTAAACTAATTAGTCTCTCTGTCCACGTTGACTGCTGACTTGAGGAGAAATGTATTTTCACGTTACTTCAGGAACACAGAGAGGAGGCAGGAAAGAAGAGAGACAGGAGGGACATAACAGAGAGAACCGGCTTCTCTGCTGAGTGCTGTCAGAGGCTGACAAACACACACACACTGGCTGCTAGTTGCTCATTAGCTTACAGCTGGCTGGGGTGGATAAACACACTTAAGAGAGTAACAAGAATAACTAAATCTACATTCACAACTGTTAACAAGCTAGTTAAGAAAAATTCTTATTACTGGGCGTGTCATTTCTCCTCTTTTGATACAGGCTAACCACATCCCCACACCTCCAGCTCCTGCACAAAGCTAGTGCGTAGCTTCTCCACAAGACACAGGGAGACCATACAGGTCTGTACTTTCCGTGATGAAGGCCTTAATTGTTGAAACGCGTAGGCATGTTTTCAACTGCAACTAAATAGCTATGAGTTAATGAAGGCTTTTTAAATTGCTACCCTCTTGAGTGCCCCAGATTCCTTAAGCAATTTTAAACCAAGCAGATATCAACCCTCCAACAGACTCCTGGTTAGACAACAAGAACAAGCCAACTCCCAAAATGTCAAAGTAATGAAGCATTAGTGGGATCAGTATCTGAGATGTAAGAACTTTCAAATTATAATTGCTTACGCTACTCATTACTAAAGAAACATGTTACTAAGTCATACTTTACTGCTTAACACTGTTCAATACTTTATCCTTTTTATTAAAAATGTCTACTGTTAGGCAGAGCCTGTCGGCCCTATACACATACTATGCAAGTTGCGTAGGCACCCGCGAGGTATGCAAGGGCCCTGCCTCTTCCTCGTGTCAGTGTTTACAACTTTGATGAGAGAACGAAGTAGAACTAAAGAGAAAATATATCGAGAGTGAACGGTAATCAGGCAAACTTGTGTTTCCTCCTCTCCAAGTTTGATATCATTCATTCACAGTAACGGTAAGTTGATGCTCCTCCCCTCTGTCTGTCTGATGTTAGCTGTGCTGCAGTTTGTCTGTCTGTGTCCTGTTTACAGACAACATCCAGGGCTGCTCTGTGACTTTGTGTCTGATAGAAGCGAGAATAAAATAAAACGATTTTATCACGTTTGATGAGCGCCAACGTGCAGCAGAGTTTATAATCTGTAGCTCAGAGAAGATAAATGCGTCGCGCGTGAAAATGCGTTCGCATGCACGTGTACACTTTCCTGCAGCAGCCTCCCTATCTGTCTGTACAGACAATATATGGGCATGATGTTACTCCTCTAGGGTGGAAGTATTCAGTTCCTTTACTAATGCAAAATAATTAATCCCACACAGTAAAGATACTTCACTACAAGTTAAAACTACAGTGCGTAACTTCTACATGTCCATAAATGTCCGTTTCACCCAAGCCACTACTAGAGGAGATGACACAATGCTGATTAAGCCGATCGGCTCCTCTAACATCCCGCGGTATTTTCCAATATATATCATTTTTGATTTACTTGTCGACCGCCGACATTCCCGCGCTGGCGCACAGGAAATTACGCGTTTTACCGCACAATAAGAAGGGAGGGGGAGGACGAGCGGAGAGTCTCATAGCAAGAGGCAGGAGCGCAGGTAGAAAGAGAAAGCGACATGGCGGAGAGCCCAAAGAAGCGGCCGAGACAAGGTTCAGAAGTGGATCCTGCCACAAAGAAAAAGCCTGGACATTCGGCTGAAGGACTATTAGCAAAGAAGAAAAGTGACGGACGGGGAAGGCAAACACGGATTTGTATTGGCGTCGCTTTTCTTTGGTGGAGAGCCCTGAAGGAAGAAATGGGGCTGAGGGCAGACACGGATGTTGCCTTGCTGTTATTGGATAAGTAAGTGACTTGGTTTATAATTATATTAGGAGTAGTATGCGTTGCTGTTACATGTACTGGACCTAGTACTTTATTATATTATTTTCTTGGAAATGGTGCTATAAACGTAATGTAATGTTAGCAGCCTGGTGTTCGCCACGTTGTGTAGCAAGAGACAGTGTCGAACAGTACACGGTGTGAAGCGAGTGTTACTCTGTGTATGGTGTACACCTGGGCATATGTCATATGGAAGTGCCGGCTTTATTGTTGTAATAACGCAGAATTCCGCTAGGGCGTGACACAAGTTATGCACTACAGCTTTAAAGTCCTGCTTTTAAATTCACAAAACCATACTGAAGTAAAAGAATGAAAATATCATCAGATAAATGTACTTAAAGTAAAAGTATTCATCTTGCAGTAAAATGTTCTCTGTCAGTGTTATTATGTCTGATGTTTTCGGATTAATATTATTGCTTTAATGTTACTGCTGTTTACTGTTGTAGATGTTTCAGGTTGAGCTCATTTTAACTACTTTATAGGCCACTGTTGGCTGGTTTAATCTACAGCAATGCATCATGGTCTATAAGACCATCAAACATATGAAGCATCACTGTCCTGTGAGAATCATGTATCTCTAAAAAGTCAGAAATCAGCCTTTTTCAGTTTTGTGGATTAAAAAGTTCAGTATTTGTCTCTAGGATGTAGTGTAGAAGCATAAAGTTGGATAAAATGGAACTCAAGTAAAGTACAAAATAAGTGCAATATTCAATGTAAATGTACTTAGTTTACAGTCCACCACTGATTATAATTCTGAACTAATGCAAGATGAAAATGAATGAACTGACATTCACTGGTGATTGATTAAATATTGATTTAAAATCAATTACCTGACTAATTCCCAGGCATCAGACCCAAAGCTCAGCGTTATGTTTTAGTATTTTAAACATTTTATTTATTCTAAAATTTCTTTGGAAGCACTGGGGTGTGACAGTGTGGCAAATGGTTTATGTGGCTCTCTGGTCAGTTCAAAGGGCCCCTTAGCAGAATTTTGCTTAGAGCCCCATGGAGGTCAGGACCAGCTCTGCTGTTAAGTCTCTTAGTATCTGTCACTTGTTGTCATTGGCTTATGTTCCTCAATAAATGCTTTACTGTATGAAACATTACTCTCTCCGACAATGTTTTGACTATAGTTGACTTATATTAGAGCATAGGTAGATATGAAGGACAACGTGGTCAGTCATTTTGCTGACTAACACTCAAACTGTTACCAAGAGGTGCAGTAAGCAATTCTGGAGAAAGATAGTTGATTGGTGAGTCTCACTCACAGGTTGTCAACCATCTGTCAACCTTAAGACATTTAAATATATAGAGGATTTTGAAAATAAAGTGAGGGTCTGGGGCAGGAAAAAAAATGTTTCATAGACTTTGTTTTCTGCAATCTGTTGACTTTTAAGTAATGAAAATAACAAAATAATAAGTACACATTTTTTGGCAGACAGATGCCTGCAGATGACCTGTAACTGACACTTATTAGCTGGAAAACACACTGGGACCACAGTATTTAGCCTATGTGAATTTCAAAATTGATTACAGTAACACTGACAAAGAATGTGCGCCTTTCCTTTAGAACGTCATGTAAGAAACAGCAATTCTTCTTTCCAAGTTGTCTGAAATTTTGAGTATTTTTTTTATCTCCGTCTCTCATTTACTGAGGAGAATGAGGTGTAAGTACGGATGTATTGACAAGAACTGGATACAGCCTGTGTGAGCAAATCAAAATTTTAGAGGTGTATGGCTTAAACACGGGGCTGTGTCGTGCCAGAAACAGGTTATGATACTGAAAGGAGAAAAAAAGAAGATGACAAAATTTGTGAGCATAATGGGAGAAATGTGACCTCAGGAGGAAAGAGAGAGAGAGAGAGAGCAATGAGAAAAAGTGTCCTCTGGGAAATATGAGGGTTGGCAAGTATGTTTGACATTCTGGGAATGAGACTCAACAATCAATTAGTTAGTAGTAGTAGCTTGTCCCACCTGTGATTGACTGAAGTCTCCCATCTCGGACTAGATTTTCTAAAGCCTGAAAACGGGGCCAGAGGAGGAGCAGAAAACCAGTTTTCTATCAGACCACTTGAATTATGTATTACATTATGCTGAAAGGTTATTATGGAACTTTTGCCAAAAATAAACTGTCTGCCCCAGCTTTAAAATCCAACTTAGCCAGCTGGAAGACAATTACAAAATATGTATTTTGCCATCTAATTTGGAGGATTTGTTGACAAAGCTTTATGCATCGATTCTCTTAAACAATCAGCATCATTATTATTGTATAAGAAAGCCAAGGGCACTTTTGCAACTAATTTGATTCTATCACTGTCATTTTGAAGTGCTTTTTTTTCTGGTTTCAGACATCCAAAGATGCTCTAATTTGCTCGCTGTTCTCATGTTTCCATCTATAAATCTCCAGGGTGAAAAATGTTCTTGCTTCTCTATTTAAATTGCAAAGTAATTTAAATTGTCTCAGATCTGTGCATCTGTATTAATCCATGTTTCACCTTCTCACCTCTTAAGGAAAAAAAAAAAGAATGAAAAAGGAAATTATCATCTCCACTCAAAGCTGTTGATAGGCATAGAGTGTCACTGCTGTAACCATACCAATCTTCTGCACATACCATGCAGTCCAGATGGCAAATCAGAGACCCCATAATAAAACATTAACTTTAACAACATCACCGCGAGCAGCTAAGAGCGGCTGCACTACAACAGTTGGTACATTAACAGCCGTGAATCAAGTGAAGCAGTGTTGGTCTCAGAGTGGTCTTCAAACAGAGCGTCGTTTTAATGGGATCCTAGGGGCCCTACATATCAAGGCTGGGGGTCGTACAGGGAAACGCCTGTTTCTCCAGGAAATAATGAGGTCATTCGGTGTATAATGAGGCAACTGATGTGGGGAGGGCAGAGGGAGTGGGGGGCAGCAAGGCATGAGGGATTTCAGGCTCTACTCGACATCAATTTGTCGAAACAGGTTTCGGATTGCAATTTCTTTTCCCTGTGTTTTCTCCTGCCTTCCTCCTCCCACTGTCTTTAACACGCTGTAATTTTGTCGTGTCATCAGTACCAGCAGGGTGTGACAACCCGCTGCTTTTAATCATTCTCAATCAGGAGGGACTGTCTCCGTCTCTCCATCTCTTTTTCGCCCGTCTCTCCTCTCTGCGGGAGACAGACAAAATGGAGAAGAATGAAACATGTGCGTAACCTTTTCAAGGACAGCAGTGAGGATGGGCTGTCCAGCTAGAAAGCACTTTAGGAAAAGAAAACCACTGGTGCGGTTAATACAGAAAAGAAGAAGAGAGGGAAAATAGATGAGGGGGCCTGAAAGCCGACTATGATGACTTCTATATATAGCCGCTGCTGCAGCGCGTGGTGAAGGCCTGCACCGCTAAGACGGCATGCTCTTCCAGCTAAAGGGATTTCACACAGAATATGTGTGCGAGTGTGTGTGCACGCATGTATCTGCATGTGTGCATGTGTTTATTAGGACCAGAGATTACACTGAGCACTGCTGCCGACAAGAGGAGAGGAGAAGAGGAGGAGGAGGAGGAGGAGGAGGAGGAGGAGAGGGCTGAGTAGCTGCAGGAGCTGTGGCGTCCTTAATTACAAAGCAAACAACCACAGGCCTTCTCCCTTACAGGATAAATGCTTATGTATTCCTCTGAAGGGCTATTATTACAAAACTTTTGTACTCAGCAATTTCTAATAATTAAATGTTACAAGGACCCATTTTTCTTGCCAGGATCGTATGGATTTTTTGGGAGTTGTGTATTATTCAGCAAAGAAGACATGTTTTATTCTTCCAGGACTGGTTTGTTAAAGGAAACTAGGTTGCAAATTATGCCGATGATAAATGTGAAGTATAACAAACTCTGAGTGCACTGAATGAGTAATGTGAGGGAGTTATATTTGCTGTTATGAATTTGCATTAATGAAGAAAGTGTTTCTGAAATAAACACTTTAAATATCTGTAACATGTAAAGGACGTTCATATTCAGTGAAAGTCAGCAACATGTTTATTTTATCAAGTGATGCAACAATCTTCAGCCAGAGATGATGTGAACATTAAAAACTAGATCTGAAGTAGCTGATCCAAATTCAAGTGCACATTTGGTTGTTTTTCTTGGATGTTTCTTTAATTTAATGTTTACGATGTCATTCTGGCTGCTTCAGCATGCGCCATAATTTCAGATATTTTTTCGTTAAGTTTTGCCAGATGTCTCAGGCACATTACCCTACTTTGAAAGAGTGTACAAATCATTTCCAAAGATGCCTTATTTAGACAGAAAGTGGATAAAAATGCACGAGAAGTGTGTATTTTATTTCTGCTCGACTGATTTCTGCTCTCCTCCTCAAATGAAACATAAAACTCAACCAAGCAGACACTCTCTGACGTTAATCACCTCCCCTGGTGAAAAGTAACTGAGAATGCAACATAAAGTCGGCACCAGTTTTTCTAAAAACAAAAACGTATGCTCGCACCCACCAGACTAATTAGAAATAATCACATAACAAGTCTTCATGTAGTGACTTTAAGTAAAGTAATAATCACAACTAAACCAACTGCTAAAATGAAGCAAGATGCTTCTGCCAGATATAGGCTGTAAAAGATGGAAATGAGAAATTAATTTGACACAATTACGGCTTAAAACTGGCAGCCTCACCAGCACTGTGAATAGGCTAAAATGATATTTAGATATTACTGAATTAAAATGATTTACAACTCCCCATTCCAAAAAAAAGTGACACTGTGTAAAACACAAATGAAAGCCGAATGAAATGATTTGCAAATTACAAATACAGTACAACAACAAGATAAATAAACACTCATTCTGAATTTGATGCCTGCAAACTGTTCCCAGAAACTTGGGACAGAGGGAACAAAAGACTCGGAAAACTCAAAAAACGCCTGTTTGGAACAACGAAAAGGCAAAACAAGTTAACTGGTAAAAGGTGACAGTATCAAAATTGGTTATTAAAGGGGCGTCCTCAAAAGGCTCAGTGGTTCACAAGCGAGGATGAGGCAAGGTTCATCCCTTTGTGGGAAATGCGTGGGAAAATAGTCCAACAATCTCTCCACACAAAACTGCAAGAAATGTAGGGATTTCACCATCTACAATCCATAATATCATTAAAAGCTTCAGAGAAGCTGAAGAAATTTCTGCATATAAGGGGCAAGGCAGAAAAACAACACTGAATGCCCGTGACTTTCAATCACTCAGGTGGCACTTCATTAAAAACTGCATTAAAAACCAACATGACTTTATAAGGGATATAATTACATGGGCCCAGGAACACACCAGGGAAACTGTTATCTGTCAACATTCGTCAGACTCTACCATGCAAAGTGAAAGCCATACATCAACAACATCCAGAAACACTGCAGACTTCTCTGAGTCTGAGCTCATCTGAGATGGACTGACAGAAAGTGGAAAAGTGTGCTGCTGATGCTGATGAGTCCAGATTTCAGATTGCTTTTTTTGAAATCATAGACGTCATGACCTCTGGGGAAAAGAGAAGAGCCACCCGGATTGTTACCAGTGCTAACTTCAAAAGCCAGCATGTGGAATGGTATTTGAACATTACATATCTTGTCTTTGTGCTGTATTCAATCGAACAAAAACTGTGTTTTTATTTACAGAGTGTACTGATTATTTTGGAATCAAGGTTGTTTAATATCACTGTTATAATGAAATAAGTTCTTGTCACCGTTTTAGACATTTGAGCCTGTGATGAGGCTTGAGGGACATCTTATTTCTGCTTCACTGATTTCTGCTTTCCTTTTCAAAATAAAACTCTCAACCCTGCAGACACTCTCTGAGGTTACGCGGCATCTGCCTTCTGTCAATCACCTCCCCTGGTGGAAAATAACTTAGATGGCAACATAAAGTCTGCACCAGTATTGTATAATTTTCCAAAAAACAAACATGTATACCACCAGACTAATTGGAGATAATCACATAATAAGTCTACATATGATGACTTTAAGTAAAGCAACAGACACAACTACATGTAGGTCATCAATAAAACAACTCAAGATGGTTCAAATTCTACGCAATTACAGCTGAAAACAACCTTTCCAGTACTGTGAATAAACTAAAATGATATTTACATATTACTAAATTGAAATGATTTACTTTAAAAAGAAATCGGTAAAAGGCAGAGTTGCCCTTTAACCAACAACTGTCCAACACTCAAAGTTTCTTCATAACTCCAAGAGCACATAAACTTCTTTGGACACCTCCTGGTCTATAAACAGCAGTGAGTTTGTGCATGTGTGTGTGTCTTTTTGTGTGAAAGGGATCCGTTTGTGGAGAGTCAGGCAACAATATAATAATAGAGTTATTGTGAAGGTGGTATTTGACAACAGAGCCCTGAACTTCCACTGAATCTGCTGATACAGCTCCAAAACGCCAAACACGGAGCAGAGCTTTCAAAGGCCCAGGAAGGCAAAAATGAAGTTATGTTCTACTGTCGGTTTTTGCTCAAATTTTAACAACTTAAATGAATTTCCACATTGGGGAGACAGGGCTGCTGCAAGGATGTGCACGAGCATGGGCTAAAGTTGCCCAAGCAACAGCACATTGGCCCGCTTTGGCTGAGCTGCCCCTCTGGAGAAATATATTAGTCGTGACATGACGTGTCGTGACATGACATGACGTGACACCAAGGTATGCCCCATGCCCCCTGTCATGTGAAACTGTGTGTTGTTGCCGTTCTGTAAGTGATTAAAGACGAATGGTATAACTAATGGGATGCACTGTGAATAAAAATCTCCATATGCTTTCAGAAATGTGCAGCTTGTCTTGTTGGCATCATTTTGAGCAATATTGCCTTGTATTATACATGAACAAGTTTTAGCTAGCTAGCAGGCTAACATATAGGCAGTAGGCTTAATAACTCTAATGGCATTAAGTGAGCAGTCTGTAGAGATACTGGGACTTGGACTATTTTCTGACATTTTACAGACATTGCAGCCTTTGATTAAACGTTACAATTAACTTTAGTATTTGTTGTCATTTGAAGGCCTCTAATAAATCAGCCAATATGTTCAGGGGCAAGTAAAAACTGACCTAGATACAAATGCCATTTCTTACATAATTAATTTCAAGTCAAGTAGTCCTTTTTCAGAAGCATTTTTGTTGGAAGTTAACTAAAAATGAATATTTTAATCAACACTTGAGAGAGCACTGAAGAGCCAGGTGATCAAGGAGAATACTTCTAATAGTTATAGTGAAATATGGGATGGTTAATACCAAAATATGTTTTTGAAATCCTATGTGACATTTTGTGATTGTTCTGTACTCTAGTAGGTACATGTTTTATATACAAAGCAAGATATAGCCTGCTTCAGGCTAATTCCTGGGCTTCACCAGGAATCATTGAGTCATGCCACTGTCAGCATCACATCCATGAAAATTCACCTGGCTGCACTAAAGTGTTCACATGTCTTTGGCATTTTGGCTCTGGCATTTTTTATTTTTTTTATTTTTATTTTTTGCAATAAAAGATGAAAGTTGACAATTCAGTCAGACGTCGAAAATTGAAATGATTTGAGAGTGTATATCAGGTACTTGCAATTTTAAATAATAGTTTAACCATGGCCAAGCAATTTTGAATGGAGATAAAGGTATTCTTACTGATTCTAATAATTCAATTTAAGACAACCGCAAGGCTTTAGGCCAGAGAGTGATGAGAAAGAGCGTGCCCTTCTTTTCAGGTTAGAGCAACAGCCCCTCAAAATGTCATGTGCATGTCACTGGCCCGATGTCGTTTACAATGCAACCGATGCAGGATATGTTGTATATGATGTGTATAGCCAATGGGCACAAAATTTTTGGGAGCTCAGACTGGGCAGCTCGTGCTCCCCTTGTCTCATTTTAATAAGAAAAACGTCTCCATTAGCTCCCATGGAGACTATGAGTGGCGATGGAGGTAAATAAAAGACTCCTGATTGTGAAATAATGAGTACGCCAGTTGCTGCTTGGCAGCCGGCTGCTGCTGTCAGCAGGTTTTGAATCCCTGTGAAAAGCAGTGGAACGGGGGAATAATGGGAGCTATTAAAATTACTATAAAGATTACCAACATGCCCACCTACCAAACACTTTCTCTTGATGAAGGGAGATTGGCAGATAGGAGAGACATCCACTTGACGCATTAGTTCATTATGTTCGGAGATGATATCATTAGAGCATTAACAAGGTTATATTCTCTGAGCTCTCACACCCACCAAAGTGAATGACATGGAATTTGCCACAGTATTAAGATGAAGAATTGGACTTGCCCTCATTAAGAATACAAAATTATTTGTGTGATTTCAGCTCCTGTTAGAGGAGTGCACTCAGTACAGTGCAGATTCCCGCCAGGCAACAGTTGGTTAAGCACCTACTGCAATGTCACCACAACTGCCAGATGCAACAAGCGGAGATATGTGAAGTTTCTTTTTTTTTATATATATAGTAACTTATTTGCAAAGTCTCAGTTTTCTTTAAGATGCAAAAAAAATATATATAATGGTCAACTACTGTAAATTTACAGCGGATTTACGGCAGTTTCTTACAGTATCACATAATAATTGTAAAATACTGTTAAATGGTTAAAATTCCCATGTAAATGAACACTTAATGCAGTTGGTTATCCATAACTAGATATCCATCAACATCAGACTGATTATTGTGGGTTAAAGTTTCTGTTATGACGATAACAGTTTTTTATGAGTCAAACTATTCATATACTCATATTAGAGACTACTCCTGAATGTGACATTGGACAGAGCAGCTTCGGTTTATCATTATTCTAATAAGAGCGGTCCATGTGGAGTTCAACCAAGGAGGTAATGTTATCCTTATTTTCATGATTCGTGATTATTAAACTGACATTTCAAGTTTCATTAGATCTGTTTCATTAAGTCTGGTTGCTAATATTGGTAAAGCAAACTAGCTTGGGCTCAGTTAGCTGTAGTAATATCAGCCAGCTAACAGCAAAGTTAAGTTTGTTACTACAGACCTTTGTAAAAATGTATTAAATGTTACTAGTTTTACAGTCTGTCATGAAACAACAGGGTAATGTTATCCTTGGACTCAATTGAAGCAAATGCAAATAGTAAAATAAAGTTAAGTGCCAATTCTACAGCTTGAAGATGTAGCTAACCTGTGTTTACATTACAAACAGATATTGTATTGAACACCCAGTGCTCTTGATGGTATTTTGATTCAGCATCCGAGCTTATGCTCATGGGTTTAGTGACGCCTGTCATGAATGATATGATACAGTTTCCTTGATGATTTGAGACAGAGACAGTTAAATTCAAATGCCTTGTGATTTTTTAATAGACATGTTCAGCTGTACAACTGATTGAGAACGTATAATAAAATACAGCTATATTTGACTGAAATGTGTATTCTCTTGTGTTTTATGCTTTTTTTAAAAACGTGATGATTTCTAGAAATAAAAACAAAAGTAGACTTTATTCCCTTTGTAAATAAACAGTAACATGTTGGCCAATACTGTAAAATTACAGTGAACCCACAGTTATCCTACAGTCATATACTGTAATCCAAAATACAATAATATACAGTTGAAATAAACTGTATTATTTAGAACATTACAAGAAACCAGCTAGCTTTACAACAATACATATGTTTTACATATAAAATCTAAAGAAAATATATAATACAGAAATCTACATTTGAAGATTCTTATGAAAACTGAAATTCTAAATATTTTACTCTTGATGTTGGTTAAAGCCTTCATGTCTCACTGGAACTTGTGGCTACTCAGATGAGCAATGTTTTGACATAGATTAGTGACTAATTAGTAAATGAATTTAATTCCAACAATTTATGACTATCATGTTCGATTTCTCATGTTTATAACAAACCAGATTATAGAGTAGCAGACCTTGAACGCTCCAATATGGCGACCGTGCAGACACATAGTGGTGACTTACAGACGTACAGACTTAGTCTATGTATCAGATATGAAATTAATCTTCAGTTTGGGATGAAACAACTTTTGCAACAGACTAGTAGGTAAGCCTTGTTTTTAGCCTAGCAGTTGTTGATTACCTCACGGCCCCTACTGGCCAATTAAGACAAATGAGGAGTCGGGATAAAACAAAGGAATCAATAAAATATCAAGTTTCCTTGAGTTTTGGTTGCTATCAGTGAAACTTATTTGCACTTTCATAGCTGAGGCAGCTTTTTACACAACCTCCTGTATAATTTATCAAAACATTCTCAGGCCACATGATACCACCACCAGAACTACCAGAATGCCTTAAAACTTGGACATTTCTATGTATCCTTCATGGTGAAATGATTCAGTGTAAATACATGATAAATCAATGATATGTATCCACTCTGCATGAAAGCCAGCACTGGCTGCAAAGAGCTGGGGGGATTTTGGAGCCTTCCTCAAGAACACTTCAACCACCCTTATGATTACCAATACAAGGTCTCAGAATCTCCAGTGAAAGGTTAGTTTTCTGACTCATTATGCCATCTAGAGGCCCTCTGTGCAAAGTAATATGTTTGTATTTCTTTGTATAAGCATGTGATTGGAAAAAAGTCACGATGTGCCAGCTTTTACTTTATGCTGGCTCACAGCTTAGATACCAGTGCCAGCAACTATTTTTGCATATTTGCTAAAGTCCATACGTAAGCAATGAGGGGTATGAGTGTAACAGCAACACGCAAATTCAGAGAAAGTGCTGCTATCTGTACCCTCGATTGAAAGACATGTTGGGAAATGAAAGAATATTAAAGGCCTTGAAATGAACCTCTTATTTTAAGTAATGGCGTCTGACAAGAACACACTCCTGTCAAAGCCAGAACACTTTTGTTTATTTCACATGAGAGATTTATGTGTGTCTGTGGTTGTACTCGCTTTTGTCACTGATTTGAAGTGGACGGGGCTCAGAAGAGAAAAGGTGATTTCATATTTTTCTATTCAACAGTCAGAGTTTAGCGACATTTGAGCCAAAATGTAGTGACAGTTGTGGGGTTGCTTGTGCTGCTAATCAAATCTGCTCAAACCACACCTACACTGTCCTGATGAAGTCCTTAGCTGCTGGAGACTCTTCCTGGAGGCAGCAGAGGGAAAAATCCCTCTGCCATAAAAAAAACAACAACTGTATTTTATTATAATAAAAATCAAGGCTGATCTTTTCTAACTTTTATGTTTAACAGCAAACCATGACTCTTAAGGGAACAGATCACTCCAAAATCAAAACTGCATATTTTCCTCTTACCTTTCATTTATTAATCAGTTAGATTGTTTTGGTGTCAGTTGGTGGGTTTTGGAGATATCAGTTTTGGAGATATCACCTGTATCACCGGGCTAGTTAGCTCAGTGGTGTGTGATTCCGTCTGCTGGTGAAAGGCAAAGTTTTCTAGCAATGAATTTCTCAATAGAGCAAAGCCCAGAAGGATCTTCTTGGGGGTAGGGTTGGTTGGTTGGTTGCTTGCTTGCTTGCTTGCTTGCCTGCTTGCCTGCTTGCCTGCCATGAGGTTATCACTTGTGGTTTTAAGTGAAGAGTTGAAAACTATCGGACAGATGGTAAATACCAAATATCTGCAAAACTGAAACACCAAACTACTTTGTTTGGTGCTAATTAGCGAATTCTAGTATGCTAACAGGCTAGTCCAGACAGTCAAACCTGCTAAACATTTGCATGTTACAATTGTCATTATGAAAATGTTAGAATGCTAAAGTTAGCATTTAGGTCAAAGCACCTTTAGCATGCATGTAGTTAGCCAGTTTTCATTCCAGCTCAGATAGAGACGTTACCCTTTAGCAGCTGTACAAAACTTTGACAAACTGTCAAGTTTAGGTAGGTTTAGACAACAAAACTACTTGGGTAGGTTTAGGATAATAACAATAATATGTTATGTTATGTACATTACATACGTTATGTTCCATACGTTACATATGACATGTTACGTGTGTCATGTGATGTCACGGAAGTGACTTGCAAGATATGAGTAACATGACACATGTAACATTTGTATGCATCTCACAACTTTAATGACATTTTGGTTTTCATATGGAACATGAGCTCTCGACTCCTGGGTGAAAGTCCTGTCTTTGTTTGAGCCATCATCCATAAAACCTCTTCCGCGTGGATATGGGTTTACATTCAATTCAATTGAAAGCTGGGCCTGTTTCTTCCAGCTGCTAAGGGGCACCGTGCATGGATATATAACTGGAAAACTGGACACAGTGTCGGAGGCAGGCCTCCGTTCATTCCTATTAGAGCTGCTCAGTGACGCATGAGGCCAACTTTCGTGCAGGAGCTTCTGCATAATGCGCCCGCATCATGCGAAGGCACTAGAGAGGCTAATTTCAAGTTTAGCCCTCTGCTAACTTAAACAGGAAGAAAACAATTTAATGGTGTGGCTCTTCTAGACTTTCCAAATGTTATTTTACCAAATGGATCAAATCTTGATCGTAAAACTAAATCATTCTGCAGGAGTTGTGAAGTTCCAAAAAATGTATCCACTGTTTTACAGCCACTTCTTTCACAATGTAAGCTTATGGGGAAAAAAAGTCTTTTTGGGCCGCAGTGCATCACATGACGTTGTCTTCACATGGTTTAGCCACTAGTCTGGTACTCTTCCTGGGGGCTCAGTACCTTGCATATCTGTATGAGTCGCAGATGTGCAGTGACCTAAGAATGTTGTTTTCCTTACCTTGATCCTTACTTTTTTAGAGAAATGCTTTGAATTTGAATTAGAATGTTAATTTGACTATCAACATTTATGTTATCAATGTTCAGTTTTAGGTTTAGACCTCAGAATGAGGTCAGCGTTGGGATGATATTTCGACTAGATAGGAAGTGATGAGAGTTAAAATGAGACACTGGGGAGATGAAAAGTGCTTATGCATGCAGTAATAAAAATGTGTGTGTTTTGTTTTGTGAAAGCATGTATGCTTGAATTTGAAAGTACAACTCACTGCTTTCATCTCCACTGCTGTGTGAGTATAAGTGTGCGTGAGTGTGTGAGTGTGTGTGTGTGTGTGTGTGTGTGTGTGTGTGTGTGTCAGGTCTGTGATGTGTGTGGAGTTCACAGGCGCCAGACCAGAGTTACTGAGAGCGGTTAATGAGAGAGTTGGCAGAGTTATTAGCTGATCGCTGTAAGTCAGTGATCTGTGTGAGAGAGGATTAGGTTCCACACGTCTCGCACAACCTCACTGGAGCCAGGAGCTCAGTCTCAGGGAAGCTCATTAGATTTAAATATGGCTGTCTAGAGCAAATACTAGACAAGACGGATGTAAACTGCTATCACGATGATGGTGCAATTCAAACGGTCAAGCGTGAGTGTGTTTCAGCGGTATGTGTGCGTTCTTGTGTGTGCCTGTGTGCATTAAAATGAATAATGTAGATGTACTATGCCTAATCACCGCTTCACATTCAAATTTGATTATCTACTGTAACAAGATGTTATTCACTGAAAGAGATAA
>JAJHUR010140456.1:0-58177 GCA_027495735.1 Lutjanus campechanus | reverse complement strand
GCTGCAAAGAGCTGGGGGGATTTTGGAGCCTTCCTCAAGAACACTTCAACCACCCTTATGATTACCAATACAAGGTCTCAGAATCTCCAGTGAAAGGTTAGTTTTCTGACTCATTATGCCATCTAGAGGCCCTCTGTGCAAAGTAATATGTTTGTATTTCTTTGTATAAGCATGTGATTGGAAAAAAGTCACGATGTGCCAGCCTTTACTTTATGCTGGCTCACAGCTTAGATACCAGTGCCAGCAACTATTTTTGCATATTTGCAAAAGTCCATACGTAAGCAATGAGGGGTATGAGTGTAACAGCAACGCACAAATTCAGAGAAAGTGCTGCTATCTGTACCCTCGATTGAAAGACATGTTGGGAAATGAAAGAATATTAAAGGCCTTGAAATGAACCTCTCGGCTTCTTATTTTAAGTAATGGCTTCTGACAATAACACACTCCTGTCAAAGCCAGAACACTTTTGTTTATTTCACATGAGAGATTTATGTGTCTGTGTTCGTACTTGCTTTTGTCACTGATTTGAAGTGAATGGGGCTCGGAAGAGAAAAGGTGATTTCATATTTTTCTATTCAACAGTCAGAGTTTAGCGACATTTGAGCCAAAATGTAGTGACAGTTGTGGGGTTGCTTGTGCTGCTAATCAAATCTGCTCAAACCACACCTACACTGTCCTGATGAAGTCCTTAGCTGCTGGAGACTCTTCCTGGAGGCAGCAGAGGGAAAAATCCCTCTGCCATAAAAAACAACAACTGTATTTTATTATAATAAAAATCAAGGCTGATCTTTTCTAACTTTTATGTTTAACAGCAAACCATGACTCTTAAGGGAACAGATCACTCCAAAATCAAAACTGCATATTTTCCTCTTACCTTTCATTTATTAGTCAGCTAGATTGTTTTGGTGTCAGTTGGTGGGTTTTGGAGATATCAGTTTTGGAGATATCACCTGTATCACCACGCTAGCTAGCTCAGTGGTGTGTGATTCCTTCTGCTGGTGAAAGGCAAAGTTTTCTAGCAATGAATTTCTCAATAAAGCAACTAACTCTGCTCCCCAGAAGATCCTTCTGGGGGGCAGAGTTAGTTAGTTAGTTAGTTAGTTAGTTAGTTAGTTGGTTGGTTGGTTGGTTGGTTGGTTGGTTGGTTGGTTGCCATGAGGTTATCACTTGTGGTTTTAAGTGAAGAGTTGAAAACTATCGGACAGATGGTAAATACCAAATATCTGCAAAACTGAAACACCAAACTACTTTGTTTGGTGCTAATTAGCGAATTCTAGTATGCTAACAGGCTAGTCCAGACAGTCAAACCTGCTAAACATTTGCATGTTACAATTGTCATTATGACCATGTTAGAATGCTAAAGTTAGCATTTAGGTCAAAGCACCTTTAGCATGCATGTAGTTAGCCAGTTTTCATTCCAGCTCAGATAGAGACGTTACCCTTTAGCAGCTGTACAAAACTTTGACAAACTGTCAAGTTTAGGTAGGTTTAGACAACAAAACTACTTGGGTAGGTTTAGGATAATAACAATAATATTAGAATTAGAATGTTAATTTGACTATCAACATTTATATTATCAATGTTCAGTTTTAGGTTTAGACCTCAGAATGAGGTCAGCGTTGGGATGATATTTCGACTAGATAGGAAGTGATGAGAGTTAAAATGAGACACTGGGGAGATGAAAAGTGCTTATGCATGCAGTAATAAAAATGTGTGTGTTTTGTTTTGTGAAAGCATGTATGCTTGAATTTGAAAGTACAACTCACTGCTTTCATCTCCACTGCTGTGTGAGTATAAGTGTGCGTGAGTGAGTGTGTGTGTGTGTGTGTGTGTGTGTGTGTGTGTGTGTGTGTGTGTGTGTGTCAGGTCTGTGATGTGTGTGGAGTTCACAGGCGCCAGACCAGAGTTACTGAGAGCGGTTAATGAGAGAGTTGGCAGAGTTATTAGCTGATCGCTGTAAGTCAGTGATCTGTGTGAGAGAGGATTAGGTTCCACACGTCTCGCACAACCTCACTGGAGCCAGGAGCTCAGTCTCAGGGAAGCTCATTAGATTTAAATATGGCTGTCTAGAGCAAATACTAGACAAGACGGATGTAAACTGCTATCACGATGATGGTGCAATTCAAACGGTCAAGCGTGAGTGTGTTTCAGCGGTATGTGTGCGTCCTTGTGTGTGCCTGTGTGCATTAAAATGAAAAATGTAGATGTACTATGCCTAATCACCGCTTCACATTCAAATTTGATTATCTACTGTAACAAGATGTTATTCACTGAAAGAGATAAACATAAAGTGTCAGGAGACTCATTTTGGCAAAGCCCACTGACAGTTTATTCTCATTCATCTTATTTGGGAAAAAAAAGCTTCACTCATCCCACATGGGTGTTAAAGTAGACTGTCATTAAAACAAAACAACACATGCCATGTGTAAATAGGATGCCTCTGGACGCCTTCTGCGGCACTGTGTTGACAGATCACTGATTGCAAAATATCTTCAGTCAAGAAATAATTCGTTTGGATCTGTGAAATATTACTGTATCTCATTGGAGCTGTGGTTAAGATGACTAGGTGTTAAAATGTGACATAAAGTGTTAGAAGAAACACACAAGTAGCTAATTTCAGCTTTTAAAGGAGCAATATGTAACACACTTGCTTTCAAAAATGAGTACAGCAGTACAAATAGCAAATTCGAACCATGTACTGTGTATTCAATTGGTTGAATCTCCATTTAATATACAATTTATGGTTGAAGCAAGTTGTTTCACCCTGCCCCCTCCTCCCCAGACTCAAAGCTCAGGTAGGTTGCCAGCTGGGGACTCCCTAAAAACGTGGAATTTCACCCGGGGGTGGTGAGTTACGTCCTACATCTAACAGAGTGTTGCGGGCCAGATGCATATTCTTGTTGGCTCGCGTTGGGTCGTGTCAACACTTTTCGGATAAGCGAGTAAAACTGCAACCAAAAAAGTACCATACAAAAAGGTTTGGAGTCATTGAGAGGCCCGCACTAACTTTTAACAGACATGATGTCTCTCTTCTAGACAGGAGATGCAGCTGTCTTCTCCTTTCACATAAACAAGAGAACAATATGATAGTGTTGCTATCTGAGGCTAAGGTCGGAGAGGAGTTTGTCTTGTCTCTCTGAATGGAGCAGACGTAACTGTTATATCACTGACCCTGCAAGGAATGGGGGTAAAGGGTGCTAAGCTTTGGTCTCAGACCTTGTACATTCATACTTTCCGTGTTTGAATTTGCAGACCAATAGGCTAATTTTATATGCCGTAGATGTGTTAGGTCTGACCTTGGTTGGGCATAGATTCATGATGACCTTATTTGTGAATGTTTAAAGACTATCCTGGAGGACCGAAACACCAGAATTGAAGGGTACATCAGGACAAAGCGTGTACTGATTATTCTTTGATTCTCCTTGGCCAAATATTATTAAACCAGTTTCTGTCTAAGACATATTGGACTCCTGTGGACTTTCTCCCTTTGATGGATGGGCAAAAAGATAAAACCTACAACAGATTTTTTTTTGTGATTATCAATCCACGTAGATACATGGCTGTCACCACAACTGGACTTCCCTGCAGGTTTTCAAACAGCTTTTACCTGACATCCTCACAACTGAAATTCTCAAACTGATCATCATAGCATTATACTGGACATATATACAACTACATAGTGCTAAAATATATGGACATGGAAATGGACTGAATTATGTCTAAATTAGCAATTTACAATTAACAAATAAACAATCTACCCCTAATGGGGTGTCTGTAGTCTGATATAAAGTATCTTGCATCAGTATTGCACCAGGCAAACTATCAGTTTCCATGCACATAGCTGTGAGACCAAATATACAAACAAAACCAAAACAGGAATAGGAGATTCTGCTTGCCTTCATACTTGACATTCAGTAAATAAACTGATCTCATATTGAATGCATGTACATAGAGCACGGACTGAGACTGACACGGAGCTTGCTAAAGCGTGCACTGCTACATCCTGCAAAACCACGCTCATCCGGGTGGAATACCAATTACCGTGCCTGCAGGCTGCTGGGACACTGAACCTACACAAGCGCAAGATGAGCGCCATATTATACTTTGACAATAACAAGAGACAACGAGTCCTACACTGTAAGTTGATCAGCTGTTATAACTCTGTCAACTGTCTCGATGTAAAGCTAAGCTCATTATCCCAAAAACAAAAGCCCACTACTTTAAAAATACACACTCTGGAGTTGAAGTCCAGGGACTGCCTGTCTCTCTGCCTGCCATACTCCATTAATATATTGCTCACTTTAACCGTTATAAACATCTACTCCCTCCAAAACATTATTAACGATCTTACAAGTCATAAACAGACACTCATTCAGAAACATTCAGCATTAATTTGAACTCTAATAAATGTGAAATAGGCAAACAAAAAATGACATTCCTTACTATAAATGGGGTGTCCATAATCTTTGATGACAAGTACAATTTTTTTTTTTACAAAAGTATGTAAGAAGAATCTAAAACCATTAGCATAGGAAGGGAGAAACTCCAAACCACAGTGAGTCTTAGAATTAGATCTATAAAGAAGTTATGCTGCTGCTACATTGCCTATGCACAGCGCCGTTAGCATGCTGACATTAGTATTTAGCTCAGGACACTGCTGTGCAGAGAGTACAGAGCATACTCACAGAGCCACTAGAATGTCCGCAGATTCTTTAGTCTTGCTATTGGATTTCTCTGATATAATGTATTTTATGATAAAGCACAATCATGCGAAGGTTCACCTTGTCCCTCTACTTAATAGGAGACTATGGCCGTGCATTTACTGTGTTCACATTCTTTTATTCACTGTGACAAAGAGATGAATGCAGTGGTTTCAGTGGAGATAAGTTTGCTAAATTGTTTGTACTGAAAAGGAGCAGAGTCTTTTTTCAACTTGCTTAATGCATTAACAACAATGGAACATCATTAACTTGCAGGAGGACACACGGACAGTTCTTGAGATCTCCACATGGTATCTTCGTAGGTACAATAACCCAGCGTGTAGTTATTTTTTACAAGAAAGATGTAGTCTATAGCTATGACTGCTGTGTGTGCAGACTACATAGCTGCACTATAACCTCTTTAAACCACTATGTTAAATCCAGGTTGAAAGATGCAGCTCGGATCACTGGTGGAGTGTTTGTTTACACCAGACAACAGAACCGGGCTCAGGAGCCTCTCAGTGGGCACGGCTGGAGTGGGACTGAACACAGCATCTGTGGGAGAGGGGAGCCACAACATTTTCCGCATCTAATGCGGTGGATGAAGGATTTACTTTCATCCAAACCAGAGTATGTGATGTTTACACAGTTGAAAGACTTACCAACACTTTTTGGTGAGTTTTGTTTTGCTTCCGTCAAGTTTGATGAACTGTGTTTTACCAGAATTAACAAGGCTTTTTGATTCTGTTTTAACTGCACCACAAATTACACATATTAAGTTTGTCAATTTAAAACATAAATTTACAAGTCAAGAAAGTTGCTGTTTGTCGTAAAACTGTTGAAGTATAAGACCATGAAGATGCGTAGTGAGAAAGACTACACACCCAGAAGTCATGTGAGTGATGTCATGATTTTCTCCCTCCAAAAGCAAATGTTAGCCACTGAAGCTACGATGCCCGTGTCTTTTCAAACCAGGATGTAGTCGCATAAGCAACAGGTCTTATTCGTTCTTTGTCTTCACGGCTTATAAAAGAACCAGGAGTCACTGATAAAACAGTTCAGGTAAGATAACGTTACAAGAGACAGTGAGGTTTGTGTTGATAACATATATTGTGTGAGACGAGGGATGTAGTTCACTGAGCATTTTTTTCCCCCACAATTTGCTATCTTGTCTTGTAAAATTATCTTCTTAATTGATAAACAGCATGTGTAATTCGGCTGTTACTCAACAGACCTCGGTGGTTAGCATACTAACTTCAATAGCTATTTTCTGTAGCATAATACGATGTCTTCCGATAATGTCAAAATGGTTATTCTTTCACAATCTGTTGCTTATGTTAGTTCATGTTTTGAATGCCATACCTTACACAAGAGTCATTGTGGTTTTGAGCTCCTCCACTCAAAGACTAATAGTTGTAGCTGCTGCTTACATAGCCCTTGCCTATATGTAGGCCCCTACACCTTTATCACTCAGTTACCAACCGACCAAGCAGATCCATGCTTGGTGAGTAACTGAGTTTGATGATGAAAAATGGATCCTACAATACAACTTTCTTCAATGGACAGGACTTTTATTTCCGGGGCCAGAGGTCAAGGGAGACTGCTTTCTTCTGCAGGGTGCTGTTCTGTTCTGTTCCTATTCTGTTCTGGGCTGGCTCACACCAGAGTCAGAATATAAGACTCAATCGCACACTGAGATAGACATGTCCTGCAGTGAACACTTATTATATAAAATCATGGCCTTCTGCTTGGTATTATGTAACACAGCGGTGAATCAGGGAGATGATGACAAACACACAATGCCAGGGACAGTGGTCCTGCTATAAGCCGCCTCCCTCTGCAACTCATTCTCCCACACAGTAATGTCTCCGCTTCTGATCCTTTCTTATTTTTCCGCCATGAATCTCCTTCTTCTTTTTTCTCTGTCATTGCCCTTCACCGTTTTAATCTCCCCCTCTTTTGTAGATGGCATCATGCGGTGTCTACAAGCGTATCATGACCTTGTCAATTTTGGTTAATTGACTTGTTTCATGCAACAAGACTTAAAATACCCAGAAGACAATCAAGCTTCTATTCTGAGTCTTGAAATTAAATGATTCTATTGTGCCATCATTTTGTCTCCCGTATGGACGCATGGGGACAGTGAAAGCTGCATGGTCAAAGTGGCGCCACGGGTGCTTTCCAAGTGTCTTAGAATAATGAAGAATACCCGTGATTTGATTTCATTTATGTTTGCTGCAAGCATGATGAACAGCTTCATTGAACAATATCTCACTGGCTACCAATAGAGGCTTTGTGAACTTGTGCATTATGTTGTCTGAGTGCAGAAATTGTTATTTATGTACTTATTCATCAACCCAACGTTCTCCTCTGCTATCTTCTGGACTCTGCAGTCCCAGACACACAGATAATGACCCAAACACGGGTGCACTTTCAGGAATAAGGGTTCTGAAATGGTTCTTGCTGAAGGGCTGGGGTTCTACACAGAATCATTACATATGGTTCTAGTTAGGATCTTTTTTTTCAAGAGTGTAGACTGGACACTCAGGTATTTACTGTGTGTGTATCCCTGTATGTGAGTATGTTTGTGCATTTGGAGTAAACCTTTTCTGCTTTTACAACAGAGGAGGTTGTACATGACCTTAGAGAGAGGAGTGTTAAGTGTTAAAGATGTGGAAAAAGAGGAGGAGGGGCAGTTGGCCTGAGCGGAGTCTAATAGATGTAACCCATCTCTTTCTCTCTTTTTATATATATATTGGAACCAATGACCCGTGTGAGAACGCAATGCCAGCCACCACACTCCTTGGCCGTCCTTTTACTCCGTGTACCGTGTGTAAAGTGTCTTTTATTCCCCCTCCGCCCTGCCATGACTCTCTCCACCCCTCATCCACCCCATCCAAGTGAGCCAATCAAGACAGAGCGAGATAAATTACATAACAGCAAATTCTGTGTAATCGTCTCCTCGTCTGCCTCCATGCCCATGGCTACGGGGGCAATTAGAGAAGACAGAGAAAGACGGGACGAGATGGGAGAGCGAAGGTTGGAGAGGAGAATGTGTGAGAGTAAAAAAGGAACAAACAGCAAAAGTGAGAGAAAATAAGAAAATGAGACATCTGACATTTAAAATGTCTTTATTGAGTCATTTAAAGTTCATCTGGCACACAGAACATCTCGACTATAAATACGGTCTTCAGAGCATCACACACAGCAGACTGTTAAAGGGATAGTTCCTATTATTTGAAGTGGGGTTGTGTGACGTACTTATCAATAGTCAGTGTGTTACTTACAGTAGATTGCGCTTGGCACACCCTCGGTTTAGAGAAACAAATAGAGGCACCAGCATGGAAGCTAAGCAACGAACTGCTATGGACAGGGTCAGAAACAAAATGTATTTTAGCCACTTAAAAAGGGTCCACCTAAAAAAAAAACAATACCAACCAAGTGTATGTTATATTTAGAATATTTTTACAGTTTTACTTTGCCATCAGACAGCATTTTCTGCCATTATACAAGCCAAATATCGCTCTCTCCAAACCAACCAAACTCCATAGGTGAAATCAGTAAATTTATTTAACAGAACACAGAGATGCTGGTCTACTGCTGCCTTGATCTGTTGATTAGTTTGAGTTATCGCGTGAATTTGGTGAATCCAATCTATCCTTTTAAAACACCAAAGTCGCATAATAGCACAAACAAACTAACAGATTGAGGCAGTGGTAGACTAGTAACTCCAGTGTTCTGCGAGGTAAAATTATTTTTATTTGGCTTGTATAACGGTTTTCCCATCGGAAAAGGCTGTCTGAAGGCAAAGTAAAGCAGTGAAAATATTCTAAATATATCATACACTTATATCATACACCATTTATTCATGACCCTATCCACATCAGTGCATTGCTTTGCTTCCATGCTGGTGCTCCTCTCTGCTTCTTCAAACTGGGAGCGTACTGACAGCCATCTATCAGTGAGTATCTCATGCAACCCTCCATCGAATAATACGAACTATCCCTTTAAACAACATGGTATCGCTGTACCTTTATTTATATGCATTGTCAGAAGAACCTGTAGTTGTTACCAAGGTTAAAAGGTCACTGACAGCCAGTTTTGCTTGAGCAAGGAGGAAATTGTTCCCTCTGGAGTCTGGGAAAGAAAACATAGTGATTAAAGAAAAAACACAGCCTGCACCAATAGTTCAGTAAAAACAAACCTACAAAAGGTAGGTCAGAATGGACAGTTTAATATACTTGTGGGTTGAAATGTAACTCAAAAGCACCGGTGTGGATGCCAGCTTCCATCCCATCCAAGTCAAGCTTGTGGGCATTTATATAAGACACTTCATATAGCAGATCGCTCCCTTTGGAGGCTTGAGGTGACTCCGCCACTTAATCTCACAGTCTTTGCTGGCTGGTTTAACATCGACAGACTTGACACAGAGGTCATACAGAGTCTTCCTCCCAATTTTGGCTATATTGTGTGGCTCAAGTCCTCAGGGGGAAGAAAAATAAATGCTCTCTCCCACTCTCTAAACTTCTATAGTCTTTTGAGACTCTGGGGTCAGGTAACGTCAAATCCAATATCTTTTCAGTGTTGTGGAGAGGTCTTATACTGAAGACCCACTGGCAGCAAACAAATGGCCTCTGCCAATTCTCACAGGTCACCGTGGCTGTGTCAACACTCACAAGCTAGAAGTAAGTAGCTTGTTAGTTAGCAAACACCGTGTAAATAAGCAACCTACGGCATTCTCTTACAGTTTATGTGACTATGTGCCAACCAAGCAGCGCTTTGTTTTTGTTTGTGCCTGGATAGAGGCATGGTGACAATGCAAATCCCAGAAACTGCAATAATGATCCTCTCCTCTACAGACATTCATCCATAGCAAGTAAAGACTAAACCAGGCCTATTCAATAGGCACCCACAGGCCTTTCACAACCTCAATCTGGCCCCTTGATCATTAATAAATATGAAAAAATGATATTGATATGATATATTTAAATAACCTGTTAACATTCTACATTTATGGGTGTTTTCATTGTTTATTAGAAGATCGTCATTTAATTAGAAGGCTAATTAGCCCATTCACTGGTTATGTTAAACACAAAGTTTGTATTAAAAAACTCAGGCTTTTTAAGCAGAGGGGAATTAAAATGAATGAAAAAAAGATGTTAAATGAAACATTGTGTAGCTACTTTTAATGGGGGATTACAAAGGTACATTTTTTCCCATACTTGCTGTTGGAAATGTAAACATCCAGTCCCTTGGCACTTTACTTTTTTCAGATCTATTCCTTCTGAACAAGTAATTGAATAGACCCAAACTAAGCATCTTATCACACTGCTGCATCACTTTTAATGTAGCATTTTTTCAGGTAAATCATTGCTAAGTCTCCAGATGGATTCCGCCCCCATTTTTATTGAGTTAAAAAAAATCTGCTTTTGACCCCTGTGCATCACTGGTCAGTCCCACAATGCCTTGTGAAACAATTCATGCACATTCAGTATTCAGTATAACTTGGGTCCAGACCTTTGAATCCACCCAATGCACTGAGTCGACAGATTCATATGGCATCATGACATAAAACTAAAATAAAGGTAAAAAAAAAACCCAGTGGTTTCTTGGTTGAAAGGGCAATGGGTCCAATGTGAGCCATGGGGTGACTAACGATTAGCCAATCGGTGCCATGGGTGGGACTAATGCCTTTGTCAAGCTGTTGTAAGTGATATTCCACCGCAGAATAATAGTCCACTCAATATGTACTCACCCCTATGTCGATGTGAGGATGGGTGAAGATCTTCAGTTCACAAAACAATCCTGGAGTTTCAGCAGAAAACAGGGTTGCAGCTAATGGCAGTTAATGGTGACCACGGATAAAATGTAAAAAATGTAACCGCAAAAGACGCCATTTACACCATGTTTTTAGCTGAAATGTCAACTGTAGCCTCCCAGGTAGCATGTAAACATGGCGTCGATGTATCGCGAGACTTCGTCGATATATTACGAGACTTCGTATATCTTGCGCTATTTTCACACGTGCATCCATTAAGAGATATACGAAGTCTCGCAGTTGACAGTTGACATTAATTATTAAATGGATGGCTTTGTCATATGTGATGAGGGGTTTACATCATTAAATTACATGACTTTCTAGTTCAGTAATAGTGAAGAAGTGGCATGAGGCAATGCAATGGTTGCCCCTGTTCATCCTCTATGATGTTTCCTGATATCAGACAGAATTGTCAGCTTGTTTCTCAGTTTCCATCTTCAGTCTGACGTTGCCACCACTCTAACCGACTTCTGTGGTTGAGGGGGATTCATTTTTTTCAAACCAATCACTAGAAACCAATGTATCCACCTGAATCTTCAGTGACCAAAGACTGAAAAGATCAACATTTTTTCAGGTCAACATGCTAGTCATGCATGTATCTTGAAAAAAAAAAACTGTTCACTGTCACTTAACTTTCCAGGGAAACAGTGGAAACTGTTTCAAAGGAGAGTCAATGACGACTGTCTTGTGGCGAAAAGGATCATGGGGATGTGACTGTTGCTGTTTGCCAAAGTAAATGCTGGCAGGGTTTTAGTGATCTGCCCGGTGTTTGCCCCATCTGTGGCTGTATCCAGGCCCAGTGCTGTAGGCATCAAAACCAGTAAGTGTTTAGACACAGGCCTGTGTGAAGATACTCGGCATTAGTGGCAGAATAAGCCTTTGGGTTTGGGTTTACTCCCTGATGTGTGCACAGCATTAATGATCAGAAAGCAAGGGTTAGTCCATCACTATGTGGCTCCAGTTGTCGCACCTTACTTTTCACACGAAAAGTGCAGGTTTAGTACTACTTATAAGTACTTTTTATTCATCTAGATTTTTTTTTGGTTTTGCAGATATCAGCCATAGAGATGTCTGCTTTTTCTACAATATAATGGGACTAAATGGCACTCGGCTTGTGTTGCTCAAATTGAAGCTGAAAAACTGAAAGTTTCAAAAATTCAAAACCAGTGACTCTTTCCAAAAATCATGACAAGGCTACTCAAGATCATTCACAGTCTTTGTTGTTGTCCTTCTTTTCTTTTGAGAAAGAAAGTAGCTCCAGTAGATTCGAAAGTAGTTCTGGTAGATTCTACTGCAGAAAGAAAGTAGTTCCTACATGAAACTGATCACAACAAGGTCTGTGGATTATTTTGAGCAGCCGTTTCATGATTTTTCAAGGGTAACACTGGTTTTAAATTTTTCAAATGTTTTTTTTTTTTTTTGTGCTTAGGGCAACACAGGATTTGTGCCATGTAGTCCTATTATATCGAAGAGAAGGCAGAAGTATCTATGGCCATTATCTCAGAAACTAGGCAACTCCCACCAAAACAGTACAGATGGATAATTAGCACTACAGGCCAGCGAAAAAATATGCACTTTTAATTTTGGGATGAACTGTTCCTTTAACACGGAGCACTATTTCCAATGCAGAGCATGGCTGTATGAGGTATAGCAGCACATGCTAAGTGGATTTTCCACAAACTTGTACAACAAAAGTTAATTTGAATTTTGACATCCAATATGCTGAACTCATCAACACATGTCCAGTGGATTTCTAACATTGACAGGGGGCGGATGATATGACATTGATATTTTTACCGTAGAAAAGAATGTTGTTCCATTTGTATGCAACTCTGAATTCACAGTTATGTAGCTCTACTCTCCAGTCCTACCCGGAGAGGCTCGGAATACAAAGTTAGAAATATAATTTTGTGAAATTTCGATTACATTGTAGTCCGTGAGTTAGCTGCATTGCTGGCATCTTTACAGGAGTATTATGGGATTTCACGCTGCTCTTCATTTTGCACTACCTCACACAATTCAGTTTTGTGTGTTTGGTCTGAAATCTCTTGTATTGTGCGTTGAAACAGTCAAAAATCAGCGTTCAAGCCATGTTTTTGACACCAAAACACTTGACGGTGGTGGACGGCGGTATTTTCTTACAGCAGCAATTCAATTCATTCACCTCATTATTTTAACTGTCATTGTGACAGTTGCCAGGTAAACAGGAGAAATACAGCATTAGCAGCATACATAGAAGTGTGTATTGGCCTTAATACATGAAGTTGCAGAAAAACTTAAGCCAAGTTCAACTTCTATTCAGGATGACCCTGCATTTTGTTTGCCACCCCCGGTCTGTCAAAGCAGCAATCCCACTGAAATGAATGAGGGGGCTGCATTTTTTTCAAACCAGTGCTGTTGTCTTGTTTTGCCTGTGAGCCCTAATTTGAACTTGGACTGTGGACAAATAAATAGCTTTGTGCTTACCAGCATGCAGTTGGTGATTT
Organism: Lutjanus campechanus; assembly: GCA_027495735.1. Lineage (NCBI taxonomy): Eukaryota > Metazoa > Chordata > Actinopteri > Lutjaniformes > Lutjanidae > Lutjanus > Lutjanus campechanus. The sequence goes on along the minus strand of JAJHUR010140456.1, from coordinate 45,173 downwards.
TTTCATTTTTAACAGTGGGGAGGGTTAGAGTTATCCATAACCCCCATGGGTGTGGGGGAGTATTTTCAGTAGCACAGATGCTGCTGAATGATGATATAAATATTATAGGAATATTGTAGCAATGCCACAAACAGCACTGTGTCTCTATGATCCTCTTACTCTCATGTGACCAAGCGTTGCTACTTGTCACTACACTTCTACACTACTCTATAGAGTATATGGGCTACAATATAGTATAGAATAGAGTATTTATAGCATATAGTTGAGAGAATATTATAGATCCAAGACCAAACTGACAGAAGGGTGAGACTGAAAGAAAAAGTAGCAGTTACAAATCTGTCTGCAACTTCAGCACCACGGACAGCACCATGGATTTATCAGTGTACAGCACAGTTAAGTCGTGTTTCCACCCAAGAGCCTGGAACTTATAATCCCAGAAACTACTTTTCAAGGAACTAAAAGGTTCCTTCAGCTGGTTGTTGTCTACATTTCCACCACAGTCTAAAGACAAGCAAAGTTTAGGTAAATTTGTCCGTTTAAATATGAAAAAGCAACAGCTGTTCATGTCATTTCAGCGTGTGAGTATACGACGTCAACAATGACACGCATGGTGCCTGTTTGTAACTGAAAGAGATGCACCGGGCCTTCAAGTGAATTCATTGTAAACTCATCCGCAGCTGTATGAGATTCACCAGGCTTTTGACACATCATTAAGAGGGAGAACGTCCACATGTGGAGAAGGATGGGTGGATGGATGGCTCAAGCAAACACAGGACTTTAACTCAGGAGACCTGGGTTCTTGTCCAATGTGAAACCAAAACGTTTTTTAGCAGTATCAGGGTTCATAATGTTACGTGTCATATTTCATCTCTCCAGTTGCTTCAGTGGCGTCACATGTAATATTAAGTACTTATTGTAGCCCTAAACTTAAACTACAACCATTTCACAAAATGAGCGTGTTTCTGGCAGCTTCTCCCACAGCTGTTAAAAGGTATTTTGTTTGCCTGTATGAGATGCCAAGGAGTGGCAACATCTGTATCTGATCAGCCGTAATGAGAACAGGTTGGTAACTCCACGTGCAGGCTGAAAAAAAAAAAATACTGCAAGTATTTGACCAATCAGAGATGTTCAGCCCTGCAAGCCCTACCCCCAAAGTTCCTGTACGTTTGGAAAATACTACCCTCCGAGCAGGGACTTTTTAGGGGGTAAATTAATGTCCCAGGAACTTAATTTAGACCCTGATCCCTGCAGTTGAAATGCCTAACTAACATCTTCAACTAAACAACCTCTCTGCTTCTGCACTCTCTCTGCTACTAGTGGATGAATGGGGTGGGGGGTGGCAGGTTAACAAGGGGGATGCATTTTGGTAATTCTGCTAACAAGGGGGCATGATTTGATATACTATGCTCCTGAATCATAGAGGACAAATTAATGGTATTCTGCTGCTCAGCAGCGTTGTTATTGCCTGAAGGTACTCTAGAAGAAGCATGTAACACAGTAGGTAAGATAAAAAACAGTCAAGCTAAGCCTTTAATATCATTTTATGAATAACTGTTTGATATCCTGCGTTTTGTCTGAATAGGCTGAAGAATTAATCATATGATGAAAGACATTTGCACATCTGACTGTACTGTCTGACTGAAGCTGTGGTGCACGGTGTGATCTAGAGTGGTATTAATAACGGAAAAAAGACTGCGAGATGAGGGAAGGAGAAGGAAATGAAAGCAGGATAGAGCGAAAGAAAGAAGGAGATGAAGTATGAACCTGCAAAATCAGGCGGGAAAGAGGGGAGCAAGATAAAGGAGAAGGGCGGAAATGAAAAGGGTGTAGTGAAAGTAAAAGGGAGATGTAGTGTGAATGTAAAGGAGGGAAGCATCATTGAGAGGTGCAGGCTGGGTAAAAAGTGAAGGATGAATAAAGACAGAGAGGAAAGGAGATGGAGACACAAGGAGAGCTGCATTAGCGGCTTCAATCCACAGCCAGTGAAGTGTGGACGTACTGTGGATGCCAGCAGGGACTCTGGGCTGGACAGAAAAGCTTGACATTGACTGGGTGACATCAGACTTTAAGCTTGTGTAAAGGTGTCTGTGATATTGCTTCGGCTTGACTGCCTCTGATCTGACGGCGAATGCAAGCGAATACATTCAGAATAGCAATTAGCTGCTTGATGTACAGTTTTATGTGGTGTGAAATTGGGTTTTTCAGGTGTTATTTCCCCCTACATTCACCATAATTTACTCAAGGACTGTCACACAGTGCGAACCAGCTGCCAGTCTCATAATTGGGAAAATTCAGCAGGGGATGGCATAATATACCTGAGTGTGTGTGCACATACATATATGTGTGTGTACATATATATATTTTTTCCCCCTGCTTACAGTGACTCTGACGGTTAGTCAGGCATGTATGACACAGAGCAAGAATGCCATCCAATTTCCTTTTTGGACGGGAAAAGGCACCTCACTATCAAACATCTCTCTGAGCCTGTCAAAACAGATTGCTCTGACACACTGGTTTGACACAAGCAAGGGCATCCACCACTCCTCAGAGAGGTTTGGTGGAAGATACAGAGACGTAGAGACAGACAGCGCTCATAAACCCTCCATTCACTGACAAACCCGATACCCCATAGGAGAAGATGCTGACAAATTGACATATAAATGTACTGTATCTGACGGTATTTCTCATTTTCTGATGCAATAACCCTCATACAGTACACACTGCCAGACAGCACAGATAACACACTGTTTCTGACACCCGTGGCCTTTTGTGATGGGTGGAAGTCAGTTAGATAAATTAGGCACACATGCACACGCGCACACATCCTCGCACACCTCATTCTGCTTATGTCATCAAATGTGGTGTTAAATTTGCGCTCGGAGCAGGAATACACTCTACCTGTCACCATGGCAGCTGCGTGGGGTGATTGCAATCACACAATCAGCGGAGGCTCATGGGAAATAAGCTTGAAAGAATGAGCTCTCCTGAGAAACAGAAAAGACAGACAGAGGGAGGAAGACAGACAGAGCGAGTGAGGGAGAAAAGAGCTGAACAGAGACAATGAATCAGAGCAACCTTTTGTCTGCAGTGATGTGAATAAAAGTGTTTGACTTTGCCTGTTTGCCGCTTGTCAGGATTTGAAAGCCACTCCTCCTGGCAGGGAGAAAGTGCAAGTATGAATAGCATGAATTATCAAACAATGATCAAGCAAAATTAATAATGCATTTTATCACGCAGATGCATAATGCAAAACCCAATGAGCAGACAGCAGGACAATGTAACTAAATATCATCTGTAAACGCTGTAAGCGTTTGCATGTTCGCTCAGAATCACCACAGTACAGTGGATATAGCTGCATGTGGACTACACAGTATGTAGACTGATGCATGTAATGCCAAACCAGCTGTGTGCAGAGGTGTAGTGCTATTTATTTAAGTACCAGAGCGCACCTATGACACATGCGCACGCATCCACACGCATACTTAACTTGTAGTTTGTTTCAGGTCATTTAACCACTGTTCTGTTACAGCTGATCTGCCACTGCAGATATACAAAGTCAACTGTAACTGACCACACAACCAAATGTTAAACTGACTGAATGAATAGTTTCATCATGCATCACTCTTTTCTCATCAAAACAACTGACAACAATGTCACTCGCAGCAAAAACTGCGCTCTGCCTGACTGGGGCCATACACTTCAGTGATGACTCAATCTGCAACCACTTAAACAAAACAGATTACGCAAATTGCAAATATGCTATTTCTTCACATGGATAAAAAAAAAACAGAGTATGGTTCTGGTGCTCTCCAGCAAGATTTCGCTTATGGCTGTGCACTGTTGGTAAAAAGCTGATTGCAGTGAGTCGGTCACACTATGGCAAGTGCTGGAAGACTCGCCTGTGTCAACAGCAACAGGGAGAGAGTTGTATTGTGACTCCCAAACTGTCATACGAACCAAACTATAATTTCTGTGTACATTACCATTATACCTTACTTTACTACTACTTTAGTAATATACTACTACTTTACTCTCCTTGAATATTCTCATTTTATGCTGTTCTACTACTTGACTATATTTCAGAGGGAAATACGTTTGCTCTCATCACTTCTTACTTCTTTGTGGGAATTTTAAATATATATTTTAACTATTTTCAACTCCCGGGTACCGTTCCAGAAATATTCAAAATCTCATTGATATTAGTAACAATGCTAGCAGTACATGGTATCCTGTGGCTCATTTCACAGGTCTAGATGACAATCTAATATTGTTGTTTCTTTAGTGTGTCTGTCTTTAGCACATTTAACAAACACTGTTTCCCATAAGCCCCGACCACTTGAGGTTTATTCAGACATGTCTGTAATAACAGCAGGTCAGAGCTAGCTGCTCTGCTGTCTAAGAATGTCCAAATATTCCAACATAGTTGGAAAAAAAGAAGAGAGTAAACATTTTCTCAGAAAGACCGATGAAAGAAATGCTGAAGGAGAAATTGCTTTGAGTTGCAGAAGCCAGTGGAACAGACCGCAGGTCCGGATGTGATGTCAACACATTCAGCTCTCAATATTTACTGGATACTCTTGAGATTACGGTTTTACATAAAGAAAGCATTTGAACATTGTTAAAGATTAAAGATGTGGTTCCCAACCCTTTTGGCTTGTGACTCCTTGTAACAAAAGTCGTGTCTGGTAGAGACTCCTGCTCACATTTCTAGGGGTCTAGGAGTTGTTAGCAGATCAGCCAAAGAGACGTCTCGACATCTCAAATGGTTCAATTTTATAGAGGCCAACAGAGGTAAAACTGTCCATTATTTCACCAAAAAGCTAAAGTGAAGATGAGAGAAAAGTCCAAAAATCTGTGGAGCAGAACTCTGTTTTCCTTCTTTCCTACCCCATCAATCAGCTCACAGCTCCCCAGGATTATCTGTGACCCTTTGGAGGGTCGAAAAAACAGAGCTTAAAGAGAGTGAGAGTAAATATCGGACTTGGCCGAGTAGACAGAGCTCCTAATGAATGATAATCTTCTACAAAACTGCAGGATGCGTCATGAGCAACTGTTGGCTGACAGGTTGGCCATATCAACTTGAAGTGTCAGTTTTTGCAGATTCAGAGGAGCAACATGGAAGACCCTCACGTTCAAAAATGAGTACGGCAGTCCAAATAGCGAGCTGCAGCCATAGACGGTATATTAAATAGGTTGAATCCCGATTTATGTGTTAAATGGTTGATGTGAGTTTTTTGCCCCGACACCTCCCCAGACTCAGACAGGTTGCCTACAGGCTGCAGGGACACAAGCGCAACATTATACTGACAATTGACGATGAGTTCTGCACTGTAATTTGATTGACTGTTTATAACTGCTTGTCTGTCCATGTAAAGCTAAGCCCGTACTCCGAAAAACCCCACTGGAGTTCAGCGACTGCCTCACTGCCTGTCAGACTCCATTACGATATTGCTCAGTTTAACTGTCATCAACATCTACTCCTTCTAAAAGATTATTAATATCTTCTTACAACTCCTTCAAAGATACTACCTCATTCGCTGAACATTCAGCATGAATTTTAACTCTAATAAATGTGAAGCAGGCAAACAAAAACAGGTAGTCGGCACCAGAATGGAAATGTCAGAGAAGAACACGCTAGCTGTAGCGTTAGTGGAGAAGCCAGTATTTCAACATGTTTCCTAAATCTCAGATGACATATCATTATGATTTAGTATGTAAATATATTACATATTTTTCTTTTAAATAGAGTATTTTCACATTGCTGTATAGGTACTTTCGCTTGAGTAAAGGCTCTGCAGTCGGCAGAGGCAAATAAACCACAATAAAAAATTAAAAGCCAAGAAGTGGCAGTCTACTTGCTAATGAACATTAAAAATGTCTTGCTAAAATAACCCAGAAACCTCTGGAGGCCTGTTCTTAAAAAGCACCCAAAGTCTGCAGTGCCCCTGGGTGTCTGTGTAGTTTGTTCCGCCAGCGGGAGGAAGAGTTCCCTGTGGTGCAGAGCTCCGTCCTGGGGGCTCGGAGGTGCAGGCTATTGCTTGACCTGCCAGTGGAGGATTGTGGGATAATAGGCTCTGTGAGTTATCGGGCGGGATGTTTTTTTGTGGAGTGTAAAGGCAGCGGAGAGGTTTTAAATTCAGTCCTGGAGGAGACAAACTCCCACCTGACCCAATCTTTTACAATTCCATGATGTAACACTCCTACTTATGCCCTGAGCTCGTATTTCTCTTCTTCTTTGCTCCCTCTTTCATATCTCTCTCCATCCCACCCACTCTGTCTGCCTCTCTCGTACATTAGCCCTCCGTGGGAATAAACTGAATGAGTGAACCTGACTGTTTGAGTGAGTCTGCTGTTCAGCTCATTCCCCCTCCGTATCGCTCCACATTAGCCTCACTGCGTTTCCCCTCCCTCCCTTCCCCTCCAGACGTCAAATTAGCCTTTACCCCCCAGAGCTGCCGCCAAACATGACAACACGATTCACCCCTTCACCCGCCCGAGCCCATCTCTCTGTCATACCCCTGATTCCCATAAGCCCCGTGTGTCCCCGCCTCACCTTTCACAACCCTTCTCTCCACCTCTCCTCCATCCTCTCTCGGCTCTGTCTCTGTCTCCAGCAGCTACCTCCAGCTGCACGAGAGAGCCATATTTAGCATAAGCTGCGGAAAATGAAAACGCTCTGTTGGAAGATGCCATCGTTGTGTGTTAGTGGGTGAAGATTCACACTGGGGGCCTGGGGTGTGTGTGTGTTAGTGTGCGCGTGTGTGTTTGTGTGTTCTCGCAGCTACACAGCTCAAACCAACCAGATGCTCCATGGGGGGATGAAAGAGCAAGCATAGCAGTTTCACAGCACTGCTATTACTTCACGCTTCACGAGAGGAGGATGAAGAGGGAGGAGGAAGGAGAACTAGTAACACATATAGTGCCTTTAGAGAAATGGAAACCACAACAATGCTGTAGATCAGCGGGGCTCCTGCGCAGAGATACAGGACGCTAGTACGCCTCTCTGTGGTCATATGTCTTTCTGTGTCTTACCTTGTTAGACACTCTGAGGAATCCTGGACATCGCTTAGTAATTTATCCAGTCACACTTTATTTTATGGTACACATATAAAAGTATTTCCAACTGTGAGAAACTTTTAAGACTTTTTAGAAGGCAATTAGGGACCAGTTTGTATGAATGCGCTAAAAGAGCAGTGTTCATTGAACGTGCTGACTTTTTTGGTGAACAGGCAACGGATCAGTTCACAATCATTGCACGTGAACGTGAGTGACATTCACTCCAGAGTGCAACAACAGAGCTCACACAGTCAACTAATAAAAACAGAATTGTGATCGCAGCAGAGAGAGAGAGAGAGAGAGAGAGGGAGCCTGAAAATATGGACAGAAATGTCAAGGTGATATAAAAACTTTGGTTGATCATGTAGCATGAAATGTAGGACCTACACTACAGACTGGAGTCTGTGTTACAATGAGAAAAGGACCGATAGATCTGCTTCATATTCGCTTGTCTCCTCGATCTCGTTTCCCTCTTCATTCCCTTGCAGTTCTCATGCATTATGGTGCGTTCATTTGAACTTGAAAGTCGGAATTTCAAGTTGCCACTTGAAAATTTCAACAGTATGTTGGTGTTTGAGTTTGCTGTCTGCTATAGTGTAAAAGAACTAGTCCTGGCCCTTCAATATTCATAATTTAATACAAAAACGTGAATGTTGGGCACCATTTAGTAAGACATCATTATATAGCCTCTGGTGTCTCTGCTGGAGGAGATTCTATCTAAAATAATTTTTTTTTAAACCCTGAAAGAAATGAACATGCACTAATTCATTTTTGGGACTGTGGACATTTTTGAGACTGTGTGAATTTGCACAACACTGTTAGGAACACATATCACATTTTCTGCTTATTACAATAAGTCTGCAGTAACCCACAGACAAAATATTCCTCTAACTATTATTTATTTTTTTGATGGGGAGGGAGCATATATCTGATTTCACTTTAGTTTACATTTCAGTTAATAAGTTTCTAACAGTGGGAAATAATACACTTCTGTTGTAATGTGTTTCTACTTACCCAAAAGTCTAATAAGGATCTTATAACGAGTCTAATACTGTCTAATAAAGAACATATTATTTCCAGTTTAATACAAAATACAGCTTGTTATGTTGTATTAGTGTACTGAAAACTAAAGCGTATTATTTACAACTGTGAGATCCTTATGGGAGTTTCTTAGAGGGTAATTACAGACACAGATCACATTATCTGCCCATTACAATAAGTCTGTGCAGTCACCCATAGACATAATATTCCTCTATCACTATAATTTTGGCTTTTACTTGGTAGATCTGTTTCACATATTATTTTTAGATGGAGAAGTAGCTTATATGTGATTTTTTTTTTACAGTACAGTTCTGTTGTAATGTGTCCCTAACTACCCTCTAATACAGGCTAATAAGGGTTTAACGGTGGGATATAAACCCCCCCTAGTTTACAGTAGGGCTGCCCCCTGATAGTCAACGATTCAAATCATTAGTCGGAGCCCCCGTAGTCGACTGAGATTCTTCCAGTTGAGCTTTTTTTCCCCCACTTTGTCAGTCAGTGTGCATTAGGATTAAACAGACAGGCGCTTACAAAAATGCACAGGGGTAACATTTTAATGAGGAATTACAGGGAATCAGATATATATTTATATTAGCTGGTGCACTTATTAAAAAATATCCTCGCAACCACATGCGCTGTCGGTTGACTGATGAGAGAGGGTGAAAGGAGTGGTTGGTAAACAAGTTTCTGCTCTTGTTTTTTTATTTGTGTCATTGTACACAGAGCAATGTAACAGCATGACGGGCTGTAAACTTTAAAAACAACTGGGCCGTTTTCACTGTGATGAATGTCTTGGTCGGCTGAGCATTTTTACTAGCGTTAGCGTTTGTGGGATTCATTAGTACATCCGAAACCTCAGTATGAAGCCAATATTTGCTAATTGCATACTATTGACGGGGAGATATTGCAGCATGGAAGCGTTTGTAGTAACAACAACAACGTAACAGGAAGGATATCACATGTTTCCTCCGTGACTTAAACAACAGCGTTGCCCCGGTAACAGACAGGAGGTTGAAGGGATAGGTTTGTCAGGAGAGAGGGAAGTACAGAGGGATTTTATTTAATGCAGCATTTAAAATGCTCTAAATAACAAAATATTCTTAACCATGTTGAAAGACTGAACTTATTTTTTACAACAAAAATAACATTTTTTTTTATTACAGAGAGAGTAAGGCACCAAAAACAGGTACCACTGGGTACCAGTACAAAATTCCAGGTACCACATCAGTTAAAATGTGATCAGTACCTAACTCCAATGTAATGTGTCTCTGATTACTTGAGTACAACAGGGGTCTAATTGCCTTCTTAATGAGGGTCTAATAATACTGTCTCATAAAGAACATATTATTTCTAGTTTTTGTGTAATTTGATACAAAGTACGGCTTGTTATGTCGTATTAATGTACTGTAAAATAAAGTGCAACCATTTATCCCTTCAATCTAAACAAGTAGGTCTGGTTTGACAGAAGTTGATCCTCTCTCTCGCCCTGAGAGCAGTGTAGGATCATGCTTCTTGGTGACTGACTGTCAGACCTGTTCTGTCAGCCACAGCACAGTCAATAGAAGTGCAAGCAGAGTGGAAATATTATTGCCCCCCGGCATGCTTTTCCTGGCCCTGCAGTACACCCAGGTTATCATAGCTCACCAAAAAAAAAAAAAAAAAGAACGATAAAGATAATCTCCAGCACTGTGAATACTGGGGAGGAACATCGAGGCCAAAAAAAACCCAGCCAATTCCAGAGAGTTAATTAGGGTTCGGATGACTGGCTGCAGAGGGTGTGGATGAGCAATGTGCTGCTCACCGATAAAGACGATTGGCTCTATTTATTGTTGTTTCCTCAGCCCTTTTTCGTCCACCCAAAAAAAAAAAACAACTCTCGTTCTCAGGCTCACTCAGTTAATGATTGCTGATTGCCTGATTGTTTCATTAATCCGATTACTGGCCAAACTGTCTGTTATCTCAGTCGGGACACAGGACATTACAGGGAAGAGATGCATGTTATCTTGCTGAGGCAATAGTAATTGTACATGCACGTGTTTCAAATTTGCATGCAAAACAGACACATTTTACAAAGTAAAACTCAAAATGGTTAATTGGAATTATAAAACAGTAATTGTTTGGGGATGTTCACAGGTCGTTGAGCTTTGTAGTGAGGCAGTTATCTCCTCTGCCAACCACAATCAAAGGTCAGAAACCTGACACAGTGGTACCCAGAGACTATTGCTGACAACAAACTCAATTTTGATGCCAACCCCGACTCTAGTAGCAACCAGAGAGTTTATTGCCTACAAAGATTAAATGTTTTTAATTTAGGCAGAAAAAATAAAGTCTTTATTTATATTCATGATCTTGTTTTTTGGTTTTTTTAATCTCATGAAAAGAACAAGCAGATGTAGCAGTACTTTGTGAAACAACCAAATAAGATGGCAGAGGTGGGAACAGTCCAAAGTCAGGGCAGGCAAGTCCCAAGTCCCACCTAACTTCTGAGTTGCGGGTCCTGAACACATCATAATTGGCTCTTCGTCAAATGTAGTGTCATTTTAACAACAGAGCGCTGACTTACCATTCTTTGTGCAACTCCAAGTGTCAAATGAAGTTGGAAGTTCTAATTTTCTGCACTTCTGCATAGTGCAGTTCATTTTTTTGTTGACCCATGCATAGTTTTTGCATCCAAAAAATGATCTTTGGTATCATCTTTTCCAACTGGGGCTCAGTAATGTAATGCTGGTTCTTCACGGTTCTCTCCTGCAGCTTGATTGAATGCTGCTGGATTGGTTCAAAGTGGATCTGGTGACTTAAGTGTCGACTCGTTGGGAATGACAAGTGTTAAAGTTAGTCGATTCAGGAAATGACTTAATTTGTGGCACATTTTTTGTAAATAACAGACTTTTGAATCGTTGGGCTTGGCGGAAGGTATCAAGTGTTTCAAGTCAAAAGGCTCGAGTTGCAAGTCCTTTTTGATTTTTTCGAGTTGAGTCCACATGTCTGCAAGATAGTGCAGAAGTTCCCAACTTTTGATCTCAAAATGGGACACAAGGAAACCATATGATTCAGCAAAAAAGGAGGATCGTGGTGGTTTGGGTTAAAATAAAGTAGTCTGTTGAGGTTAGGGAAACATTGTGGTTTGGGTAAAATGTACTAATTTCTTACTATAATAACCATGTAGTTAAGGTTAGGGAATGAACATGGTTGTGCTTTAAAAAAAATCTTGACTGTGGGTTGAAGACGGGAAAAGAACAGCAGTCTCCTGATATTTGTTTGCTCATCCATCCACCTTGACCTCCTCCTTTGCTGCCATCATAATTCCTAGAGCAGCTAGAGGGCTTAGTCACTTCACCGTACACATATATCATTTTGGGGCATATTATGTCGTTCTTATTGCAAGGACAGTCTCATATGTGAGGTAACTAGTACATCATCACTATCTTTAATCATTCAACAGTGCATGAAATCTATATGAGGCCACTAAGAAGTCTATCTGTGATAAACTTTTTACCCAAGGGCAAAGATCTCATTACAACTTGGAGGGTACAGTGAGGAAATTCAGATGTGGATGTGGAATTATGTGGCCTTCTATGTCAAGCCAAGACAAGTACATGACAGGTAGGTTTTAGCTCCACTTCCTATTATTAACATTAAAGGGATAGTTCACCCACAAACAAAAATTCAGTCATTATCTGCTCACCCTCATGCCCACTGAGCGTTGAAAACTGGTCACACGCTCACTCCCATTGTTTGGGTTTTCCTGTGAAATTCCAGCAGTGTTTTGCAGACTAAAAAACTAAACCTGACCATTAAACCGCATGAGGCATGAGTAGATGATGACGGAATTTTCATTTTTGGGTGAACAATGCTTTTAAACATTAAAATACCCCCTGCACTCTGTGGTCTTTCAAGTGGACAGACTGCTAAACCAAACTCCATCCTAAAAGCAGCTGTTTTATTATAGGGCCAGGTTTCTTTACATGAAAAATTTTGGTTGCACCATCACTACGACTCTTTTCTGATTCTTTTTGATGTACAGACACAGTCGGCACACATGACATTTCCTCAGTAACATCATGAAGTAACCTGTGATGAAGTGTACACTGCACATATTGACTGGCCCATCACTACAGCGCTTGTTTTCACCCCATGACAGGAGAGTGACATATGCGGTTCATACCACTGACTTCTATCAAGTATATATCCTCAATTACACAGTTTCTTTTGAAATAATTTATTGGGCGGGGCAACTTTCAGAAGTTGACAGGGCTTGGGTCTTTGGTTGGTTCTGTTATATATTATATATATATTAAAAATATATATTTTCTGTTTGATTTTTGAAGGGGCAAAACAGTAACACTGAAGTAAATTAAAAGGGCACTGCTCTGGGCTGCATATTCACTCTGAATTTACAGCAGCAACAACACCTGCAACCATTCTCAAAATGGCAGTCAGCCAGTCAGAAATCAAAAGAAAGGTTGGAATTACAAGGTGTAGTGATCTGTAATCCTAAATAATAAATAATGTTTATTTTCCTTTTTTAAAAATAGCACAAACATAAAACCTAGAACAAACTAAATGTAAAGGCCAGTCGACTCCCCCCTCACATCAAGCTTGTTCTTGACATTTAAATCCCCCTGTGGCTTAGAGGGGGTCTGCAGGTCTTTGTCATTGCAAGTGATGTTTCTATCGACTCTCCATTCATACTGCAAAAGCCCTCTCACTGGAGCTCTAATCAATGGACGCTAATGCCTCTATTATAATCTATGCACTCAAATTAAGGTTGCATTGATCAACAGGCCTCAGATTGCTTCAGTGTGGGAACCGCATGAGGGACTAGAGGGAAATTTCAGTTTAAAGCAAACAGAAACTCAGAAAGGTGGCGAGAGAGGGTGATGTGACAGTAATGTGGGAACTGAGCGTGTGTGTTGTTTTTTTCAAACCCAATCTTTAATTTGTAGCCTTTCCCCAAGGTTTTTAAGTATGCATTGTTGCTATCGGTTTAGAGAGGGTGTGAAAATGCATCATGCGTGTCGATCAAAGGTGTGCTGGATTTTAAATACCGCTGAGCTTTGGGGGCGCTCGCTGAAGAAATTGCTGCAGGTGTTTTTCGAACAAAACAGAATTGCATCAGTAAGCCTGTTTGAGCATCGACATGCGTCTAGTTTTTCTTGTATGTTGACGGTCAAATCCGAATTGTGGATTTAGACGTACAGGTACTGCAGATCAAAACCACAGCTCTGACCTGTGGATGTGTACTCTGCTCTGTGTCTCTGCCCTTTAGCAACAATAAGATGTGAGTGCTGAGGTCTTTATTATACAGGGGAGACTGGGGGCAGTTGTAACTTCTTTTCTTTCATCAGTCACAGACTACTCAAAATACACAAGTCAACTTTTGATATAAGAAACATAATAATAATAATAATAACGTTTATTTAAACTCAAAATCCATTTAGGGCTGGCCCTCATTTCCAATTATGTTGAGTAGATAATGGTTTAAAAGATACAGTATAAAAACAAAACATTAAATAATAAAAGATACAAGGTGAATAAAGCAATTAAAACTAATTATTATTGTTCATAAAAATGCAAGATAGAAATTCTAAAACAATTCATGTGAAACAGGTACAAACAGAGGCAGTGCAGTTATTGACCATGGATTTGAATTCACCGAGGGACACCAGAGAATTGTTTTCAGGGAGTTTTGTAAAGAGTTCCAGATGGTCGGGCTACAGAAACTAAAAGCAGATCTTCCCAATTCGGGGGACTTGTAGAGAAAGCCAGTCACTTTATCAAGTTTGATATGATCTAGAAGACCAAACTAACATAGATGAAATGTATGGTGGCAATAAACAGGTACTTATGCTTGTCCCACCTCTGAGACAGAAAGGACTACCCAACTTTAATATATAAAATGCAATTGTGACTGTATAGATATGTTCCCTAATTAATTATACAAGTGATATATATTCAAGGAAAAGACCATGATATTAAATTTAATGAAAGAAGTCAATTTGGGGGGCAATTGTAACACTAAAAAGCACACCTCAAAGTAATCACATTACTCCTGCAGTATAAATTTAAGATATTTTTTGGGATATGGTCCAAATTCTTTTAGATGTCAGATTCAATATGCATTCAAAGCTATGTTTTCTATGTTTTCAGAAGTTTAGCTTTTAAACTATTCTAATAGGAACTAAATATTAATTATTTGAATTGAGTTCAAAGTAATATTACATTTAATATATATTTAAAAATAAACATGTTTAGTTTCTAACAGAAAAGTATGTCAACACAGACAAAAAGGTGCTTACAGTGGGCCAAGTGGCTCATGTGCAGTTCATGTAGCCATGACACAATGCCATATGCCAGATAGCAACACCTAAATTGGCATATAGTGTATTCATGTAAATTCTTAGTCTGATTCATTGGATGTACTCTGTTGGTATAAGCTTGCAATTGGACATATTGTTTCAGTTGCATTCTGGCATCTGCTATCTGTATTTTCAAAATCCCCAGGAAACAACAACAACCTCTGAGACAGCAATCTACTTACTGAAAATGGAAAACTAGCGCTTGGGACGCTAATGGTACGAATGTAAACAAACTAATAGCTGTTACCTTTTCTTTTGCGGTGATGCAGTCATTTTAATGTCAGGGCTCGCCTCCAGATGTGCAAATGTTCCACCAAAACAAGTTCCCCTTGACACTGTTTTGCAGGGGCACTGTCACTGCATCCTGGGCTTAGCACCACCCAAGATGACTGTGATTGGTTTAGAGAAATACAAACAAGCTAGAGTGTTTTTTTCCCCCATAGTAGAATGATAATGTTTGGAGCCAGACCTTGCAGCGCTGAGTGCCACAGAGAGAAGTCTGGCTATGCAAGACTAGTAAATTTTTAACCAACAACCCAGAGATAAAATTGATGGTATAGTAATCCAAACTTTAGACAGCAGAAGAAAAATACTGAACATAAAAGAGTAACTTTCATAATTCAAAATCACTTTTTAGTTGAAAACTTCTGCCAAGGTCAAATGATCTTGCTCCCGTTCCTCAGGCGGAGAGAGAATCCTACTGAGCATGTGTTATCGCAGTGTGTCACAATTGCCCACTATTACAATTGCCCCCAGTCTCCCCTAGTGTTGTACAATGATAAAAATCAAACTTTTGCAAAATAAGAGCAGGTGTGTGTTTGTGCCAGGGTTCATTAGACTCTTTACTTTTAATTAGCTGTGTGGACCATTTCTTTCAAAATGAAGACGTACATTAGTTTATTCAACAATGCATATTAGCTATATGACAAATCAATTCACTGGTCATTAATGTAATGAGAAAAAAAGACCATAAGATGGCTGTTACTATGGCAATATAAAGCAATGAACACAAGCTAATATTGTTTTCAGCTCCCTAACTAGAGCCTCATTTGTTTGACAGAGCGATAATTCCCATGTGTTGATATTCATCATTAGAACTCCAGGTCTGATTAGATAAATACATGATCCTGTTCTTGTTTCTTACCATGCTCTGTCACACAGCCAGTCTTTCTGCATCTGCTTCCTGCTCCCTCATTTTCTCTCTCTTTCACCTGGAGGCCTATAATTTATACAGCCACTCCGCTTCCTCTCCATTTCCAAGGCTGACCAGGGCGAGCACACCTAGAAAATGAGAGTAAAACATGATGGAGCAGTCAGAAACACACAATGTCAGGGACATATGTCAGGAATAAATCTATGAACATTTCAATTGCAGAATAGACTTGCAGAATATAGAAGTCACTCAAGCTGGAAAAAATAGTGTAAGACCTCCTTACCATCTGACACTGTACAACACAACATCTACAAATCTTTTCACATAATGTGATGCAATATATCACAGAATATAATGTAAAAATACAATACTTAAGCCCTGTTTAAATTGATATAAATTAATTGTAACATTGACTATTATAATTTAGATTCATGGATATACAATAACATTACTTATTCAATACATTTAGTTTTCTTAATAACCCTGTATGGTCAATTAAAGCCCCTGTATGTAGAAAAGTAATATGTGTGTGAGAGATAGGGGCGAGGTCATCAGTTTGTATATAGGCCTTTTTCCCAGAAGACGTTCTACATGTCACAGTAGGAAAAACACAGGTGTAAATAATTAAATTAATGATGTCTCAAATGGCTGCTTCGATCCCTGGTATATTGCACATGCTGGCTCACTTTCACACTGTCATGGGACACTTTCGGTCACTGGGACACCTGAATAAAAAGGAGCT
Organism: Lutjanus campechanus; assembly: GCA_027495735.1. Classification (NCBI taxonomy): domain Eukaryota; kingdom Metazoa; phylum Chordata; class Actinopteri; order Lutjaniformes; family Lutjanidae; genus Lutjanus; species Lutjanus campechanus. Next base: position 28,822 of record JAJHUR010140456.1, on the reverse strand, counting down.
GTCATTAATGTTATTAGTAACACCTGCTATTTCCTGCTACAAGTCAAAATGTCTGCTGCGAAAAAGGACCATGACCACAAGGAGTCGCCAAAGTACAAAATTTTACACAGTGGCTTTAAAAGAGAAAATGACAATCGTGCCCCACATGTCTTTGCACACCCACACGGGTGTTTTCACTTTTGCTGCCTGATTAAGGTCACGGTCACGCATGCGCGAATGCAGGGTGGGGACGCTACGCACGTCTTTGCTTTGGTTGAAGCCGCTCACCAAAGTTGAACTCCACAGAGAGCAAAGACACGAATTTGCATGTGTGACTGAGCCATTACTCTTTTCTCAGGACCATGTGGGCATGTACATGTGTTTCTTGTTTTTGTTAGGGTGGGACAACTTATAGTAACCATTGTATTAGTAGTTATATGGATTAAGGTAAAGTTACACTAAAAACACCTTAGTGGGTGTGCAGGAGGTTTAGACTGAGACATCTCAGTCTGAATAAACATATACTAAATCCTCATGCTTGTTGTGTTGACCAATGTGTCCAAACTGACAAAGTGATGACAAGCTACAAAAATGAAATCTAACTGAAGTATGTAGGCTACCTACAAAACTAACTATAAAACAAATATACAGGAAATGTCATGTTTTTCACACCTAGTTTTAGTTTAGTTTAAGGAAGTACTGTATAATAACCTTGGTGTGCAGGACCTTTAGAGCTGTCCTATTAACAAATGACTACATGTAATGAAAAAGGGGACGACTTTATGTTTTAATCACTGACACCACTCTCATCAATCTAGTCTCGAGCTACAACAGGGTTTCACTGTTGTTTTCAGCTAAAAAGATCCATAAGCCACCGTAAGCTAGCTGCTAAGCACCAAATAAAAGCATTTTGCAGCTAAAGAGACATATTTTTTTCAGGCATTGGTGGAGACCAAAAACAGAGAGTGAATACTGGTCTTTCATTCTTCGGGTGGCCAGAAACACAACTCCAAATGAAGGCTATGCCCAACTGTTTCGTAACAAATTAGCTATATCAACTTTATAAAGAGATAATATGCAACACAGTCTCATTTTTCATGAGTCATGACATTGTATCTATTAGATTTATGTCGGTCTATAGACAATTTTTTGTGACACTCACTCCAACTTTCAAGCTAATGCAACATGCAACATCAGGTTACACTTTCAGAATAAAGGTCTTGGTCAGGTTTAGGCACCAGTACTGCTTGGTTAGGTTTAGGAAAAGATTGTAGTTTGGGTCAAAAATAACTACTTGTGTGATACAGTCAACAGGCTTGTGTTTGGCCCTTTCATCCACCTCAGTCTCCTCCCTGCATAAACATTTTCTTCATTCATCCTTATTACTTTGAAAGTCATACAGACCGTCATGAAAAATATTTTGTTTCCAAGTACAAAAATCTACAGATTACATTTTATGACTATTTCACGAACTGCCGTGATACTTGGCTGTAATAACGTCGTGTTTACAGCTTGTTCTGCTGCCCTCTGAGTTCTGAAACATAATGATTAGGTATATTTAACACATTCCAGTTAGGTTCGGATGCTATGACATGCAGCTACATAGACTGAAACCACCCAAAATTATAGGAATTGTCTTCAGCCAGCCTCAGTTCTTGTATTACCACCATTATCTCACAGTCAAGACACTTGGTCCAACCCTAAATTACATCTTCCTCTGAGGCTTGCTAGCTGCTCATTTCCACTTCTGTCTTTTCATTCTTCTCCCTTTCTCCCTCTATCTTTCTCTTGCACTCTGCCTTTTCTGCGGTGACATTAATTACAATGAGGAGTCGGTGATGGCACTCATTGCTTCAGCATTACAGCGGGCGTATTCAGCAAACGCACAGCCTGATGAAGTGTCCACATCACACTGCACCGTGATTTATCACTTATTTCTGCCACAATGCTTGGGCCAATGAGTCTTATTCTACGCCATTTACCGCCACAACATGTCTGACACGCAGAGAGGTGACTGTGTCATTTCTGCTGATGCAGGCTGTGTGTGTGTGTGTGTGTGTGTGTGTGTGTGTGTGTGTGTGTGTGTGTCTGTGTGTGTCTGTGTGTGTGGAATGATCTCATAAAAGGATCTGGGCTCCACACCATTCGCATGTTATATTCAAAAATATTATTATATAGTGGGGTTATATGAGAAGCTAAAATGTGCACATGAGTGGGCTTTATACGAATCTAAAGACACATATCTATCATATGTACAGTCTGTGCTCGTGGGCAGTAAGCATGTGCATACAGTCCAGTTAAGTTGGTTCTTTATTCCACAGGCAAAAGTTCAAGGCAAATGCTTTTCTCATATTGCAGGCCAACTTACACTGACTTAAGGGTTTTTATTTAGAGGTTAATGCCAGTGACTTTCTTCATACAGAGCTGATAAAACAGAAGTTTTATCTGTACGTGACATGTTATATGGATGGTTCTTAACAGACAGAGAAGTCATGTGAAAGCAGGGTTTTACAAGTGAGCAGAAAATCTGCAAAAAGACATAACACTGATACGGTACTCATATGGTACCGATATCGGGGCCTGGAATTCGGTACTAGTACCTAATGGTACCTTTTTTTAGTACTTTACTCTCTCTGTAACAACAATGTAATTTCTTATGTAAAAAAATAAGTCTAAACACCTTATTATCAACATTAATTCACAACATGAAATAAAATCCCTCCCTACCTCCCTAGCAGTACATGTGCTATCCTTCCTGTTGTGTCGTTGTTGTTACTACTACTATTTAACAGTTAATAATATGTAACTCACAAATAATGGTTTTATACTGCTCTTCAGATATACTAATAAATTTCACGCATACTAAATAGCATGCTGAGGCAAAGTCCTTCCTGTTCTGGTGGACAAGAGTGGGACCTTACTTCAGAAAAATATGGCAAATATTTTTTTGATGTCGTTTGAATCGTTACATGAATAACGGGTGATGTTTGCCACTTGGCATGATATACATCATCAACCCCAACATCGCCGTCCCCTGTAACGTCATCTTACGTGAAGTGTTTTATACAGCGACTCCTGGTCCTTATTGTCAGCCAGGATGCGAAAGAACGAGCAAGACCTGTTGTTTGTGTGGCTACATCACGGTACAAAAACACGCAGGCATCGTAGCTTCAGCGGCTAATGTTAGCTTTTGGAGCGAGAAAGTAGTGACTTCGCTTACAAGACGTCTGAAAGTGTAGTCTTTCTAATTATGTGTCTTTATACTTCTACGGTTTTACGACAAACTGTGACTTTCTAGACTTGTAAAATTAATTAAATTGACAAACATCATATGTATAATTCTTGGCTTAATTCAAAGTGTATCAAAAAATATTCGTCTCTTGCTTTTGACTACAGTTCACTACGTGGCAGAAAACAGAAAGAAACAAACTCGTGAAATCCAACGGGAGGCCTGACATAAACGTAGACAAATGGACAACAGAAAGAGAACGATTGAGACAAAAGTATAAGTGAAAGGAAGGAGCAAAGACGAGCATAAAAGAAGTGTGTGCTTTATCAGTTTAAATTAGTCTGAACTCAAAGATGGCAGGAGAGTCTCTAATCCTTTCTCCCTTAGGCCTTGAATCACCTGCCATCCACAAAGTCACCGTCCATCCCACAGGAAAACACTCATTACAGGCTGCCATTACGTTTGACTGCATCTCCCTCCATAACCTTGAAACACTGTTCACTCAGCCAAAAACACTTCAATCCAGCGGGAGAGCAGGGTCAATTGAGTCAATGTCGAGTGACTCCTTTCTCCCCAAAGGCACTGCAATTGACATGTTTTGGGATTTTTTTTTTTTTTTTTTTCGTGGTTGGAGAATGTTACAAGGACAAGTGTACGTATATCACATAGGAACATAAAGCGGCGGGCTTAACTACGTGCATTGATCTCTGGAAAGCCAGCCAGGGGAATCAAACCTCAAATAAAAATGACGCCTGGCAAAGATCCTACACACTCAGTGTCCTTGAAGACTTTCATAAAGGTGTCCTTTATGAGTGTTACATGTGTTGTGCTATGTATCTGTCATCTATCCAAAAGACATAAAAGTCCAAGGGGAGAAATCAGAGGTACATTTTCCATTTTGAACTCTCTGTGTGTAAATATAGACTTCTTTATTTCTGAGCTTGTGCGATTTTCTGGTTTGATGCAGTTATTTGTGAGGACTGGAGATCAGTTGGGACGTAACACCTAGACATTTTCAAGGCATTATTTCACAATTTTTTTCCACCCATAAACAATTTCAAACTTAAAACAGCCTTGTCTTTAAATAATTGAAAGAACACCTCTCGGCTACTGCCAGTTAAAAAATATGTGCACTCATTTGAAATGCATCACACATTACTCAAATTTTATCTAATGTAGTAGCAAATTATGCTACCGAATGGCACTGGATGTGACTTTCCACACCACTCCGCAGTGCTGACTCCTCGCAATAAATCTAATCTGCAGTTCTCTGCTAGTTTATTTGTAATGGAAAGTATGGCAAAAATACAGCAGGGAGCAACTGATGTCTAGGGAGACAGATCACAGAGGAGGGGATCTGTAGCTAATTTCATGCCTTGTATTTTTCTGTCATGCATGGCTAATTCATGGTTCAGGCCAGCACGATGAAATGCGTGCCCTGTGATCTTCCACATGCAGTCCCTCCTCGCCCAGGCCTCGAGTGAGTGGAGCCTGAGCTATCTTTATGTGGGGGGGCCTTGCAATTCCATATTATGGTTTGCTTTCATACAGTGCTAATTCAGAGAGTGCCCGATAAAACCAAGAGGGAGACAGTAGTGGCAGTTCCATTTGGGTTCGCTACCCTTGACTGCCTCTGAGATGTAAATGACTATCCACCCCCACCGTCCAATGTGCCCCGTCTTGCTCCATTTGTAATTTAATACCTTTGACAGAATGCAGTAGTTGGATGGGGAAAAATACAGGAAAAATCTACTTCATCATGCTATAAAAATAAAAGACCATTTTAAAGGAACAGTTAAATCTTTTGTGAAATGCACTCATTTGCTTTCTTGCTGAGAGTGAGTTGAGAGGATTGGTATCTCTCTCATGTCTGTATGACAAATATGTGGCTGGAGCCAGCAGCCAGTTAGCTTAGCTTATCTTAGATTGGCTTAGTTTAGCTCATTTTATCTTAGCTTAGCATAAAGACTAGAATCAGAGGAAAAAAGCTTTCCAGGCTCAGTCCATTCTAAACTTAAGCTATTCCTCTTGGCTCTGTTCTCAAGCTTGAGAAAATCTAGCCCTTGACGGACACATTGGCCAATCACAGGTTGTTAAGATAGTTGATTGCTGAGTCTCATTCCCAAAATGTAAGCATTAGTCGCTTACTGAACTTACCTTAAACATGTTAGTTTGTTTAATCAGTACAAAAAATGAAAGCACAAATTTCGATTATATTTGACAAAATATTTCTTGTCTGGTGTAAAATGGCAAATTATCATTTTTACACTTTATGTACAAATCAAACAAACAAAATGTAAAATTCTAATTTTAATTTAACAAGTTCCTCACTAAAAATTATTACACTTAAGTAGGCACTTTACTGCAGCAAAAAGTAATGACAGTAACATTACCAACATTACCAAAATAACTTCCAACCTAACTCCACGCAGCACTTCTGTCCTCGCAGTGAAGCCCTCCATGTTTGTGTGTAACATTAGCAAGCTGGCCAGCAAAACTTACACTACAATTAAATTAGACAACTTTGCAGTGACTCACATTTCTTCTCATTTGTAGTGGCAACGTCTCCAGCCCCTGCATCAAGCTAGCATGTAATGGATTGTTACAGCTTGTTGTAAAATGGAATCATATTACTGTAATGTAGAAAGCCTGAAAAATACAGGACAGTCCTAAATTTCCGAGGGCAAATCCTGTCCTGTTTCTCCTGGAAATGAACCGTTGCAGTATGCAAGTGAAAATCAGAGTTGTCTGTACGCTGTGAGACTCGACTTGAGACATGAAGGCAAAAGTGCAGAGGAGACCTGACTTGGTGAAACAGTAATATTGAAAAATACACACTGAACACGCTACTTAATTGTCATCAATAATTAATAACATGACAGAAACACACACAGCAAGCTGCTGCTGTAAAGACGTCTCTTTAAATGATGGAATCCTTTCATTCAATTATCAATTAGTCCACACGAATGAGTAGATCAATTGTTTCTTTTACTCTGAATCCATTAATATATTGTGATCAAATCACTTATGTAGGCTATAATTCCCGCTTTTAGTTATTAAAAATATGCCAGAGTATGACTGATGTTTTCACTTGTTTATTAGGCTATCATAAACAACAGATTGTTCATGCCAATCGGCCTCTTTTAAAATCAGATGATGGAGAGTGCTGCTGCCACTACTGGAGGAATTTGTCAAAAAATGTTTGTAAGCTCCTACATCTTCATGACCATGGTGTCTGGTGAAAAGATGTTTAAAAGATCTTTATAATGTTAATAGCAAATTATTAGAGTTACAGTCTGATGTTACTCTAAATTATTTGATACATTTTAATCTTTCTAACATGACACGCTCAACCCCAACTCCCCTGTCCTGAATTTCACTAATTACCATCCTGTCTCTCTACTGTACAGTATTATTACCCAATTAATTTATCACTATAAATCTGTGAGCTTTACATGTGCTTCACAGGTTCAGAGGTGCTTTAGAGGATCTTCTCATCTAACTCTCAGCAAGAAAGGAAAGAAACACATATTTAAAAATGTTGGAATATCCCTTAAAAACATTTTTGAACTATGCACTTTTCTAAATTGTCTATGAACATAAAGGTTTTGGTCTAATGATGTAGGACTTGGGTCGCATTTCTCCTCTTAACATCTTTAGCTCCTGTGTCAAGCCAGCATTTAATGTCAAAAAATTACTACTCAGTGCTGAAAAAGACCTTGACTGGCTGTTTGCGACCGCTTCCAGTCTTTATGCTAAGATCATTTATTTACCTAACAGATGTGAGAGTGGTATTGATTATCTGATATAACTCTTAGGAAGAAACTGAAATAGATGTCCAAAAATGTTGAACTGTTTATTTTAAAGAAAATCCAAGATTTCTGACATATGTATTTATCTACATAATCAGTCAACATAAAGGTTTTGGACTAATGATGTTACCAAGGGTGTGAGTTGCATGTGCCAACATTATGTCATTAAATACCAGCTCTACACAGTGGAACAAACCCTGAATATCGCAGCTGTGTCCTTCCTTCCTCAGGAGACGACGCCAGCTGATCCGCTACCAGGTACGTGTGGGGCACAGCTGCACATCCTACCTCCCGTCTCCTTTACCTGTCGAAAGCAGTTAGGGCGGAGTGGCCCCATCGCACCACCCGCTACCAGAACATGTCGTCTGGTTGCTGTGGAGAATGCAGCTGTCCCTAGGTGAACCTCGCTGGCACTTATTCTGATAATGAGGTCCATTTCAGAACACTGGCTGCCTGTGGTGGGGTAGTTAAGGGTAGGGTTGAGGCAGCATGGGCAGAGGAGGGTGAACGGAAGGAATGGAGATGGAAAGGAAGTGCGGAAAATTGGGGGGTGGACCGCCTCGGGGAACCTCCATGCATAAAGATGAAAGCACAGGGGCCAACGTTGCTCCAACAAATCAATCAGACAGTGGTTGGAGGGCGCAGCTGTCCTGGCAGTTCCCCAACTGTGACAGGAATATGTCCCACATACAGCTGTGTGTGTCTGTGTGTGTGAATTTGTGATTTGTGTGCAACTATGTCCACTGACATACACAGAGGAAACATGTACCACCAAACTAGATTCTGTCTCAGGTCTCAAAACAAGCTTGATGCTCAGAAACTTACAGCTACACATTCTGCATTCACTTCCTCCAGAGGTCACAGTGGACCATCAGCATCTCGCTTCGTTTACTTAGGAAATTTGGGGAAAGAATGTCATCTGAACACACTGCTCACAAAAGTCAGATTACTACATTGCCCATTTCTCCCCTAAAATGTTTTCAGAAACATATTTTAGTGTACTGTTTAGCTGTAATACCAGCTACATTAGGTGGCCACCATCTTGGCTCTGGTTTTCAACGGAGGCTCCTGAAACTCAAATCAAACTGTGAAAGCTGGCGGTGTTAAACAAAGATGGCTCAAGATTCTGTTACATGCATTGCCTATGTCCTGTCTGAAATGTACCCTTTAGCTGTAATACAAGTTACATTGTGACCAGGTGGCCACCATTTTGGCTCTAAGGCTTGGAAAACAACATAAACAGTGTGACTTCATTCTCTGTTCAGGATGGCATGACTCCACTCTATCTTTACATGGCAAATAGTTTTTTGCTGACATCTAGTGGGGCTGAATGTTGTATTTTGTACCTTTAATTCTCCTCTTTTTTATTATCACACCACTAACCGCAGTGATACTGTTTACCATATCTACAAGTTCACTTACTGCTCCGTGCGCCCCAAGTGCAGTATCGCCTGATTTTCAGTCCCCTTTTTTCTCGAACTTTACTGCACATAAAACGGAGCAGAAAATGAGGCTGAACTGCGGATGCTCAAACTTGCCTTACAAATCCTTTGCTTCACTTCGAGGGCTCTGTCTCAAATCTGGAGCGATACATATCTCCACTGCTGGAGACGCCGCTGCCGCTGCTGCTCACTATCAGCACTCCTCATCGAGCGACATGCTCTGGAGATTAGCCCTGTGCGCTGCTGCTGCTCCTGCTAGCACCGCCTGTATCTCCCCTTCCCCTTCTCAAGGTCACATCAGCGTCGAGGCGCCGAGCACCAGTGCCACGTGCGCGAGAGGCATTAACGCAGCATGAAATGGGGTTTATCAGAGAGCAACTCCGCTTACTTGTTTATTTGAACACACGCAGCATGTTGAGTAATTGCGTAAAAGGGCTGTCGATGTGTGCTGAGAGCATTTTAATTAGCTCTCGTTTGCCCTCTCAATAACAAGCTCCCTCCAAATGACAAAGCAATTTTGCGTCGATTAGGAAATGAATGACTTCCTCTCCAAATTGGGAGGCCGAGGATGGGACTGCTGATGGGAGTCCAGCTCCCTCCTAAGCACCCTGAATGGGATGTGCACTGCGCAAGTTGGAAAAAGTCCAAATGCAGAAGAGGGGAATAGTATCTCAGACAGCCCTCCTGCTGATGCAAAGAGGCCCTGACTGGCCGCTGCTGGCTTCCTCCCTCTCACCCTCTGCTAATGCTTTCTCTGACATTCACACAGAACCGCGCAGCGCAAGCACGCTCGCACAGAAAACACATACAGTCGTCACCTGCAAAGCCACGGCATCATCTCGCCATTTCAATGTCTGCCTCTTTCTCATGCAAAGCAGATGCAGTGTAGTAGAGCTCAGAATCGTGGAAACACCTGCAGGCATCTTTGTTGTCACTCCAGAAAGTGTGTGTGCTTGGATCTGTATGTGAATATGTGTGTACAAGGTTGACAACCCAGCTTTGAGTGGTGCTGCCATCTAGTGGTGAATATATGAGCTGGAAACCACACTGCATCTGATGCCCATGACATGGTTCATTCATCATATAATAAGCCGATGGGTGAATAAACACATTGCTATATCACGTACTCGTCCTTTAATTTATGAAAAGGGGGGAACATGCAATTAAACAGCTATGCAATTAAGATGTGGAATGTATTTACATTATATCCAATTTGGCTAATAGATTGCTCGGTCCAGTCATTACATGTAGATGAAAGAAAGTGTTTAACACATGATTCATGACCTCAAATAGGCAGCAAAGAGTATGTGATGTGTAAATGTGCTTATGCTGTTTGCATCACTGCATAAACTATGTGGTCATAAACACTGAATCATCCGTTCTGCTGCAGACCTAATCATCCATTCCAATGACCTAATTATGTCCATAAGACAAATGTAGGCATATTTTTCCACAAAATAGCTCAGGGATCTGAAACTGAATGACAAAATACTGGTACACAAAGATGAAGAGTGACTTTTTTTTTTTAACCTAACAGTGCGTCATGCAACATCAACAACCCCCCCCCAGTCCAACGGCTCTGCCACCTCAGGGCTCTGATAGCTGCTCCCTTTCCTTTAGATTAAAGGCTCCACTGGCACTGCCTGCAGTTTATGTAGCCCTCATAAGCTGTGCAAGGACTCCACTGACCTTGTTTGGCCCTGTCTCACTCTGGACTCCATCCTGGCGCTGGCAAAGAGGAGCAGTGAGCAGGAGTGACTTCACTCTGGGAAGGCCAGATAGCATGGCCCCCAGCCTCAACAACACTGGGGTAAGGTCAGCGGTAGAGGTTAAGGAGAATTTAGCAGCCATTAAAACTACTTACAGTTTCTCTCTGTCTTCTCATTGCCTCTCTATGTTCACCTTATTTTGTCTTTCTCCATTTTCCCTCTTTTTCACACTGTAAAAAGAAATTATTTGTTTTAGATTAAAAAAAAAAGTTAGTGCTAGTTTGCCTTAGTAAAGTTTTATTTATTTTTTTTATTTTAAGTTGACTGAATTTAAAAAGACAAGCTGAGGTAATTTCATTCATTTCAATTCAAGACAAATAAGATTTTCTAGTCAAATAGACTCAATACTAATTCTGTTGCACTTGAGAAAACATGGTCAATAAGATTAAGATATTAAGTTGAACCAACAACTGTTCAGTCACACTGACAACATTAGGGTTAGGGTCATTTGAATTCTTCAGTTTCTCAGTTCTTTATTTCACACAAAGAAATCATAGCTGCAGCTGATATTAAATTTTAAGAATTCCATACTAGCCTTCATTATTTTTTCACAGTGTTTTCATTATCACGCAACCTTGACTCATCTGAAAATGTACTAGAGAGAAACTGCAAGGTTCCATCATATATGTTTGCTTCGAACTATTCAAAAACCTCAGGAGAGGTTTAATTCTCATATGATGCATGCTGGGAAGTCTGCTAATATGCTGATTAGCGCTGCTTCCGAAATATGCACCTCGTGCCCAAAACATGTACTATTATTTTTCAACACACTTTTGTGTAAATAAACAGTAGTATGACTACGAGAGCCTTCTTGCTGACTGGAGATGTGTAACCATAGTAACCCCTGCCAACAATGAACTCATTTTAAAAATATATTACACCTAGCAAAGTGAAACCTCACCTTACTCACATTCAAGCTGAAGCATTATTGATGTCACACAGAGCTGCCTTGATTGCTGTCTGCCTTTGTCTGCTATGATGTTGCTGTTTTTGGCACTACTGCATTGCACTGTGGGATATATTTGCTGGCATAATGTCCAGTCCATGCATACTGTTATATTTCCCCGGGAATAGTATGCGCCTCAAGTACTATTGATTTCATACTAAGGTTTTGGACACACTAAAAAAAAATCTCACTTAATGTAATAGCATACTAAATAACATGTTAGTATGGAATTTTGGATGCAGAGCATGTTCCTTTAAAAACTTCTGACATCTCAGAAACTCATGTATCAAACATGATGCAAATGGCGTTACAGAATAAAAGAATTCACATTTATAAATTCTGAAGTGTTCTGAAAATAGATACTAGAAATTTTAAGTTTAAATAACTTGAATAAATACAACTTTTATATTTATATTAAGTTAAAGTCATCCTGCAGTCATGTTTCAAACAATATAAAATGCTCTGCTCCTTGTTAAAATGGCTTACATATAGCTCTACACCTTGCCTTCATTTAGTATTCAAGGTGTCATAATTATGCAAATGGTCCCCGTTGTCCCCACACCCCCCAGACCCCCCACACCCCCACCTCTACCCCGAAGTAGCTGCGACTTTTTTCTCCTGTTTTACTAGCTAATCACGGTAACTAGCTACGTCCGGCTTCTCCTATGGGCTGGGCATCGCTGTTAATGATATGTACAGCGCCACCCTTTCGATTAACAGGATTGGTTCCTTAGGTTCATGATGTCATATAACCAGCCTGACTGAATCTGTTTTCCTGAGACGGCCCTTGCTGATTGCAGTTTCAAAGCAAGCAAGGCTCAGACATGCCGTTTACTGCTTATTTCACTCCTCATATGTCTTGCAACACATGAAAACTCCACATGGACATGTTAACGAGTTTTAAAAATGTGATTTAGGGGGTTTTAATGAGAAAAAAATTACTTGAGTCCACTAAATTCCTGTGTGATTTTTTTATACAGTGCACATAAACTCAATAAAAATCCCAACAACAGTGTAACCAAGAAATGTATACATAGAGGAGAAGGACAGTGACGCACTAGTGACCAGTCAGAGATAACCAGCCAGCACTCACAGTAGCTCTCCAGACCTGTCTCCTGGATTTACACATGATGTTTCGCCCAATATACAGGAACACACATCCATGTAATTCAAACTGAGTCCCTTCATCAAAACAGCTGCGGAGGGGAACAGCAATGACATTCACTGTGTAACCACATTTGACAGGTAAGGAGTGAACGGACTTAAACTAATCTAAAACCATCTCCCTGCCATCCATAATCTCAGGTGACACATAGTAAAGAAGCTCTGTGAGATTGTTATATCAGGTGGAGGGCTGCAATGCAACAATGAATAAGCAAAGTGCCACGATAGCATTGCTTCACTTTGTCAAATGCGCTGTGCCTCATGCAGTAAACGTCCTCTCGAGTATTTCAATCTGTGTGTGCGCTCGCATATTATGCATGCGTGTGTGTGTGTATGTGTGTGTGTGTGTGTGTGTGTGTGTGTGCCCGTGCATTCACCAGACTGGAAGCTGGCAGGCTGCTGACCCACTTTGAGTTGTTTTCATTTTTCATTCACTCCCCATGAGCTGCCACAAGGCTCTTGCTCTCCCTTTCTTTTTATTTTCCTCTTCTTCCCGTTCTCCTCCCAGTATTTACCTGGTAATAATTGTGACATGAATCATTTCCGACAGGGAGGAGCTCAGCTTTGAGAACAAAACTCCCGCTACAAAAGGAAAAAAAAAAAAGCCAAGGAGAGGAAGAGAAACTTTATTTCGATTCCCACAGCTCAAGCAACTGATGAGTTTACAAGTGCTCCCTGCGTCGCTGTGTTTACCTTTTGAGTGACTTTAGCGGAAAACATCGGCGTCGGAGGTGGGCAGGGAACACGAGATGGTGTATACAGGGAAAAGACAGTAAACATTGTGTTCTTTTGTTTCTTTTTTTTTTTTGCTACTTTAATTTTCAGCTCCGGAGAGAACATCATGAGCAGCAATAAAATGCATCACTAAACAATACAACAGGATAGAACAGACACAGTAGTCAGGGACATTAAAGACACATACACGTTCTCAGTTATTTAATAGTTCAGTTAGTTGTTGGCATCATGTTTCATGTATACAATCAGTTTCTCCTAGTTCTTATCAAAGATAGCTCAGTCAGTAAGTCAGCTTCTCTCAAACTATTGTTCTCTTCCTGGAGGCTCAACTTTATACCCATTTCTTGTTACAGTCTCCTTTTTTTTTTTGCTGGCTATAAGCAGAATTTTTGCCAGGTCTCTATCCCTCGTTTGCACATTTTTGTTTCTTTTTCAAATGGAGATTTCTGACCCAAAGTTAGAGGTGACAGATGTACAGGTTCTCCCTTAAATCTGAACACACTGAAAATGTGTGTGTACATACAGTATTTAACTAATCATGAACAAATGTAAGGCCTGATGATTTGAAAAAGTATGTGTCACCATGTCTCTTGGTACCTACATGTCTAAAAATACTGTTCTTTGCTGTGGTGTGCCTCAGGGTACTGTCTTGGGTTCTATATTATTTGCTTTGGATATGCTTGCCTTGGGTCAAATTATTAACTAATTTAAAGGTATTTCATAACACTTTTATGCTGATGATATCCAGTTCCATGTGTCTTTTGAACCTGGTAAGATTAATTCTCTAACTGCTATTAAGGACTGGATGATGAACAGCTTTTTGCAGCTAAACACAGATAAGACTCCAGCTGTATAGTCTAGTCTTTAAAATCTCTGTTGTATGCGAACATATTAAATTGCTGACATATACATGTTTTTGTGTTTTTTTCATTGAAGAAACATTGCTAAGCTTGCATCTATTGCACGACCTGAGCTAGAGATGATCATTCACACTTTTTTATCATCCCATCTAGACTACTGCAATTCCCTTTTCACTTGGCTCAGCAAGTCGTCTCTGGACCAACTGGTCCAAAACCCTGCTGCAAGACAAATCACATTACACTCAGCTTATATTTTCTACCTTTGCTTCCCATCAAGTTCAAACTTGGTTTTTGTTTGTACCATTGACTTTAATAAAGATGTAACACCCGGCTCCACTTCCTCCCATTAAACCAAAATATGCAGACATGTGACCAGGGTTGGAGCTGCGCTTTTAGATTCCCACTCATACACCTCAGCTCAGCTGTCAATCATGATGTGCTTCACCATTTGTTGCCTGGTCAGGGATCTGCACTGTACTACTGCACTCTTCTAGTTTTGTATGTTTTTAAGGTCTTTTTGTTGCCTAACTTTTATTGTTTGGTTCTTTTACTCCTTTTCTAGTCTTATATTTTTGCAAAGCACAGTGTCCTTGCTCTGTGAAAGGTGCAATACTAATTACACTTTCTTTACTTACTAAAACTTTACTGTTGGTGAGGAAAATCACATAACTAAAATATCATAGGTCAGATTGTTGTTTCTCAGTATATCAGTGGTCATTCTCGAATAAATTTATTTATTTAGTTATTACTTCAAACTTTTTAGTTTTAATAACAGGACTGTCTTAATTTATACTATTTCAAAAAGATATACAATATGATCAGAATTATAGATAATAAATACAAACATCAATAGATTACCCAGCCTTAGATGTACTCATTCAACCAGCCCTATAGGCCTGTCCTTCAAAGACAGCTGAACTAACTGTCTTCACCACTGTATTTGAAAATGTCACTTGGATGTTATATTATGGATCACACCTGCACTGGTAAATGCCCACTGGCATTGTACACCAGACATAAGAGCCCTGCACTGATGTGATATGAAGATCCTCTTGGATTTGCTCTCTCTGGACGTGTTATTCAACACCTCTATCTCTGATGCTACACAGCAATCTCATTGGTTGAAATAAGCGCAAGTCTCTCGATGCTATCATACTTCTCCAGTGGGAGTGGAAACCCATCATGTTCCACTTGCAACAGCGAAGGCAAGTTTTATCAACACAGAGGGAACACGTCAAGACCCAATCTTCAGCTCACAAGTCAAGACCGATTTCACCTGATCTATCAGAGGTCCAGGGGGGATCCTTGGGTGAGAGAGGCTGAAGGTGCTGTCTTGATAGCTGCAAGGCCCAGCAAGACATCTGAGCTGCTTGTATCCAAAAGATGTAGAGATGTTTCTGCATTGTAGAGTGATTACACCCTGCATGTGTGTTTTTTGCTCTGTTCGCTGTGTACAAATCAAATTTGTAATGCTAATCACACACAATCTCACACAAGGAAATAACAGTAAACATCCTCCCCAGCTATTTTCTGGAATTACTGCAGAGACACTTAGATTAGTTTGGATTTAATTTGGTTCACTAAAATAGAACTGAAAAATGCTTATTTTTATGTCTCTGTTGTGCTGAAGCCCAGGAGGTTCCATCATTTTGCATTTCGGGGAATTGCATACAAGTGCGACATGATGTTATTCAGCTTTTCCCTATTCCCCATACATTACCTCTGTGAAATGTGTGTACACAGCACTTGCTTTTACTGTAGCTCTGGTCTGGTTCAGGGAAGTTATAGTACATTTAATGCTAACACATGAGATTCACAGTAAATATGAAGAAAGCAAAAAGTGCTATATTGTGGAGGGTGGGGGCATCAGCTTTTACTGTACATAGTTTTGCTATAGGCTGAGCTTGAACATCACAGGCACCAGTGATTCTCTCAGCAGTCAGGAGAATGTGGGACCAGCCCTCTAAGCTTTCCCCTTTGATGGTGTTTGATAAAGAATACCTCTTCACAGGGACAGGCTTCATAGGCTTCTCTTATTTGACCGTGCATACACATAGTGGTCTTTGACAAAGGAGCGGGTTGCACCAACTCTTCCGAAGTTCAAACTTCACTTGGTTTTAACTTAAAGAGCAGCTCATTATTTTTTTTCTTTGGGGGATTTTTATATAATTTTGAAACTTGTACGTAGTGTCTACCAAAAGGATCACATTTTGGTTGAAGCATGTGAGTTTTAGTGTAACTATGACCTGTCTATAAATGAACAAAACATCACCACTACCCCCCTCTGTACAAAATTAGGGATGCACCGATACCACTTTTGTTCAGACCAAGTACAAGTACAAGTACTTACATTTGGGTACTTGCCGATACTGAGTACAGATACAAGTACTTAGTAATGCCATTATAGTTCTTACAATAACTTTAAAAACATGACACTTGATTACAGTTTTTCACAACTGCTAAGACACATTTCTTGAAAACGTCCACCTGCAAAACCAAACCTTCAAACTACATTCACAAAACCTCTGACTACTAATCAATCATAACACACATCATAGGCAAAAACCCTCTGTGCCAGATCAAGACTTGACAAGTCTCCACGCCAATCACCGCAGGCTCTGTCATCACCTGAAGTAAATTTTAAACAAACTGTGTGATTTCGAATTGAAAACTGAAAGTGTATGGCAGAAATCTTGCATGCTTGCAATGTTACAAGCCTGGTTTAGGGATCTGGTACATGAGCTTCAGTTTCAGTGATTGCATTTTAAGCTCCAATTTTAGTGTGTCAACAATCGTAAAAATCTGTAATTCACATCAGTAGAAACTGTATTCTACTTGCAATCAAAGTGCATCACATTGAGAGTGAAAGCGAGTCAGAATGTGTTTAGAGTTTTGCCAAAGAGTGAACGATTTGATAAATGAGTTTAGGGCACCGAGGATTTAGTTCAGAGAATAAGGGTTTAGTGTTTTAGCAATAGTGGAAAACTGTGAAATAAAAATGCTGTTTCATGATTTTAATTTACATTTCACAAAATAATGCAAAATACCTAAAAAAAAATACATTATTATCTTAATAACATTTAACTAAATGATCTAATAACGTCAGCTAGGGTGGCATGACAGGATATTTACCCCCTCCTGCAAATCATACTAACTCTGAAACACAAATATTTCTAAATGTCTACGCAGATACAAAATAAAGTAAAGCAGTACCTACATTTATAAAAGATTAGCAGTCAAGTTAAATGTACTGTTTGTCTTTAAACTGTAGTTACTTTAGCTACAGCGTTTGATACTAAAATGTCCTGCTTAGCTGACTGCCTCTGATTGGACGTTGCTACTTTACTTAAATATGAACTGGCCTATTTATAATTTGTTACAGTCGGTTTAGAGGGAGAATGATGACGGCTTCTGTGTCTGTTGATCTGGCTCTCCTCCAGTTTGTTCTCTCTTTGCCTTGGTCTGTCTGTGCTCTGCAGTGACACTGGAGACGGGCCATGTGATGACAATGAGGTACCGCAGAGCATGTGTTGCCTTCCTCAACCCCACACACACACTTCTGTTGCTGGGAGCATTAACATAGCCAGTAGCCCTGCCACCTCCATGTCGGCTCGCATCAAAGCCCTCCACCACGAGCACGTGGATGCCCCCTCCCATTGTTTGTCTGGCCTCATGATGAGAAAACCATTTTCACTTGTTGTCATGACCTGACCTTAAGCAGATAAGTATATTCCAATAAATGCTGATCTTTCATCAAAAGAGAATTAGCCGTTGTCTTTGACTTGTATATCCTCAAGAGACTTTTTTTTGTGGGTTATCAGAGAATCCCTTTGGGAAATTCAATCAATTATTCAATAAAGCTGCTGTTGAACAAATGTTTTCCAAAAAATTGAATTCAAACATCTCCCACCATCCCAAAGAAAACATTCAAAATCCTAAAGCACTGCTTGCAAATTCCCCAGGGGGTGATTTCATTTCAGTGAAATGATGCCCACTCCATCAGTCATCATGCAGCGAGTCCAGGGAGGGGCACACAGAACAGTACAGAGCTCCTCAATGCCAAATGCCAGGCACGGACGAAAAGAGAAGCACCAAGATGATTGGGTTTATTATAAGCTTTCTTGTCCCGTGCCACAGCGCGGTGATTGATCTCCTTTGACGTGTCCTTTTACCCTGTGTCACATTAATAAACTACGTCTCTGCTGAGAGACTGACAGACTGCCTCCTCCTCCTCCTCTGAGAAACAGAGAGGCAGAGGAAGGAAGAAAGATGGGAAGAGAACAGAGACAGAGGAGATACACAGTCGGAAAAGACGCAGACGCCCAGATAAAGGCATTAATATTGAAAGAAAGAAAGAAAGAAAGAAAGAAAGAAAGAAAGAAAGACCAACAAGTACCAGTCCTTCGCACACAGTAGGGATGTCACTTTTATTGCTGATCATTATGGCAGGAGAGCCTGAGTCAAGATATTCATCACATTCGTCATAACAGCAGGGTCTATTATGGCGACATTACATAATTCTCCTCTTCCACGGAAAAACTCATTTTGCAACCTTTATGTTCTCCCTCTGTTTAGTGGCCTCAAGTGAAACATATATGCCTTAGCAGCAGCTGAGACTGGGGCAGCTTGAGGATTTCCTCCTGGCCATTTCACACAGGATAATGGTGGCTGTCCTTTCTGCATCTGCTGCCTCATTGTTCTGTACGTAGAACCAGGCAGAACCACTTAGTTCTAACAATGACAGCTAGCAGTAGCAGTGCTACTAACAGTAGCACTGATGCACTGCAGGAGTAACCCTGGTGTGGAAGACTGGAATCATGATCCATTCACCCAGAGCCGGTCCTGACCTCCATGGGGCCGTCAGAAAAATTCTGCTACGAGGCCCTCCGAACTGACCGGAGAGCCACATAAACCATTTACCACACAGTCATGCCCCAGTGCTTCCACTACAATTCCTCCTCCTTTAAAACAGTTTGCTCCATCTGTCTGTCAAAGAATAAGTAGACCTACAGTATATACAACAGAATGATGTACAAACATTTGTTGAATAGAATATTTTTGTGTAGAATCTTCAGATATGTGAATATTGACATTAAAATTAATATTCCATATTTAATCACTCATCAGTCGCTGTCAATTCACAAATTTCTATCCTGCATTAGTTCAGAGTTATAATCAGTGGTGGACTTTAACTGATCACATTTACATCAAGTACTGTACTTATTTTATACTTTATGTGAGTTCCATTTTATCCAACTTTATACTTTTTTAACAAGGTATTTGAACTTCTTTTGCAAAAAAAAACTCATATCAGAGACAATTTATTACTTCTTGCATTTCTTACGTCTATTAATTTCTGATAATTGACTTCTTGTCAGCAATTACTCCTAAAATTGGCAATATTACACTGTAACAAGAATGCTGTAAAATTTACAGCAACTTACTGGCAGCAATCAGCTGGTAAGTTCCTGTAAATGTATTTCACAGTATGATTACTGGAAAACTAATTGCAGAACCACAGATATGTGCTGTGTAATGGCAAATCTCTGTACTTACATCATTGGATGGAAAAAAATACCTGATCAGTCATCTGATTAATGATCAAGGACATTGGCTATCATATGAAAACTTCTGCTTGAAGTATGATATAGTTTGCACGCGTACTTAATTTAATAAAGTGATTAAAGCAATCCCCATATCAGCCAAACTATTAGTCCAAAACATAGATAGGTGGTCATGTGTGACAGATTTACCTGTGCTTCATTTTAATTGTCAGAATTTTTTAACTGAGGGAAATTTAAATGAACTGATACGTGATCATCTGAATAATGTACTGTACCCAATACGATCAAACAGAAAGTCTATCATGCAACTGTTTTCTGATTTAGAAATTTAAAAATGGAGAACCAAATATATCACTTACCCTATAAGCCCTAAAACCAAAGAAACAGAGGAGAAACAACACTGAGGTCCAGCAGCAGACAAATCAAGCTAAGGATTTCACCTCCAGACGGCTTGATTTCTGCCTCTGTTCCCTGGAAGAAGAAGTGAGGTGTTAGCTGACAGCGTGGCAAGGCTCACCAGAGGTCAATCTGAGGAGAGACTCCACTTGGACATCCATGTGGACTCCCTGACCGCTCTCCTCGATCAGTTCCAAGACAAGCAAGAGGACAACAAGAGCAAAGAGCAACTGCAAAGTGAGTTATGTAGACTGCAAGCCCTGCTAGAGGAGGCTCAGGCCAAACATGACCACTTAAGAACAGGAAGACATCAAGACTCTGAAATAACATCTCAGAAAACTCTGCTTCATGCTGTGGACAGCTCAGAGTGACTTTGAGCAGAAGACTTCCTACAGCAAAGAACTTGAAGTCAAGTTGGAGACAATGAAGAGAGAGAAAGATGTTCAAGTTAAGGCCATGAAGTTAGAGCTCTGTGTTGCGTGCAGTGGCTGAAAACAACATGGAGACGACCACTCCTGGCCTTAAGATGCAGCTATTTGACAAGGACACTGCTGAATTTGAGGCTCCCTCAAAGGCCGAACAGCTGGAGGCTGATCTTGTATTTGAGAGGGCTCAAGTTCAGAAGCTGCAGACCCAACTGAACAAGATGGAGGAAACTCTTTTGAAACAGAAAGAGGACACTAAAAAGACTTTGGAACGAGCCAAGGCTTCCCATCAAGCCCAGCTGGAGGAACAGAGAGTGGACAACAGGAAGATTTCTTCTGCCCTGAAAAACACAGAGGATCTTCTGGAGATTGAACAGGAGAAATCCTCCCTGCTGGAAGAGACAAATAAATTGAAAACCTTGTATTTGTCTCTGTTTGATGAACACAAACAGGTAAACAACTTCTGAATAAGGTTGAGCAGCAGTGGCAGGAGGAAAAGACATCCCTCCTTCAGGCCACAGAAGACCTTAAGAAAACACTACAGGAAAAAGAACAGGAAGCAAAGAAGACCAAGGCTTCATATCAACCCCAGCTGGAGGAACACGGAGCAGAGAACAGTATGATCACATCTGCGCTGAAAAATACAGTGATTGAGCGCATCAGCTGGCAGCAGGAGACAAAAAAAAATTAAAGGCTTCCTATGCGGCTCAGCTTGACAAGCAGAAACAAGAAAACAAAACTCTTGTGGATGCTCTGCAGAAGGTTGAGCAGCAGTTGAAGAGCGATCATGTCAAGTAGCAGGAGAAAAAAATCATCTCTCCTCTAGGCCACAGAAGACTTGAAGAAGACTCTCCAGGAAAGAGAACAGGAAGCGAACAAGACTATTGAACATGCCAAGGCTTCACATCAAGCCGAGCTGGAAGAACAGAGAGCAGAGACCATTAAGATCAAATATGCCCTGAAAGAGGCAGACGATCTGCTCGAGACTGAGCGCCGAAGCTGACAACAGGAGAAAACATCCCAACAGGAAGAGACAGACAAATCCAGAGCGTCCTATGTAGCTCAGGTTGACGTCCAGAAACAGGAGAATAACACCTTCGTAGATGCTCTAAAGAAGGTAGAACAGCAGCTGTAGAGGCACCGTACCGAGTGGCAGGAGGAAAAGTCATCACTCCTTCAGGCCACAGAAGACATCACGAAGACTCTCCAGGAGTGGGAGAAGAAAGAATACTCTATGAATTCCCAGCTGACAGCTCTCAAGAGCCAGATAGCTAAAAAGTAAAAGAACAATAAGTGGTAAAGTATAATCCTCTGTGGCGTCTGAAGACCCTTCTTGAGCCCAGATACAGACTTCCAGCCCAGGAGCAGGGGTTGAGACAAACACGGGTATTTGTTCTTGTAAACTTGTGAGTATTAATCAGTTGTAACCCCCAAACAGCACTTTGAAAACGTCTGTTTGAGGGTTAAGACTTGACTTTACATTTGTGCAGCACGGTGGTTAGCACAGCCCCCACACAGCACAAAGGTCTTGGAACTGAATCCCACTTGGGTCTGGGCCTTTGCATGATTTATCTTAAGAACTCTTCATGGGTTTTTTTTTCCTCATCTTCTTAGAGAGCTTCGACTGGGCACCTCTTCCTGAGCTGGATCTGCAAGGCCCATTTAAACACCACCAGCCACTTTTGATGTCACTTCTGGACATGAAAAATGAAAAATAAAATTTTTAAAAATGATGTCATGTTCGTACATCATTTGTTTTTTGAGAATTTACAGTTATACTGAATGCTTTGTTTGATGAATAAATCAGGGGACAAGCAGTGATCAGTCAGCTGACTAGATCTCAGAGATGCTCATCAGCACATAGTTAGTTACAGTTCTCAACAGTTCCGTACGCAGATAAACGCTAAAGGATCTGCCATAACACCCCAAAAAGGTTGCTAAATTGATAAAGTTGCTGAAACAGTGGTTTGGTTGTGACATTTCTTAAAATGACACCCTGATTTTCAAAATTTGAATACACATACTTCAAAATGATGGGACCTTACACTGCTTTGGTAGTAACATGAAAATGTGGGACAACGTCTTCTGTACAGCCTCATGATTTTAAAGAAAATATAAATTAAATGTATTTGTTGTTGAAATTTAGTGGTTACAGTTTGGGAAAGCTACCTTCCAACTGAAAGTACACTATAAATCAGCAAATAAGTAATTCCCAGTAACTGGGCTGTGACCCACAGGTAGGTTACAGGAGATTTTATGTGGGTCATCGAATACATTAAGGACCATGGAAGCACTTCTGCAAATGTAGGATATACCGTATATATGCAGTACACATTTTAAAAAGAATTTCAGACGCATACATATTGTTTTACTGATGTCAGGAAAAACGAGCTGCGACTGTTGATTTTGTCAATTGGGTTATTTCTGTTCTAAGGAGTTCATTAAAATACAATGCATGTAAAATGCCAAAATTGAGAGCATGAAACAACTTGAAATGACTAGTTAATAAATTATGAATGGATTATGGAAATATATTTACTGATAGTGTGTGTCAGCAGTTTCTTGCATGAATATCTTGCTGATTGCACTCTGTTGCTGTATTTGCTTTTCTAGCAGACTCATCAGCTACTCGGACGCACTTTAGCAGACTCATCAATGAGATTAATCACTTTGGAAAGAAACTACATATGGGAAAAATGTAACTTTTAAGCTTGTCAGGGGAGGCTTCTCCTGACTATAACAGCTGCATTTTTTTAATTTTTTTTGTCTCTACTACAAATAGATTATGTCCACTGTATGGTGGGAACCCATGAGAAACACACATTTTAGGGTTAAGTTATAATGAAGTTTATGTTACAGTGCCAAAGCACTGCTGAATATAACATTATAAGAATATTGATTACCCTTAAGGCTGCGCGGCCTGGCTCCAAATGATATTTTAGACCTTTTGAGAGAAACATGTAAGAGATGAGTTTGGGTTAAAATGACCACTCTCGCGAGATCTTTCGCGGGTCTGGGGTTCCCTTCTAGACGTCACCGTAAATCATGTTGAAACACCGCGCATGCGCAGTTTACTGCTAAGGAAGAAAGGGGAAAATGTCTTTGGCGAGGTGAGTACAGCGACCAGGCCTTTTATGTTTTTATTCTTTGAAATAGTGTAATATGTTGTCTACACTTTATGTCGTATGATCTGAAGAATATATTTAATATATGACGTTGATGTTTTTGGTGTGTCTGCTATAATTTACTTGTTTAAATCGGAGCTAATGGCATCTGCTAATGCGAGCTAGCAGACGTTTTATGTCGTAAGCTAACGCTAAACATTTGGCATTAGCTAGGTTAGCACGCAGCCGTGGTCATAACAGAAATTAATCAGTTGTGTAGTAGTGTTTTATTAACTACATGCTTCAGTTTGGATTTTAAAAATTGTAACGATGAGTAGCCTGACTGCTAGCTAGCTGGTTAGCACTCCTGTTTAGTACCCTGAAACAACGCAGTTGCGTGAAGGTATCTCTGTCGGCTAATGCTAACTGGGGCTTACAGCAGTTTAACTTTAGTTACTGTAGAAGCAATGAGACTTACACGTGGATTGTTTTGTGTCCAGCTTTTTACCGGCGCCCACCCAGCTGTCTCAGGACCAGCTGGAGGCAGAGGAGAGGCTCCGGGCTCAGAAGTCCTACTCCACCGCCCTGGTGTCGTCCCGCAGAGAGCCTCCCCCTTATGGACACAGAAAAGGCTGGGTGCCTCGTTCACTTGAGGTAAATCACTTTATTTACTGATTAGATACATTATGTCACACATGATAAGTCGTTTGTGATGAATTTCTCATTTGTTTGATGGTGTTCAGGGGTATATTTTTTTATCTGATGTCCCTCACTCTAGGCAATTACTAACTGTAGAGAGTAAGTGCCCTGGAGCTATGCAAGACTAGTCATCATCAAGTCATCCTCTCATTTTTGCTGTAAAATCTGTGTTTCTGTAGGACTTTGGAGATGGAGGAGCTTTTCCAGAGATCCATGTTGCCCAGTTTCCTCTGGAAATGGGGAGGAAGAAGAAGACATCCAATGCCTTGGCAGTGCAGGTGGATGCAGAAGGAAAGATTAAATATGATGCCATCGCCAGACAAGGACAAAGCAAGGATAAGGTATGCAGAATGCTTAAGCAGTCAGCAAGGATGCTGTCAACACACACTTAAAAATGTATCTGTTCAAATCTTAAAAACTTAGGTGTTGATGAAATCACAAGACTGGTTAAATTCTGTCTGAAGATGGTAGTTTAGAGAGAGAAACATCTGCACATGTCTTTCTGTTTACTGTAAACAATGTGAAAGTTGCTCATAGGTCTTGTTCTTAATTGACTGTTCACCCGAAAATCAAAAATAGATAATTTTCATCTTATCTGCATTCCTTTCATCCATCTAGATAGTTTTGGTGTGAGTTGTTGAGTTTTGAAGATACCACCTGCAGAGGTGTCTGCCTTCTGTCCAGTATAGTAGGACTAAATGGCCCTCGGCTTATGGTGTTCAAAGTGCCAAAAATACATTTGAAAAAAAAAAACTCTTTCCAAATTATAATAGATTATTGTCAGTAACAGGATCATGATTTCTGGAAAAAGACATTGCTGTTGAGTTTTTACAAATGTTTTTTATTTTTTTTTTTTTTTTTATTGGCATTTCACACTTCATTCACATTTCACACTTCACAAGCCAAGTGCCATTTAGTCATACTATATTCAAAAGAAGGCAGACATCTCTACAGCGATATCTTGAAAAAAATCAGCAACTCACACCAAAATTATCTAGATAGATAAATCACACTACCACGAAGCACGACTGCTAAAAATATGTATTTTTGATTTGGGGGGAACTGTCCATTTAAGCCTTGTTTCCACTGCATGCCACAGGCTCAACTCACTTTTACTACCAGGTATTTTGGTTTCCACTGTCAAAAGAAATCCCTCTTTATGGGTGGGATTCCTACGTGATTGTCATAGTGATGCTGCATGAAACTGCTGTGACATCATCTTCAACGCAACACAAACACAGGAACACTGGACAACATTGACGTGTTGGTGTTCTTGAATCTCAATATGTGTCTGTTTGTTAAAGCAAGGAGACTAACTTTATTTCAGTAAAGGCTGAAGGCAGCAAGACAAAAGACTGCTGAAAAACAGGAGAGTCTGGAAAATCGTACATCACAGCGCAGGCGACGAGACGACTGGTTGCTTTGTGTTGCCCATGTTGTGTACGCTGTTTTAAGGCCATCTTTTAGTAGTAGCTCAGATTGCTTGGAACCTCAAACCAGGTGATACAAAAAAATGTACCAGGTAAGGTCTGCCAGTGCTAAACCAAAAATAAACATTTCCAAGTGAGTTGAGCAGTGTGAAGCTGTACCACGCAGTGGAAACATTACTGTTTGTCAGGTTCATACAAAACTTTCCATAGAGTCCTGGACAGATAAAATTCAAATGTATATTAAAAGTATACTCACACACACAAAAAATGTCAAATGTCAAAAAATAAAGTGCCATGGTGTATAATTGTGGTCTAATTTCCTGCTGCAGCTACAAATAGTTTTATTTAGCTACATAAGCTATTTCTAAGCATGTCTCATCTTTGTTGCAGGTGGTTTTCAGTAAATACACAGACCTTCTTCCAAAGGAAGTTCTGAATGAAGACACCCCGGAGTTACAGAGGCCTGATGAGGAGGCTGTAAAAGAGGTAAGCCGTGCTACAATGTGTATGTATGGAAAAACATGCAGGTTGCCATCAGAACACATTATTCATGGCGCTATAGATGTTATTACTCAAAGATCATAAAACATTCTTCTCACCATTTACCCAAGGAGATCATTCAGTGTTCATTTCATCCAGTGGTTATTGAAAATATTACTCTGTGATCAGAGGTAATTTTTGTAGCATGTAATCCATGGAACTAAGTAAATTATGTGCGCTTAAAGTGAAAGTGTTTAAACACTTAATCACTATAATCACAATCAGAAATGGACTGGCTTTAACAACTGTTTATTACGTTTATAAATTACTTTAACTTCACTAAGTTTGAATTAAGTAACTCTAATAATCAGTCTACATCTGAACATGGCTGTTGTTGTGTGTCCCCTGTAGCTGACGGAGAAGACCCGTGCTGCCCTGGAGAAGCAGGTGTCTCAAAAGATCGCTGCTGCCATGCCAGTAAGAGCTGCAGACAAACAAGCTCCTGCACAGTACATCAGGTACGTATTTCCCACATCATTTCAGCACACAGAAAGTCGACAGGGAGAGTAGGATTTTTATACAACTGTTGAATTCTTATAATCATGATACCTGCAGGGTCTTTAACGTATTTAATATGTATTAAATTTAAAAATCTAAAATTAAGGCCCTTATAAGGATTGGTCTTGTTCCCAGAATGTCATAAATAACTGCCAAATGCATATGTTTTGGTGTCATTTATTATCACACTGCAGCCTCACCCCTGCTCTGTGCCAGAGCAGCTCCTTCACATACACACACTCAAAGCACACCACTGGGCAAAGTCATGTGACGTGAAAGTAAGTCTAAGATTAGCCTACTTGTGTTGACAACCGCTGCACTTGTTACTGTTAGGAATTGACATTAACCCTTGCATTTAAAATGCAAATACATTATCAATCCACCTGTTCAGCAAGCATAAACGTGATGGAGGCAATGTTATGATCTGCTCGGTCTGCTGTCTCTCATCCACCACGGCCTTACACAAGCACAGTGCGTTAGCTCAGCTTGCCCAATAGCCACTTGTTATAAACAAACTAAAACAAAAGCTGGTTGACTGTTGTCCGACTGTTTAGCTTAGTTTGGAACAAATCTTAAAATTAGGCAAATTCTTCTAAACTTACTCCTGGCTGAGACAGTCAACCTCTCCTCCCTCTGCCAGTAGTACCTGCAGGCAGTAAGAGAGGAGGACAGGATGAAGAGACTGACTGACTGATGTCTGTGAATTACATTCGTTCTAAATGTCACTCAGTATTTTGATGTCAGGAATATGATTTGTTTTATTGAAATTTTAGATTGTTTCCAGTGAGATATTATTGAGTTTATGTCGAGACTTTGCTGTTTTAAACATTCCTATTGTTGCCCTAGAAATGCCATTTATTTATATTTAAAATATTCTATTCTAATCCTGTTCTGAATTTATTTATTTTGAAAATAATGTATTTAAAAAAAAAACATTTAATATTGAAAAAGAACCTAAAAGTGATGTTTTTAAAGTAGCAGCAGAATCTAAAATACAGCTGAGTCTATTCCAGGCAGTGTGAATGTGAGTATTGTAAAGATCTAGTAAATTCAAATAGTTAGCAAATAATTGTAAATTGTAAAATCCATACTGATTTTCCATTATATCTTTAACACTTCTGCTGATATGGTTGTGGAGTTGGCATTAAATTTCATTCCAAGTGGTTCTAAAAGTTTTTTAAAAAGTCTTTAAATTTAACTTGGAGAACCCTGGAAGTACCCTGATGATGCTTCATTGACTTGTGGGACGGGATAGCAATAAGAAAGAATCCCAGTTAAGACATATGGTGTTATGAAACCCTGAAGTACATACTGTTGATTAATTTAATATGTCCTCTCCATGACCCGTGCTTGTGTATGTGGGTGAAGGTAAAAGTTTTATGAATGGTGACACATTTCTTCCTCTTTGTCTCTCCCCAAGATACACCCCGTCCCAGCAGGGAGTGGCTTTTAACTCAGGGGCCAAACAGAGGGTGATCCGCATGGTGGAAATGCAGAAAGATCCGATGGAACCTCCTCGTTTCAAGTAAGTAAACAACTGTCCAAACATCAGCTTGAATCCATACGTAGAGGCTGGTTTGATTTAATGTAGTGACTTTTCTAATTAACTCTTTTCTATCAACTGTTTTTTTTTTTTTTTCATTATATCTTGATGACTTTTTTTTTCTGTGTGAGGAGTGTCCATTCAAAGTTCATCTGAATCGAGCATCAAGTAATAGCCAAAGGAAATCTAAGTGAGAATTAAGTACTAAGAAGCAGAGGGATTTGAAAGAAGCATAAAAAATTAAAACCCATTTGAAAGGTTTTAGTAGGATGTGAATCATTACTTGTTCAAGTAAAGTTCTCTCTGAAGTAGGATTCCCTTGAAATTCTTAATCAATAATTCTAGTTTTAATTGCACATTCCCCCATTGATATATTTAGATGTCTAAAGTTGGCCCCATCATATAATAATCTTACTTACTAAATAACTCATTTTTGACCAAAATGTCAAATGAAACTTGTCATAATTTGTAATGATACTTTTGACGTTTTTTTTCCTGTGGAAACTGTTCAGTACTAGGGATGTTCCTGGCAACTAATTTCCCTGTCAATTAAATGCAAAATTTAATTCAGACTAGTCATCTAGTCTAACACTAAGAAAACAGCCAGAAAGCAGTTAAAATTGAACAGAATTTATTAATTTATAATGTTAAACACTGTCCGGAAA
This sequence comes from Lutjanus campechanus, assembly GCA_027495735.1. Classification (NCBI taxonomy): domain Eukaryota; kingdom Metazoa; phylum Chordata; class Actinopteri; order Lutjaniformes; family Lutjanidae; genus Lutjanus; species Lutjanus campechanus. The sequence continues at coordinate 22 of JAJHUR010140456.1, read as the reverse complement.
AAAAAATACTGTGTATTAAGAG
>JAJHUR010140455.1:39923-63735 GCA_027495735.1 Lutjanus campechanus | reverse complement strand
TTGGTTTTTAAGGAGATTCACAGTCTTGGGGATTGAGCCAGGTTGAGGCGAGCATGGAGTGAATAGTAAACTCCTGCTCCACATTACAGTGAACAAAAAGTGTCTGGTTTCTAAATGTTTGATCAGCTCATTTGAATTCTCTCTGCATCAGGGGCAAAGGTGCCAATTTTATCTGATATTCTGGGCTGGTGAGTGACAGCAGATGGGTGTGTTGCTGAGTTAATGAGAGCGATTCAGAAAGGCCATTCTGCTGATCGACAGTGAAACAACTGACACTTATTCACAGTTATCTGGATCGATACACCGGACACTGGAAACACAACGTTAGAACGACACGAGATAAACACAAGCAAGGTTTCTTCTCATCAGCCGCTGTTTGTGTTTTGTAACATGGCGGTTCCAAGGGTGGGGCCACATGGGCATTGGCCCAGTTTGAAATCTGATTGGTTCCTGAGGTGCCCCTGTTTGCTACGGTTTGTAGTTCACCTGCGAAATTTTATAACTTCAAATGCATCTTCTACCTTCTCCTTTCTTGGATGGACAGTTCTGTTCCCAGCGTTTTATGAAATGCAGCTGTCAAGAGTCTGCACTTTATTTTATTTGTGTGTCTCCCTAAGAAATAACATTGTTGTATGGTGCATGAATTTTGTGTTTGCACAGGTCTGCAGGGACAACTGTGCCCCGAGTTGATTTGCTGGAGAAAATTAGGTATCTCAATCAATTTTTCCTGCGGGAGAACCACCGTGACCCTGTCTCTTATACACATCTAGATGTGTATAAGAGACAGGTTGTCTCCACTGCTCAAAGTCTTCACTGATGTTGACTCTGGTTTGTCCTCTAGCTTTACCCAGAGCCTTTTTCATCACAGCCTTTTTCTACCTCCAGCTTTCTTTTCTTTCCCTGTTTAGCAGGGCGAGCCGATACAAGTAACGCTGGAAGTGGTATTTTTGGCTGCATTTTCTCTGCTATAGTACTCTTATGAACTTATTCTCCTGCTAACTTGGTATTTCTGCTGAGGTGTGTGCTGAATATTTCCGGCAACGGTGAAACGTGATGAGTGCGCAGGCGGGGAGGAGGGAGGGACAGCGGGGGGCGGGAGCAGCACGAGACATGAAGGCATCTGATTGGTTCCTTTCCATTCGGACCGAATGGCGCAGGGATTGGTTTTTACAGGACTGCAGCTGACACAGAGGTCTGATTCTTTTCTTTCCTTTTTCTGAATACATAATGTATTGACTACTCTCAGGATGGAAGGACCATTTCACCCAGTATAACAAAAAGTGTTTCTGAACAGGATTACCAACTATAGCTTTAAGACAACATTTTGTTCTTAAAGGGCCATGTCACTGTTTTGGGATCTTCCAAGAAGCCACTGATTTTACCGCCATATGGTTTGTAATTTGTACCCGCAGATACTCCATCACAGTGAACATCATGTCTGCATATATGTTTTTTCGAACTCATCACTGTTGTAAAATAATCCATTGCGCTTGTCAAATCAGTCTGCCAGCATTATAATGTAATGATAACACAATGGAAGCACATTTGTCTGTAGGGGGATTTCCATACCAAACGAGGGCTGCCTGGGAAAAAGGAAACATATTCACGAAATGAATGCACACCTGTCTCTTATACACATCTAGATGTGTATAAGAGACAGGACGCAGGCAACAAGCTGTAAACAAAACACTGATATATTGTCACCTTCTAAAGTAAATATGGCAAATGTCACTTATGAATGTTAACGTCAATATTCTCTCTCCTTTTGTATTTGTATCTGGCTAAATGTTCCACTCTGACAAACAGCTAGTTGATAAATTTGTCTGTCTGTTGTTTGTTGCTGGGTAGGGAGACTGGTCCGTGTATATTTTGGCAATTGGATTTTCTGTTCTGAAACAGGTATTAAAAAACAAAAAACGAGTGATTATTTGATTTTCATTTTAAAATACAAAAATTAAAATTGAAATACAAGGCGTTTTTTCTTGTCATGGTGAAAGGGGGATATGCGAAATTTTAAAAATTGATTTTCATTTTCTATTTGTAATAAAAAAATAAAATCAGTATGAGACAGAAACGAAAAAAGATCATTTTCTTCATTTTCTGAGACTGGATGTGGTCATCACCAAGCGCACCAAATATGTGTGCCGATGTTGTGTCCCTTCTGGTGTGTGTGCGCGTGCGCCGCCGAAGTACACACACGTCTCCACAATCACAAAACACCTTCATTCATCCGGTCTCAGAAAATGAAAAAACTGACCTTTTTTCGTTTCTGTCTCCTACTGATTTTATTTTTTGTTATTACAAATAGAAAATGAAAATCAAAATTTTAAAATTTCGCATATCCCCCTTTCACCATGACAAGAAAAAACGCCTTGTATTTCAAATGAAATTTTTGTATTTTAAAACGAAAATCAAATAATCACTCGTTTTTGTTTTTTAATACCGGTTTCAGAACGGAAAATCCAATTGCCAAAATATACACAGACCGAGACTGAACCAAGTCAAGTTTTGCTTCCTGGACTCAAAATGCATTTGTTTGAGCTGCTCTTTGGATAAGGACGCATACTCAAAAATCACAAAAGCCTCCCCTGGTTATTTTAAAACAATTAAAACAATCAAAAGCAAATTTGTCCAGCAACATTTTTGCTTGCCCAGACAAAAAAAAAAACATAGATAAGCAAATACAGAGATCTGATCAAATTAGCTTCTCTATTATTCCCCACAATCCTCCAGTATAGATTTTCTTGAGTCGAGGAAAACATTTTGTACAAAAGGGGGAGAGCTTGTTAATGAATGAGGAGCCTTCAGGGAGGAATCAAGGACAAGTGGAGAAGGCTGTGTCTCCAAGTGGGAGCGTTTTGTATCAAAATGGCTTCTTAACCACAACACATCAAGAAACGTTAAAGAGCTTCTGGAAGCTTGAGGAAAATACTGAACAAGCCGGTTGTCAGCTTAAAATGAACGTTTATAAAGTAAAAGGGTTTGTGTTTATATTGGAGTCAGGCTAAGGTTGGGTTATAGGCATGTTTAAACCTGAATGGAAGTAGGTCAGTTAACTTTTACACATTTCCATTGTGCGCTAAACATTTAGCTGCTGTTTGTCTCTGATGAGACCAGGCTCCCAACCACAGCTTCAGCTGAGTGAAGCAATCACCGTACTCCAATATCTCTGCGTCTCACCAGTCTTACCTGTAAAATACAACCCCAATTCCGAAACAGCTGGGATAGTCTGTAAAACATAAATAAAAACAACAAAATGCGATGATTTGCAAACACTTTTCAACCCATATTCAATTGAGTGCAGTACAAAGACAAGATATTAATGTTCAAATTCATTGTTCATACAGGTTTTGGAGCAACATATGCTGCCATCCAAACATCTTTTTCAGAGATGTCCCTGTTTATTTCAGTAAGACAATGCCTAGACACATTTTGCACGTGTTAAAACAAGAGTTTGTGTGCACGACTGTCCTGCCTGCCTTTTTTTGGAACTGGGGTTGTAATTTAAATGGTTTAAGTCAGAGAAATAAAATATTAAACAACAATTAAGACAACATTTTGTTCTTAAAGGGCCATGTCACTGTTTTGGGATCTTCCAAGAAGCCACTGATTTTACCGCCATATGGTTTGTAATTTGTACCCGCAGATACTCCATCACAGTGAACATCATGTCTGCATATATGTTTTTTCGAACTCATCACTGTTGTAAAATAATCCATTGCGCTTGTCAAATCAGTCTGCCAGCATTATAATGTAATGATAACACAATGGAAGCACATTTGTCTGTAGGGGGATTTCCATACCAAACGAGGGCTGCCTGGGAAAAAGGAAACATATTCACGAAATGAATGCACACTGTGAAGAATCATTGACAGCAGAGAAAATGATAAGTGCTTTGAAGAACAAAGGATGAAATATTCAGAATCAGTGGTGCTGTATGTGGCTATGGTGGAGGAGCATGTGGAACAAACGTTGCCTGAACATACAGTATGGAGTCCTTAAAGACCCCCTTAAAAGACATCAAGTGAAAATCATGTTTTTAACCCTGTTAACATGTCCATGTGCTGTTTTTCATGAAATGCAAGACATACCAGGAGCAAAATAAGCAGGAAATGCCATGACTGAGTATTTCTTGCTACTGTGGTCGGCACAGGAAGTCTCAAAATTGATTCAGACAGGCAGGGTATATTACGTAACGAACCCAAGGAACCAGTCACGTTAATCAAGAGGATTGTGCTATCAGCAGTGCTCGGCCCACAGGAGAAGCCGGATGTACTGTAGCAAGCAAAACAGAGAAGCCATGTGCAGCTTGTTTGAACCCTTGTTTGAGCCATCCATCCACCACACCTCCTCCAGATGTGGACTTTTCCCTCTTTAGACTACACCGTCTCATACTACCACAGACTGGTTTCCATTGAGCCACCACAGGTACCATGCATGTCTGTATGAGCTGACGAGAGGTGGTGACAAAATGTTGGTGTCTGATGAGTTGGGGGATGAGACAGGGGATGGGAGAGAGGACGCAGATACTAACGCGGTCGCGTTTTCCAAATAAATGTGTTGTTCTAAAACTGAAATCAAAAGTCAGCTTGAGAAGTCATGCAGCAGAGACCTTCTGTCCAGCTGAGGCTAACATAACAACCTTTAAAACTATATAACACTCTAAAGCTACTTAAAATGAGGCGGTTGAGGGTCAGTGTGTTACTCAGAGACACTCAGATGTTGATGGACATGAATCTATAGGGGAAATCAGTTATGTGACAGTCTCTAACCAGCAGGCCGCTCTGCCACCCACCACACAGTCTGCCCTCTGGTCCGACTAAATCAGCTGTATTGTCATTTCCTCAGCTCATTGTTCATTCAATCCTTTTTAATACTGCAAATCCTCTGCACTAAATAGTTTCCATTCAGTTTGATCAGGCTTAGTGCAGAGGACAGAAATGATTTATGACATTGTGACTTCCAGCGGCTCACAACAATGAATTCATAATTACTTTTAAGGTGCGCTGAAAGGCTGTCAGTGACCCGAAACAGAGTGACCATTTCTGGAGAAAGCGGCTGAAACTGATGGGGGAGTTGAGTGGATATAAGGTGTTACTTACACTAAGCAGAGCATAAAAATAATGGCCTATTAAGTGCGCATTTTTGAAAACTGATAGCCACTAATGAAGCCTGAGTGTTTCAAATTGGCTGAACAATATACAGCATGTGTAGCCTTTTAGAGAAAAGCAGACAAAAGACAAACAGGACATCTGACAGCAGTGGATGTTCAAGTCTCCGGGGACTTTTAATCTGCTGTTGTTGAATGTTGCTGAAAAACTTCAGTCTTAAGAATCAAAGTCCCCAGATTCTGCGGCGCATTGTTTCAGAGTTTGACAGCAACAAACAAACCCAAGGTCATTCAATCACAACAACACACAAGAGGTGTTTTTCTCAGTTTTTTTTTTTTGTCACCAGGAGAGTCGACTACAGAGAATAGAAATGTCACAGCGCGTAGATGTCCTTGGCTAAACTCCATTCGAACTGTCTTATTTTAGACAAGATGACCAGCTGGCACAAAAACAGAAAGAGACAAAACAAGCTTTGAAATTCCAGCTGGACCTCGAATTCCCCAGACTGTCACTTTGCCTTTCCGTTTTGTGATGTGTTACTATAACTTTGGATAAGAAGAATTAAACCCTAACGGGAAGATGGCTTTAATCAATATGTGTGCACTTTTAAGTTGAAGTCTCATGGTAATGATCTGGCACCGACTACTGTCAAAAAGAAAAAACCCTCATCTCTCTACTGTATGTGTAAATGTTTGTTGCTACAAGTACTGCTCTTGTCTTTATCTAAAATGAAATCTTTTAATTACACTTGCTCAAGTACGTCTGCACCAATCTGCTTAACAGCCACAGCGTCTGCGTAACATTTCTTATGGAGAGAGAAATTAACATTCTACTCTCATATGATCTCTAATCATCTTCCAATTATCTTTGCGCTCCATGTGAACAAGGTGACACACGACAGGCCTTGTAAAATTACATCTACATGTATATATAGTATTCTTAGTTTCACTGAACAGCCAGATGTTACAGCACTGCAACCCTGCCTTCGAAAAAAGAGGAGGAGCAGGAGGGTGTGAGCTGGCGTGGAGTCAAAGTGGGCCAACAACGATGCATCTCCCTGGTATACTACGGTGGCGCATTCGCATACGGGGAAAGCATATCAGCTGGGTTAGCATAGCTTTCATCCAGCTCTCTTCATTTGGCAGTTGTGGCTCAGCTGATCTGGCTAGATGACCGTCTCAAGGTCTTCGGCACTTAATCTATTCCCTGTGTTTCCCTTACGCACATGAATAAGTGTATTTCTGCACATATACGTGTAGTTTTTCCCTGTCCGACCAAGATTTGCTAAGTTGTAAGCTAGCTTTAGCCTCAGTCTTTTAGTATTAAAGTTACACATATAATGTAAGTAAGTTTACATTAATACACAAGCAAGGTTCTTGATTTAAAATGTGTCAGATGGACACATTTTAAACACACACGAAATCCGTTAGCAAGAGTCGTCATTTTAGCCGACAAAATCCACAGTCGTCAGCTAGAAATGAGAAGCTGCTTTCCTTTGCTTCTCTGTGGAATCAAAGACTTCACATTTCAACAATAACTCACAATTAATTTCGATGTTGAATCTGCCACCATCGTTACTGTGAGCAGCATATGTGCAGTGTGCGGAGGAGATTGAGCCTTCTTGCAGAGAGTATATAGGTTATAGATCCTGCACCAAGGCACGCCGGTAAAATAAAAATTCTTCTAGTTGGTCAGATGGATGAGTGGTGAATTCTTTGGGTGTGCCCCTGAGGTCTGTTCTCAGTTGGACCTGCTTGAAAAACCCGAAACAGAGGCGTCCTTATCATCGGTCTGAACAACCTCAACTGACTCCTTTTGAGCCAAGCTTTCTTCAGATATCTGAGCTCCAGAGGAGAGCCTATAACCACCCTGTCAAAGAAACTAATTTTGGCCACTTTTATCAATGATATTGTTGTGTTTATCCGCACCAAGCGCTAATTATACAGGTGAAGGTTAGAAGAGAGGCTGACGAGTAAATTGAGAGCTTCACCTTCAGGTCTGTTTTCTCTCAACTGTGGCAGTCAAATAAAGGGTATGCTCGTGATGTCACAGTAGACAGAGTCACTGTGGTTACATCCACTGAGAGGCAAAAAGAGTACTGAGTGGCCGTGTTATCTTTCAGCTTGAATGCCTGCGACGAAAACACAAAAAACACATCTAAAATGAAAAAGAGCTGTTGTGCAATTGACTGCACAAATTTGTCAGATTCAACAGGAAACCGGAGCGATCTCTTTGCAAACTGCCAAAGGCTAAAAGAGAAGCAAATGGATCCACAGAAACAACTGGAATCAAGGCACTGAAACGTGGATTTGCAGTTGCCATTTTGTGTCAGGTGTGTTGGATTTTTGGTAAAAATCATAATTTAAGTTTTGTAGTGTATTGACTAATGTTACTTATGAATTTAATCACTTGGCATTTTTCATATATATTCCTTGCAGCAATTGCACGTCATCTTCACGCATCCTCAGTGCCACTGCTTGCAAACACATCTCTCCACTAATGTCATAAAATAAAAATATCTGTAAAGACTTAAAACCAGAATATCCTTTGTTGTCCTTGTCACTTTAATTTTGCCCACAATTTCCATCTTGAAGTAACATTCTGACCAAACCACCACTTTTGTATGTCCTCTTTGCTTTGTGTATTTCCCCAGCATTGAAATCAGATACTGTACATATAAATATCAGGAAAGCTGATTCCTGGCCACATGTCATTGTCCATGGACTACTGTGTCTTTGGTAAGCTGTAAAGATCACTGTTGAGTCCAACTGTCTTTAATTTTTGCAGATAATGGGTTATTTAACTCCCAGTTGCACAGCTTCCCCCACTTAATGCAGCTATGTTGCAAGATGTTTTGCGAAGATATCGCCAATCCCCGATGGATGGGCTGATCATGGTCGGTTGGAAAATTTTAACATATCACCCAACCCTACTATACAAGGCTGCATTAGGATGCTGCACCAAACTGCAAAGATGACTGTGAGAGAGCTGAACTTCTTCACTCAGGGCAGCAACTTACTCCCGACCCAGAGGTTTTCCACCAGAGTATCGTCAGACTGTGTCAGACTTGGAGGTTTTGACTATTATCACAGTCGCTCCTCACTCACCTGCAAATCCCCTCAGTCTTGCAGCTGAAGGTCACCAGAACCACAACGTTGAAGGCTGGAAAATATCATTGTATGCTACAGGATTTGAAATTTCCTTAGCTGAAATTAGGAGGCCTTGCTCAAATTATGAAAAAGAGCCCCAGACTAAAAGTACACAGAATTATGAAGAAGGGCAAAAATACAATGGTGGAAGTACTCAGATCCTGTACTATCCTGTCCTACCTGTACAAAACACCAAGTATTACTGGCAAAATATACAAAAAGTATCATAAGTGTCCAGTAATACGTCCAGTGTGACCTCACCAAGCAAAACTGTGCGCACTAGGCATAAATCGAAAGAACTTTATTGTTAGTTCAAAACAGATTACTTCAGTTATCAACAGGCCTTCAACACACCCGTAGGATGATAGCTCTATCTTGGAGAAAAATGAATATACTTTTGATAAATGCGCGGGTGAAGGAGATGACATCTTGTATTGGAGAGACTGACTTGCATAACCAGAGGAAGGGCAGGAGAATTGGAAGAAGTGTTTCTACGTTGTTATTGTTTTGTTTTCTGTTATCCGATGTGTTTTTATTGTATGGTGAAATACTGTGTTTCTTTTCTTAGAGTGTCGAAATTATGATTACATGCTTCATTGCCTGTTTATATGTGTGAAATGGATGCAAAAAACATAAAAATATTGTTTGAAAAAGAATGTCCAGGTGGCTCAGTTGGTGCAGTGTTCGCCCTGTGTACTGGGGCTGTGGGTCCTCTGCAGTGGCCGTGGGTTCGACTCCCACCTGTGGCCCTTTGCTGCATTTCATTCCCTGACTCTCTCTCTCTCCCTCCCCTTTTCCTGTCGTATCTTTAGCTGTCCTATAAATTGTAGGAATAAAAGCCCTAAAAATGTTTTAAAAAATACTAAAGTAAGGCTCCTGAGTTAGTTACTTTCCATCCTTGCACAACTAAGTCCACATAATTTTGGCCGAATACCGCCTTAAAAAGAAAAATCCGAAAGACAATATGCAAATCAATTTGTTTTCGCACCTTTTCTAATGATAAACCTTCTGCCAAAGGAAGAGCGCGTCAGACTGAGGAGAAGATGGTACTTAATGCTCGACAGCAGATGGCTCTCACACAAACTGTAGCCAGAGAGGCACAGAGGCAGAGGAACAGCTGAGTGGAAGAGCAGATTCAGGCCAAAGTCTCCAGCTTCCACACAGATACTTGTGGGATAAGGGTGATTATGGTTTTTGAATGGTGTTTGGATTTTTATTGCTAACTGTGGGTGTGTGGTTTTCACCTGTTGGCTGCGCAGACTCATACCTGGCCTGAGGGGATTTTTTTTTTAAAATTCTGCTGACAGTTGGCTGGTGTTTTTCTTCTCATGGGGATGCAGGGAATTAATGTGGTGCGTTTCATAGGGTTTATATATTCAGCGTGAGAGCCACAGAGATCACACATGCTGTCCCCTGACATTGGACCTGCTCTGTTTCCATAGAAACGACGCGAGTGTGCACTAGTCTGTCTCCTTCCAGCCTGGCCACAGGACACAGGACCTCTTCTTCTTCTGTGGCACAAATGGGAAAGAGGGCTTTCGGGGGGAGGGTTTGTAGCAGGAAGGCTGTGTGGAAGTCAATCATCATCATCACCATCATCTTCATTATGATTCTTTGACCCTAACACTGCAAACTTTTATTTTGTAAGCTGGCTCCATAACATGACTGATCGTGATGATGTTTTGTAACATTCCTATGAAACGGCTAGCAGAGTGCTTGTTGCCTACATGTTTCCTGTATAACAGGCAACTAGGGAGGGACATATCACAGACATTGATTGGTGTTTATAGCAGCAAATAGCACCGTACGGTACGCTCATCTGCCATGCAGCTAAAGTGATCCATGGAGGACGGCTGCGGCTGCATCGCTTTAGCTAGAAGGAGACTGGCCATATTAGCCGACTCTTCCAAGATTAGGAGCTGTGTGTGAACATGGCTGGACCAGGACCAGAACAGCCTCCAACACCAATAGAGGCCAGTTTGACAACAGGGAATAGGACACAGTACCAAGGTGGTTTTCTTGCCTGGATTGGCCCGTTGCCCACTAATGGCAGCAAACAGCGAACAGTCACAGTTAGATACTTTAGCTGCAAGTAAGCTAAAGCCACCTGTCCATGAGGAAATTTAAAAAGAAGGAAGGGGCATTACATTACTATGTTGCAGACTTTTGAGTCAGTCCTGTTGAAGCCTATGGGAGATACAATGTCAAGCATGCTATTTGGAGACCAACAGCAAATAAATGAATGCAAACATTTGAAAAGATATTCTTTGAAAACACAAATGCAAAAATCTTTCATGTCAAAATGAGCAAAAGGGTTCAAACTTTGGCAAAAAACAAAATTAAAATCCAGTCGCTCACAGTAAGAAGCTGATTAAGAGCCTGTAATAAAGGATTACAACATTCTTCAACCACAATGCTAAAGTGTCCTTGTGCAAAACACTGAATTACTGCCACCTCAAGGACTACTGCCTTGCAGCTGGCCCAGTCCAACGATAATCTCAGAAGAGAATTTGTTTACAGTCTACCATGGCGTTATTTTTTATACCAGATGGAGCCTAAATCTGCATAGAGTGGCTTTAAACTGTATTCTTTCACAAAACTATTCACACAGTGACCCTGTAGCATACAGATGTTCATTGACAGTCATAACACTGAAATCTGGCTAAAACAAGCCCCCAGAGCACCGACTAATTTTTTCATAATAGTTCTTGCAATTAATGTGGGAACATTTATTTTCCCCGTGTTAAAGTGTTTTCGCTGCAGGTTCACAAGGACACTGATGCTGGTTGAAAGTTTTGTGCTACAAACTTTCACTCAGAGGCAAGTTACACAGCCAGATCTGCTGTGGCACCTGTGTTAAGCAAAGACAGAGGTGTTATGTGTCATGTGTTGTCGATGTACGGATGATGAGACAATGGGCCCCTCGGGCGCAGCCCTGTAAACGCTCCCACATCCCTCCGACATCCCTGCTTCTCTTTGTGGTTGTTTGGAGTCTACAGTCGTGCATTTCTGGGGTCATTTTGTGTCTTTCTGTGGTAATTTTGATTCTCTTTGTGATCACTTTGCATCTTTGAGGTTGGTTTCCTCCTTCTGTGTTGTCATGTTACATGTTTTTGTGGTTGTTTTGTGTTTCTTTGTGGTTATTTTGCTTGTATTCATGGTTGTTTTTGCATCTTTCCGGTTGTTTTGTTCCTCCAACTGTACTATCAGGCTACCTCACTGTGTTGGTTTTGAGTTTCTTTATGGTCATTTGTGTCTCCTTGTGCTCTTAATGTGTCTCTGTGCAGTTGTTTTGCATCTCTGTGGTCATTTTCAGTTTCTTTATGGTAGTTTTGCACATATTTGTTGTCATTTTGTGTCTTCTTCCAGTTATTGAGTCTGTTCTTAGTCTCTTTGTGGTTGTTCTTTGCATCTCTTTGTGGTCATTTGTGCCTCTTTGCTGTCATTTTGTGCCTCCTTGTGGTTGTTGTGCATCTCTGGTCATTTTGAGTTTCTTTGTGGTCTTACTGCATCTCTTTGTGGTCCTCTTATTCCTTTTTGCAGTTGTTTTGCACTACCGTGGTCTTCCTGCATCTCTGTGGTTGTTTTTTTTGCATCTCTTTGAGGTCTTTTTGCATCTCTTTATGGTTGTTTTTAGCATCTCTTTATTACTTTACCATCAATTTGTCATTGTTTTATGTCTTTTTCTGGTGATTTTGTGTCTCATTTTTTAGTCCAGGTGGCCCTCTGAAACCTTGGACATGTGCCCAGTATGACTGTTGAGTAACCCATCTATGTTATTTTGAACAAACAAACTCCTGCTAAGATCTTTCAGTCTAGCTTTATTAATCCAACTTGACTTGAATATCTTACAGATGGTTGACTCCATCCTGATTTTAAGAACAATTGGCTGCTCCCGTTGTGTGAGGTCTCACAGGAAGCGCAGCGTTCAGTAAACATCTGCTTTGTTTAGTTCTTAGATCTGCAACTTATTTCTCGCTCACAGCATGCAGTGGAGCTCACACTGGGCTGATCAGAGTAAGTGCAAGAGACAGAGAGCGAAGGAGAGAGCATTTGGTTAAGCATGTGGTAAGAAATCCCATCACATCATATTACGAGCCAGTTTAGCTCTTACATTTGGAATTCACGCCTGTCTCCATGCTCCCTTTAACGCCTCTGCAGTTATCAAATCATTAATTAAGCTTATGTTGAATTTACCCAGAGAGCCTGGTGTGGGAGAGAGATACGACTGCAGGCACCACCCGCCATCTGCTTCCAACATGCTGATGTTGCAGGCGATCAGTCCTAATAGGCCCTCTGTCCAGGCAGAGCCAGAGCGAACATTTGTTTCAGCAGCATGCTGTTTCAGGCCCTGAAACTGGGCAGTCTGCACCAGAGAGCAGCCCACTATAAAAGACCATAGGGACACCTGCATGAAATGCAACTACACACTGAAAAATAGATGCACAGATGTACCATAACATGCACATAATGAGCCCTCACGAGAGCCGATTGCATACCTTTAAACCCACCATAAAAGGTACAAACAAGTCTCTGGTTTCTGAGTTTAGGTTGCACTCTGCACCAAATCACCCTGAACCAAAGGAAGTCACTTAGGCTGCATTGGTTCGAGCATATTAGTGTGCCCAAATCCTGCTCTCCCATTGGTCAGGAGAGCTAGTCCATCTCACTAATCGGTTGCCTGAACCTGCTCTTCTTATCAACTAATGAAAGCGCAGGAGTTGGCTGCACAATATGTGTGCACAAATTCAAAAGGGTCATGACAATTGAAGCATTTTGCCACTCAAATGGATCACTGATTGATTAATTAGATGGGTGTATTTGGGGTAAATTAGGAAACCCCGAGAGCTCAATGCACTGCAGCCTAACAAAATATATGCAAATAGAACAAACACAAGATGTTCACCAGTTTGACAATGCATGTGTAGCGCAAAGGAACTATGAAAATGTAGAAAACACAACAAGATACAGAAATGTGTTGAGATCTTTATTTTTTTTTTTTTATTGAGAGAATTTCATAAATCATTCTGTTTTACAACATAGACCTTTGTCATTCTTATTCTCTTATATTTTTGCAAATATGTAATCACAAACTATAAGAGAGAATCAAGCAAACTTTACCAAAGAAACAAAAAGAAAGAAAGAAATAAGGGCAAAAAGCAACAGAGGGTAACCAAGGAGATATTGGCAACAGACTGGAATAAACTTGTTTACAGCACAAAAGACATCACATTTATTGATTTCCTTTAGATGGCAGTGGTCAGGAAATGATTTAGTCCACTGTTTACACCCAAAAAAGTTATAAAATAAAATAACCGGGCTCTAGTGGTATTACAGTCTTGTATCCATCTGGGCCTTATTTGCAGCTTTAAAGAAAATGTTCCCCGTTACTTAAATATCCTTGATAATTTCAATAAAGTCTAAATATAGGTGATTTGACCCTTTTTCAGGTGATTCAAACATTTTCTAGTCATGGTGTTGCAACTAGAATTATTTTAAATAAATATTTGTGTCTTCCTATAGTCATAGTAACTATAAATATAATCAAAGTGTAATGCATCGAGCCTAAACATAATCTTAATATCAAGCACACTCACTATAATGTTATCCTGGAAAAATGAATGAATTGCATTGCAGTCTCAAAAGTTATGAGAATGATTAACATTTACAAAGTCACATTGTGACCATGACCTCGATTCCTCTGATTTTTTTTCAGATTGTTGTCAGGTTTTCTGTCCATATGTACGTCTGTTCCAGTCTTGTGAACATGATATCCCAAGAATGAGGGCACAAATGACCACTTGGACTCAAGGATTAACTAAATAAATAGATAACTCAATAATTCATATGCTAATTATTACAAACTTTTACACAAATGTTAAGAGGATATGGTGATGAAGTGATAACATTTTATATCCAAAAGCTCAAAGGTCAACTTCACTGTGACATCAGAATGTTCAGCGCTCTGTCAGTCCTCTTTACTCTTTTATAAAAGTGAAGATAGAATGTTTCTCAGTGGAAATGACTCACTTATTTCAATATATTTTTGCCAAAAATACACTTACCTTATATTAAATTCCTTCAACGTCTTCACTACATACTTTATATGACTCTGGACAAACATGGATGTGAACTGTAACTTGACTGGTTCGCAGAGACGTACAACTGCGAGGCGGTAATTCTCTTTTTTTATCTGAGCTGGTGTAATAAAAAGGCATATCACATTCTTCCAGCGGAATTCTCTCTACTTGAGAGAGGCGGTTGTTTGCCACTGGATGGTGCGTATAGACACCCATGCTTCCTCCGTCAATGTTAAAGCACATTTTGTTCCCATTTTTCTTTAACATATGAGGTAGGTATTGCTTTGTGATTAAAAAATCCACCCTGGAGTCGAGAAACAACTTTGTGATCCATATGCTGAGTTAAACACATTCATTATACCTCTCCTTTGTGTTTCGCCTGCAAATCCACGTTTGATTACTTGACCAAATTGATGTCTCATTTGTAGATATCTAAAGAAAAAAAAGAAGAAGTTCCAGTCCAAAGTTTTCTTCTAGAGTTTGAAAATCTTGCAATTTCCTATTGTTCCTAAAGGTACAATAGGCAGAGAGACCCCCAGTGGCCCAGTGTTTGAATCTGCTGTTTAAAGTAACAGGGTTAAACTCAGTGTCACACCATCTCAGAAACTTTTCCACAGTTTTTAAATTGAACATTTTTACAACATTACATATTTACAGAGGTAAGCAGATCTTTGTGTTGACCCTCTATTTGAGCTTGAATTGGGGTCTGTTAAAGCAGTCTCAATATGTTTCCGGTGTGTAATATACTTGAGATTTACAATAACAAATCCATGCTCTTAATCGGGAAACCCCATAATAGTCCTTCAGGCATGGCAGTGCTCCCTTATTTCATGGTAGTTGGATTGTGCTATAGCTCCTTCTTCGTTTTTTTGCCCTGCCACAGTACTTTGAAATGAGTCTAGCCTACAAATTGTTTATCTGGAACTTCAGCGGGGTTTGGAACAAATACAAAAGTCTTGGTAATAAGTTTGTTGGGCCTAATTCCCCGACTGCTCACAAGAAGAAATTTCTTCTTCACTAAAAATCCTGGCATTCACATGTTTGTGCAAAATAATTTGTACTTGCATTTTCTTCAGTTCCACATTTGTATTCTATTATAGATTTAAAATACAAAAATATTTTAGCATTTGTATCAATATTTTTCTAATTATTTTCAATATTTTACAAAGCATAAAATTAATAATTAATTAGACTTTATAGTGTGATTATTTATACCTCATAAACAATCTCAAGAAAGAAACACATCACAAATCAAACAGGTTTTAGTTCACACATTTACTTTTCTTTAAAGTGTGTCTCAGAGATCTTGGCCACTATTGAGACTCTCTCTGTAAGCATCTGGGGTTGTCGAGGGCAGATTTGAGATCAGACATGGGGCAGTTAAACAGGACCTGGGTGCATGCCTGGAGGTACTGGCTGCAAGGTGCAAGGTTCCTTCTCAGAGGGTGGTTGTTCTGTGGGAGTTCTGTAAATAAATTATTAAAAATCGAACCATTGTAGTGACCTTTTGGGGGTTTTAAATGATGCAACGTTTGCACTATGCAGCAAAAGCAAATGTTGATGTTTTTTTTTCTTTTTGTTTTTACACTCTTATGTTTAAATGTGTCCATATGTTTCATGGTTTTACAGCTGCAGCTTTTAAATAAAATGTACTGCAAAATTGTATTAATTCTGAAAAACAATACAATACAGAATCAACAATACCTTCTGATTCTGAGATGGTCTAGGAGATAAAAGTTCTGACACGTGTGTGTGTGTGATCTCTGTGTGTACACATCAGCACACAACTGGCACTTACGAGGACAATGGGATTTGTCATTTTCAGAACAAAGACTCAAACTATTATGCAGTTTAAGAACACTGTCATGAATCTGAGTTAGACTTTTCTGAGTTCCCCCTCAAGAAAAAGCTTACGGAGACATTGGTGAATGGAGCCTATTGTGTTTAGATCTTTAGAACTGTTATACAATCGATCTATGTAGAGTGGAGTACCGCTTTCACGGAGAGTCCTTGTGTTTACTGACTGAGCAGTGCAGTGTGAAGGGATATTGTTGCAGAAGACCTCTCTGCACTTATCAGCACAGCATCTATATCAAAAATGTGTGCTTGTATTCACTGGACATTGTAATAAAAGAAAATATTGAGTCACAGTTGCAGAATAAAAACTTGCTCTCACGGTACAACATACATGACATACAAGACATACTGCCAGTGCAACAGAACAGTGAAGGGCAACAGTAAATAAGTATAGAATTATACTGTATTAGAGAGGTAGTAGTATGGTAGTGTCTGTCTCTTGCAGAAGAGGTATATGTATGGGTTTGTAGTCAAGGGCATCGCTTTGTGTTGGAAAGTGGTGGGGACATAAGGGCTCAGATGGAATTTTTTTTTTTAAATGGTCTTCAACACATGCAATTTCAGGCAATGCAGTGGTGAGATTGGTATGTGGTCAAAATAGATAACAACAACAACAAAAAAAGTGTGTAACAGTTTGTCAAAAGAGCACAGCCGAGGCTTCTGAACACACTCAGCATAAAATGCACAACAACATCGGCAGCAGAAGAAACAGTCCTAAAATGACAAAATAGAATCAACTGAAGGAATGACATTAACAACGTTAGCAAAAGATAATAAATCAACCTTGCCTTCAGATGTTAAGTCAAACCAACCCATTCTCATCCAAGTCAACAACATATATTAGAAATGGACAGGATCACAGCTCCCCAAAAGTGAAGCCGCAGCATCTCAGTCGCCCCTTGGTGGCTTGCCGCAGTACAACTCATAAATCCTGCATCTCAATGTTAATAGATTGCACATGCACCAAACTAAAACTTCAAAGTATATGTCGAATAGATTTTTCCCACTGATGGTTTCTGTAATTTTAGGTAGCTCTTATCATTGCTGATGTTTGTTCAAGTGTTCATTTTTCTGATCAGTTTGACTTTAATTAGTTATTTGATAGTCTGACTCACACGATGTATGCTGTGGGTATAAGTCCTGCCATTGGTTGCTTGCTTCAAGTGGCATTGCAAAGTCCCCATGAAATAAGAACAGTATCCTGGCTGCCAACTACATGCTGAAAATTGCAAATTAGCACCTGGGACGAAACAAATAGTTGTTACCTTTTCTTATGCAGTGATATAGTCATTTTCATGCCAGAGCTCGCCTCCAAACAAGCAAATGTTCCACCAAAATAATAACTGTGATTGGTTTAAAGGAACGCAAACAAGGCAGGGTGTTATTGTCCCCTATAGCAGAATGTGTATGCGTGGAGCCAGACTCTTTTCCAGTGCTGAGCGCTGTGTAGAGAGGTTTGGCTATGCGAGACTAGTTATATGATGATATTAAAAAAAGGTTTTAATGCCATGGTTGACAGCTGAGCGCCGCTCTGATTGAGTCAGCCGGCTGTGTAGGTGGGAATTTGATACCACAGCGTCAATGCTGGTCACCACTGTGCAGACCCTGTCTCCAAACGACGTCACCAGCGCCCATATCCAAGATATTTTGGCCCCAGTTTTGTACAGTGGGAAGAAGTGGAGACGTGTCATCCATCTTTATTCATCCCACCTAATTACATACTGACGATTTGTCACTGCTCCTCACTGCCCCCATGTTGAATCACAAGCTATCCTTTAGTGGCTGTACGACGCTACCAGAAAGTCTTCTAACAAGTGGATAACGCTGTGAAATGATCACTGTTTGGGTAGGTTTAGGACAAGACCATGTTTGGGGTTACAATAACTGAACTGAAGTGACTTACAAGACAAAAGTCATGTGTCTCTGAAGCAACTTGCAAGATGAAAATCACATGACACGCATAAACAACCTGATAACATTTTGGTTTCACATGTGACATGAACTCTGTTCTCCTGAGTGAAAGTCCTGTGTTTGTTTGAGCCATCCATCCACCCCACCTCCTCTATGTGCCAACTTTCTCCCTCTTTATAAAACATCAAAAGCCCAGTGTGTGTCGTACAGTCACAGATGGGTTTACATTGAAGTCACTTGAAAGCCCAGTGTGTCACTTTTGGCCGCTAAAAGGTACCGTGCGCATCTGTTGCCAAGGAACATGGGTTCACAAGAGTTAATGAGTCAAGTTCAACCAATCATAGCCCATTGCGTGTTTTTGTATTGTGTAAATAAACAATTCTCAAAGCATTCACATTTGTTAGTTAGCAATTCTTGGGACACTTTTCAGAACATTGTGCTTTTAAAAAAGTGATAGAGACTAAATCAGCCATTTCAAAAAGTGGTGGGGACATGTCCCCTGCTTCCCAAATGTAAATTACACCCATGATTGTGATCAAAGTTCTTCCATCTCCAGGCAGAAACTTTTCAATCTGGTTGAGAAGTGAAAAATATGGTGTGGGATAAACTAATGAAAGGCATGGGTGGGTGAACCAGTTGCAGACCAGAGTAGCCGAGTGGAAACTTGTGTAACGCACCTGGTCTGCTCTTGGCCATCTATCCGGTCTGGTGGAATGAGCATGTTGTGTAGAGAGTCCAGGAATGTGATGAGACGGGCAGAGTTAGAAGGGCCAAGGGTAGCATATTGATGTTCCATCCTCGCTGAACAGGGCCTTCAGCAGTGCATTCATACCAGTGTTTTCCATCCATAGTGGTGTGGCACCGAGCACACCAGTGTTGAATTGGTTCCACTGAAATGTCTATTCATAGTATAGATTAGTAATTGTTTTCTGGCGCTGTAATGGCGACAGGTGGAGAGCGTCTTGTCGTCTTTGTACCCACATCCATCCGGCTCATGAACGCCTGACTTATGTGTGTATATGTGTAGGTATGTGTACATGTAATTTATATGTATATATATGTGCATGGCTCATGAATGCCTGATTTATGGATGTACACAGTTGTTTACACCACTCTTTTAACTTGACCATGATTGCTTTTATTTATTTATTTATTTATTACCTACATTTTTAACAATTGTTTTTATCATTACCTATTCATCATGTATTTATTGTGCTGCCAAGCTTTCTTATCTCCAATTTTGACTGTTAATTGATGGTTGATTGTTGGTATTTGTTGAATGCATGTGGTATATTGTGTTGTGTTGCTGGGTATGTGAACTGTACACGCACTGATGCTCTGCACAAATGAAGTTCCTAACGGATAAATAAAGTTCTTTGAATTGAATTGATATGACGGTGTGTATGCATGTGTGTGTGTGTTTTTGAACACAAAGATGTGTGAGATGATATAACATTGCTTTAAAGTCAAACAAGATTCCCTGTACAATCAAATTCATAAGATAAGAAACTTTATTGATCTCACATCAGGGATATTCACTTGTTACCGCGGCTCAAGGATCAAAAGTAGTTAAAAAAAAAAAATTGAGTGATAAATGAAAACACAAACAACATAAAATAAAAACTAATCACTTACCTTCTAGTCTGAATGCCATTAAACAAGCAAACACAAGATATATAAAATTGGAGAACAATATAACTAGAGGAATGCAGATCTCTGCAAGGCAATAGACGGTGAAGTACCTACTGCAATGCCACCACAGCTGCGCGATGCAACAAAGTAATCCCTGTATGTGTATGATTCCAGTGAATAATTTCCTTGAGCCTAACTGGTCATTTGAGCCCAGTTTGAAGAAATCCCTGAAGGTGTTCTTGAAATATTAACAACCTGAAAACTCATTGCCAGAGTGGAACCACAAAAAAAAAAAAAAAAAAAAAAAAAAAAAGGGGGGGGGGGTTACAAATTCTGAATCACAGATGTCCTTCAGCATACAGTCACAGATGTGCACAAAATAAATCACACCAGTAATTCAGTCCAGTAGAATGCAAGGTTAGCTCCGGACAAGATGCAGGTCCATTTGATCACGCACGCACACACTCATTCATACACGTACACATGGAAGCGAATGCAGGAGCCCCTGGCCGAGATAATAAAAAAAAATACAAGAAAAATAATTGTTGTAATAATAGTTGTCGTGATACGTCAATGACCAATATGGCCAAGATGCTCTTTATGATTCAGCTGGAGAAGCTACTCAGAATTTGTCTGTACTTTCTAAGGGGAGTGAGAGAACTCAGCAAGTCAACCACTGTTGTGCTTTTTTGCCCAGCTGAGTGAGTGAATGTAGAGTTTTGTTTTGCAGGAGAATCATGGTGTTTTGCCTTTTGTGTGTGTGTGTGTGTGTGTGTGTGTGTGTTCATAAACAACTGATAAAAACTGTCTTGTTTGCTTTGCTCATTAAATGATTTTTTTTTTTTCAAGGTCCTCCTCCTTTCATGAACTCCACCAGGTGTGCACATGAGCTCTACAGGTGTTGGCAATCTGGACCTTACCAAGTAGAATTAGAGGAAGGGAGGAAGCCTTGGGGCCTTTTTTCTTTGTGTTTTGTATTTTCTTCTTCCAGCTGTAGCAAGACTAACTCTAACTTGAATGTGGTGTTCTTGAGTTTCTGCACAGTTAAATGAAAAGTTCAATGAATATTGCAAAGTTAAAAACTTTATGTAGTTACCTAACTTGACTGCTTTATCTTTCACACCCATCTAATCTGTAGATGGTTTTGACCTGGAGGTTTTTAAAGCTGCTATTTGATTTATGTGGTTGTTTCGTCCGTGTGATAGGACCACCCCTCTTCAAGTAATAGTCTAGTGCAAAATACTATGAAAAAGCTCTTAACCAAGTTTCTGGTCCTCCTGTCTCAGTGGTGGTGCCATGAGTTTCCCAAAACTGTTCGGTCTCACGTCCTGAAGTTAAGATTTAAAGTTCAGCTTGGTCCACAAATGTGCTTGAAAAACTCAGTCCGAGATGTTTCAACATGGCCTCAGTACAGATTATAAAGCTATTTTATTTTGGTAACAACATGGACTTTTCTCTGGTGACACCCTCAAAGCCGAACTATGATTTTTACCTGTACAGTTTTATTACCAGAACAAAACAATTTGCAGTTTCAGTGGCACAATGTTTTGGAAACTCAAATAGTTGTCCAAGAATGACAAAGCTGCCCATTTTTCATCCATGAAACCGTTTTTGTTTTCTGCTGTGTATGAACATCACATCCTCATATGCTGCTGTTCATTTTGTTGAGTGAAAAAAATGAAATCACATCAATCAAATCAGCGTCTTGTTCAGTTGGCTGCAACAGCCTGTGAGAAGAGATGCACAATATTTTGGTGTAGAAGAAAGGCTCAGATAAAGTCAGCACAGGTGAGAACAAATGTCAGGCAAAGTTTCACTAGTTGAATGTGACAGAGCTGTTAGCACATCATTGAGATTCAGTACAGGTTTAGATCAGAACTGGCATTATTGGCCACATTTCATGGTCTGAATCTTTTAAATTCCATTTCCGTGCCAGCTAATGGAGGACTGCAGGTGGCTGCTGAGACACTGATCTGCACTCCGTACAGTGTGTGTCAGTGTGTGTCGGTGTGTGTGTGTGTGTGTGTGTGTGTGTGGTTGTGGTTGGTGATGATACGTAATCCTCGCAATCTTAGATCCCCTTTGAACAATGAAAAAGGGCAAAATCAGAATAAAGTGCTGCTCACACGCCTGTCAGGCTGCATATTTATTTTTAAAATGTATTTGAGGCTTTTATCTGAGACTGCGACATCTAAAGTGACTCATCACATCTTCTATTTATGGAATTATTTACAGAATACTAAACTGCACTTTCATCATGACACCAGACTCCAGGAATCACAGACAGAGCTTTACAGGACGCGTAGGATGTGTGGCAACCTTCAGACGAATGGGATGAGCGACTGAAGTAGTTTCTCATCGGTACTTTTGGACATACGTGGAACCAACCTCCCCTTAAGTTCCCTCTGTGGGACACTGACGAGCTCAAAGGCTCATAGTTGCATCACTCTGAAGCCCCATAAGTCAGTGTATCTGAGGTGACTGCGGATGCCTTGTTTGCAGTGACACCAGCTGGAAGAATAAAAGAACTGTGAGTTCTGCAGCAGCATTTAAGAGTCTACAACTTTCCTGCTTCTATTTTTTCTAAACTGAATTTAAACGTGCTGGTCAGCTCAACTGGACAAGTAGGGCATGTGTTACTCCTGCATCAAGTGTTACTGTTATTGTGCACGTTTGTAGAAAGTCAGACCATCACACTGCATGAAACAGACACAGTCCTGCAGCTACAGAAAGACTCGTCTGTCAGTGACATCTGAGCTGCCTCACACTGTTCTGTGACTGCAGAGATCAAGTCTTGCAGGTCACAACTGCGACTAAACTCGAGAGTGCGTTGAGATGATGGCACCGCCACCCACTGGTGGTGGCTGAGACAGCTTGGGTCAAAAGGTGATCAACTTAATGCACTGTTTTCAGATTTTCTGGTGGCTTTCATGACTTTTCTCTTGTACAAGCATGACTAAGACCACTGAGGCGCACTTCAGAACGAGGTGTTTTCTACCTGTGGTCATTAAAACGTATAACTCCTCCCCCCTTCTGCAGGAAAACTGACACACTGGACTGAGAACAATAATAATAATACTATGTTCATTGCCATGTGCAATATTAGGTTTCTATTACATGTCATGTCATGTTTTAATATCATGTAAACTATTACTTTTCATTATGACGTGTAAGAGTACTTTTCTATAATGTTAAATATGCAATTTTTAAAACCATATGCAATATTACTTTTCATTTTTATCATGCACAATTAGGTTCAATATCATGTGTATCCTTACAATCATTATCTGCTGCAATATGACTTATTATGTCTCAATATCAATGCCATTATTACTTTCAGTGTAACTGCCAGGACTACTTTGTCTGTTTAGCCGACTTTTGTATGTATCTTACTTCTACTGGGCACTGTTTCTTTGCATTTACTCCCTATATGCTCAATATTATATATTTATATTGGATATTTGATGCTCTATTGTTGTTTTTCCACGTTACTGTAATTTTAGAGCATTCTGGCATAAGAATTTCCTCTGATGTTATCTTACTGTATATCAATAAGCTAATACTTGTTTAATTTCTCCCTTTTAATTTTTAACCCCACTCCCAGCATGAGATCTGGAGAACAAATTACAACTGACTCTTTCAGTCTGCAGAGGTTTTACTGTTACAAATTATGCTACACAACTGCTGAAACCATGACTGGAGAGGTTCTTACAGGGCTCCCGGCAGAAAAAGAACTCCCATTGTTTCTGCTTTTAGTATGTACCCTGCAAGTAGAGCCCTGCGCGAGACGGCTACCTCACTGGACTATTGCGGCTGGCACACCTGTAGTGTCCACACGGAGCGTTTCTGTAGCTGGGCTGCTGCTTAAAGCGCTGTCTTTCGACATTGAGTTTTGAAGTTGTATCCAGAAGGCAATCAGTGATTTTTTTTTCCTCTTCACACAGAGGGAGGGGGAGAGAAAGACTGAAAAACACTGCCCTGATATTTTCATGCCCGTCACATATTCTGCTGATATACACATTGAAACTGTAGTAAGAGGTGTCAAGTAGCTGATACTATGTTGAAATTACTG
>JAJHUR010140455.1:1467-39903 GCA_027495735.1 Lutjanus campechanus | reverse complement strand
AGAAAGACTCGTCTGTCAGTGACATCTGAGCTGCCTCACACTGTTCTGTGACTGCAGAGATCAAGTCTTGCAGGTCACAACTGCGACTAAACTCGAGAGTGCGTTGAGGTGATGGCACCGCCACCCACTGGTGGTGGCTGAGACAGCTTGGGTCAAAAGGTGATCAACTTAATGCACTGTTTTCAGATTTTCTGGTGGCTTTCATGACTTTTCTCTTGTACAAGCATGACTAAGACCACTGAGGCGCACCTCAGAACGCCACAGGAGGTGTTTTCTACCTGTGGCCATTAAACCGTATAACTCCTCCCCCCTTCTGCAGGAAAACTGACACACTGGACTGAGAACAATAATAATAATACTATGTTCAGTTTATTTTCAGCGTTATATTTCAATATTATGGGCAACATTATGTTCATTGCCATGTGCAATATTAGGTTTCTATTACATGTCATGTCGTGTTTTAATATCATGTAAACTATTACTTTTCATTATGACGTGTAAGAGTACTTTTCTATAATGTTAAATATGCAATTTTTAAAACCATATGCAATTACTGTAATTTTAGAGCATTCTGGCACAAGAATTTCCTCTGATGTTATCTTACTGTATATCAATAAGCTAATACTTTACTAATGATACTGACTCTTTCAGTCTGCAGAGGTTTTACTGTTACAAATTATGCTGCACAACTGCTGAAACCATGACTGGAGAGGTTCTTACAGGGCTCCCGGCAGAAAAAGAACTCCCATTGTTTCTGCTTTTAGTATGTACCCTGCCATAAGAGCCCTGCGCGAGACGGCTACCTCACTGGACTATTGCGGCTGGCACACCTGTAGTGTCCACACGGAGCGTTTCTGTAGCTGGGCTGCTGCTTAAAGTGCTGTCTTTCGACATTGAGTTTTGAAGTTGTATCCAGAAGGCAATCAGTGATTTTTTTTTTCCTCTTCACACAGAGGGAGGGGGAGAGAAAGACTGAAAAACACTGCCCTGATATATTCATGCCCGTCACATATTCTGCTGATATACACATTGAAACTGTAGTAAGAGGTGTCAAGTAGCTGATACTATGTTGAAATTACTGTCAACAGATCATTTTCACTGTGTATGTTTGCCAAGAACTGCACGCATTATTTGGAGAAAAAAAATAAGCAGCATTGCTCATGCGAGCTGTGTACGGGCCAAAATAAAAACCAACAGGTAAGGACAAGCAGGTAGTGTGAGCCGGCCGTTAGTCTTGCTGCCCACTCCCCACAATGTGTTCCACTCCCACAATCATTCTGACCATTCACTCCTACACAATAATAGAGTTCCATTGATTTTGTGACCCAGAGACGCCGATTTGTGCCTCTTGTATATAAATAAGTATATATATTAAAAAAAAAAAAAAAAAGATACCTTCTGAGATGCCTTTTCATCAACATTATAGGTGAAAACAGAAGCTAAATTTCACAGAATGGAGGAAGAAGACAAACAGAAACTGCATAAAGTCTAAAGGAGCTGGTGCACACTAACCAGTTACCTATCAGTCAGAGGCTCTTCCACAGGTTTCACACACAGACAATCATAATGACCTTACTGAGACTAATAATGTGCACACATGTGGCAAATGACTTTTTGTTTCTTGAAAATCCAGCAGCTCTGCACACAATGCAATGACACTGTACTGTCAGGCTGTAGTGCCCCCTACTGCCTGACTGTTGTCATTACAGGCCACACAGGAGAGTCATAACTTTCAAGATTTTATTTTTCTTTATTATTTTACAGTAATCTTACACTTTTCACTGCCATTTAGAAAATATCAAAGCAGTAAGAAATATAGAAATGCATATTTTAATATAAAACAACCACGGTTATGATGTTTACTTCTGAGCCGTAATTACATCGGCTTTGCAAAGCAAACAAGTTTAGTGAACTGGGGAAGTGAAATTATAACATTTTAGCCGGTCTTTGCTGTTCTCTTTTTGATTCAGTTTTCCTGAAGTGTTCAGCCTAAGAATCCACTCCTCTTTGCTGTAAAAGAGAAACAAACAGAATTCATTATCCTCCATTACTATTTCTCTCATTCTGAATTTGTTTCCCTGTCGGATCTGTTTCCTTACGTTTTTCATTGACAGTATACATCGCCTCCATGCCACCTTTAATGTGGTCAGTGACGTGACAGTGGAGCAGCCAAGTACCAGGATACTGAGGACGCATCTTTACCGTCTGCACGGGAAAAAGATGAGAAATTACACTTCATCCTAATTAATCTCAAAACGCTTGTCCAGCTAAAACAGAGGTACACAGAGGTTCAGCTTAACTGGTGTAGGTGTGTTTGGTTTAGAGACGAGGGCAGACCAGTCCTCACTAAGACACCCTGATATGTTTTAAGGAGAGGATAGAAAGCAACTGTTTAGGTGGAGTCAGAAATTTCTTGGTAAAGTATTTCATCACAGATATCATGGTTGCAAACGACAGCCATGGGTTGCACCAGATGGTCTTTGCTAAGCCTGGTCCTAACTGCTAAGTTGTTCTTAACTTAAGACCTGTCTTTAGAATGGACTTTACATTGTTAACACCAACCACACTTAAGCCTAGTCTTAACTACACCCAGTCTTGGCGGTGTGAAAGCCCACAAGACTAAAAGTGTTGCCTTGCAGCATGTGTCTTTCTGATTTATAGCTAATCATTTCTAATTTGCTACAACGTTATGGAGGATTAAAGATTAAAGAAAAGGCATCTCATCTCACACTGAGGAGAGAAAATTACTATAACTGTACAACCAGCTCAAGAAAGTCTACTTGGAGAGAAATAACAGAGAGCATAAATGGTTGTTCAGATAAAATAAACGGACAGATATTAGTGAGCGCACAGTTTCAACTGATTTCACCAGTGAACTAGTTACCTCAATATCCCCAAACTCCCTTTAAAAATCAATTTTGAGAGTCGCTGAATGAGGAGAATCTTTGTCTTAATAAACTCACTGTGGCAAATTCTTAATTATTTGAGCATTCTTGTAAATTCTGCAAATGGTATAACGGTTCATTCTTATGTCAGATGTTATGTCTGACTGAATATATTAATTTCCCGCCTGTATTGCTTTAATTTTCCACACAGCTCTGTTGAATAACTCATCTCCTTGAGCTTTCATGGTGGAGAGTAGAGGGTATCCATGACTAGTAGACTAGTATTTATCAGGATAGATAGGCTAGAAGATTTACACCTGGTCTTAGTAAGAAGAAAGCTTAAGTCTAGATGTTGCAACTGTCGTAATTATTCAGTTATACTTAGAATGCCCAGTTAAGATGACTTAGCTTAAGACCAGGCCTAAGTCCTGCTGGTGCAACCAGCCCTAGTAAGTGATTGTCATTAAATGGCAACCGTGGCCAATGAGCTGTGGCATTGTGCTTATTTTATGGTGAAAAACATCATAGGAATATTGTTGTATTATAGTAATTGAACCACATGTATCTAACTAATAAAACTGGTAAGACTGGCTGAAGAACATTTCAACACTCGGACACATTTTCTTTCATAACATCAATCAAATTAATCTAAACTTCATGCATATTAACTACTTGGATTTTTAAATGTTTAGGGCTGGGCGATATAAAGATATATCAATATTGTGATATGAGACTAGATCATCTTAGATATTGCGATACAGCAAAAGTGTTGTCTTCTCCTGGTTCCAAAGTCTGCATTACAGTAAAGTTACATAACTTTCTGAACTTGTCAGACTGTGGACACATATTTGATTTTATCTGTATCTCCCAGCCCTACTTTATATGTTGTTGGGTGGTTTAATCTACAGCAATGCATCACATTCCATAAGATCATCGCTATTTGAGGATTTACAGTATGTGATTTCAGAGAAAATTAGCACGTCAAGATATATCTCGTATATTGCGGCATAGCTTAAAAACATCAAGATACTATTAAAAAGCCATATCGCCCAGCCCTACTCCATTAGCAGATTTATTTCGACCTGTTTTAAGAAAATAGATTTTAAGTTAATTACTTGTGTATAACAACGACTTTACAATCCAATGGATGTTGAATAGCAACATTTATATGCATATATGTATACACTGACTGACACACGATGTTTTGAGGTTTTTTACCTGGAAGGTGGCTGGAAACAGCTCATACACATCAGTACGATGAGGACCACCACCCAGCTGAAGAGAAAGAGGAGTTGTGTTATTTGTGCGTACCAGATCATGTTTGCATAATGCGTGATTGTGCAGGTGTGTCTTGCATGTTTGCATGTTTTATCTACCTTATATTCCACACTGTGTCCATGCCAGTGTGCGGTGTGTATGTCCACATCATTGCCCATTCCCATCAGGTACCAGTACACCTTATCACCCACCTCCATGTTCAAACCGTTCAGATTTCCATACATTAAACCATTAATACCTGGAAAAAGCATGCAAACACACATACATCAGAAGGAGGACATTTCTTTAGAGGAAGCAACAACAATCTGTGAAAATGATGCGGTTCATTTTGTGTGCGTTTATCTCACTGTGCATCTTGTTGCTCTCTATAAAGTCTTCTTTTTCCTTTAGGTTCGGGCGAGGGGTCCTGATGTGGGTCCTGATATTTTCATCCAGATACCTGAAATAACAACAGTAATGGTGTGCAAATATTTCCAAAATAGTGAATGTACAGCAGTTTTTTCCCCCTGTGATTGCTGCAAAAAGATATCAACACCACACATAGTGCTGCGCCGTGTATTCTGACAGTATGTTTCTATCATGAGGATGAAAATGGTGCCAAATTAGATAAATGAGGGATAAGAAAAACACATGGACAAAAGTATGAGGTGGGAGTCTGTGAATTTATTATTGGCTCTAGTTGAACAGGTCACTGTCGACATTTATCACTTTCACTTTTCCACTGATGAAACAGTCCCAAAAAGAAATACTGACACAGAGGTCAGTGGATTGTATTGTACTGAGACTCTCTTTACTCACCAGCTTTCGTTCTCGTCAAAAACCAGGAAAAGCAGCGCAAACTCTTCCACTTCTTTCTTCATGCCCAAAGTCCTGGAAGCAGTTTATAAAACTCTACATTAGCACTATAGTGTACCTGTTGTGTGATGCAGTAGCCTACAAAAACATGTGACAGTTTTTTCAGTTGCTAACAAGCATCAGTCAGTACTGAAGTCTGCATCGCCTCAGCCGAACAGTTAATCTCACCTCCAAAACTCACTGACGCCACTAAAACACTTCATATGTGTCACAAAATAAGCTTGTTTGACTGAGACGCTGACAACAGTTCTCACTCAGAAAGCATACAATGACAATCATAACACACTGATGTTAAAAATATATACTAACAACAGGGAGCATCACATAAATGATGAACTTTATCATTAAAGTTTGAAGGATTTTTCACATAAATCAGAATTTCATTATGGAATAAGAATAAATCAGAAATACAGCAAAGTGTTTGTTTTTTTATATCCTTGAATATTGTAATTGTGAAAATTAAAAACTTGAAACAAAAAACAAAGTCCTGAAATAAAATCCATCACCAACATGTGTATTATAATCACTCATACTGTACAGTACTGTGAGGTTTCCAGTTTCAATTGAAACTGTGATCAGCTGTGTTTAAAATAATTATTATTTCATTTTACTGTAGATATTCTGCTACGATTGACCTCATTTTAATGAGGTTACTGTAGAGATGCACAAAAGCTGACATCTTTTTTTAATGTGTTGTTTTAAAAAATGAAAAAACAGTGTGTTAGTAATTATAAAATGTGCTGCAAATAGTATTGAGTTAGGAAGTCGGTGGAGTATAAATGAGAAAAGGGTGATCACTGAATTCATTTTGTGTGAAAGCAATGAAATAGGATTCACGTAGACGTCTGTTTCACTGACTGTGTGAAGAGTTTTGACCAATGCATGTCAGCAATCACAAAAAACTGTTAAAAAAAAACACTTATCTGCTCTGGAAATCACACAAGCACACACACAAGCATAACATTACTAATTTTTGAAACACTCACCTGGCCCAGCTACGGCGACAGATCACCAACGGACCAATCAGACCGCTGTACAGATCCTGGCGTGCAGGGAGAAAACATTAGTGTGTGAATGCTTGTGTGTAAGTGTCTATGAGTGTGTGTGTGTGTGTGTGCATTATTGTACCTTGGCAACATCAACAGTGGAGTAGTACGCTGACACGGAGCACTCCTCTTGCTCTGTGGTCGGTCCTGTGTTCTTTGTAACGTACCAGTAGTAGGTGTGAGTCTCACCTGGGAAATTAAGTTTTTTTTTTCAAGGTTTTGAATATCTTGCTATATTAAAGGGATGGTTCAGATTATTTGAAGTGGGGTCCATGTTCCTACCTGGTTGGGTGGGGTGAACATCAGGAGTTTCTGTCTTGACTCCATGCGCGTGGATAGAATAAGGCCTGGACGCCATGTTTTTAAATACCACCTTCACCTTGTCTCCAACATCAGCATGAATCATTGGACCTGCAGGGAAAGAGTTACGATTACCAAGACATAAATAAATCCATAGTGTTTCTTACATGGTATTATTTGTGGCTTTTGCTTCACAATCACAGTTTGCCCTGAAAGCTTACCCAAAATGCCGAGGTGTTCCATATCGGCTGCTCTTTCCTTCTGCGTGGTGAACTTGTCGTTGGTGAACTCGCGGTAGACCACCTTCTTGTAACGGGAGCCTATAAACCCACCCTGCTGGTCCAGGAAGACAGGAGCAGGACTGCAGAGGGAGAGAGAAATATGTGAGGGTTGGTTTGTGTTACTATGTTGTGTTTGTTTTACCCTGCAACAACCATGTAGATGTGTTAGAGCATATACCTTCCATTTTCATGCAAAAATATTTGTGCATGAATCTGTGTTTGGCTGTTTGGTTACAATAAAAACAGAAAATAGTAACACACAACAAAAAACATAAACTCTGTGCAGGTATTCATGTCGAGATGTAACTATATCCTACGTCTTTGTTGTAAGTTTCTAAGAAATTTGTTTCGTTAAATTAAATTTAAAGGAAACAGTTGGTGGTATTCTACAGTGCCTTACAGTCAACATATGGAAAAACGCAAAAAGACAACAACAGCTAGGATTTCATCCATATGTAGCACAAAAGTTACAGTCTCCTCACTGCTATTTGTCACGTCCTTCATGTTTGTCATGATTTATTAACTAAGTCTGTGTCCAATGTGCTTTGTTGCATTTTGCTTTTATCGATAAACCAACCTTTCCACTTCAAGCATTCATAAAGCTTTATGTAGTATTTACAATGTCTGATATTTTAACATTAAGACAAAGAAACCAGAATTACAACACAAGTTCTGTGTTTTCACAAATCAACAAATGGTTAAATTATCTCAGGTTTAGGATGTATTTTCATGCTGTTGTAGAGGTGGTACCGTACTTTTCCAGACCGCGGAACATCTCAGTCTCCCAGGTGCGGTTCGGAGAGTAGTTCCAGTCTATTTCCATGGCGGCGATGTAGTAGGTTTTTGAATGGAGCATAATCTCACCCTGACGCTGAAAGAGGCTGCACTTCTGTACCGTGTAGTTGGCTCTCATCCCAGCACGATAATTGTTCACTGTAGGCGACACCACCTCAAACTGACCTGAAAAAATACACAAACAATATATGTGTAGAAACATACAATGCACACCTCAGACATCAGTCGAATGCAAGATGGTTTGCATTTCCTCTTCTGGCCAACTTTATTTCAGTTTCAGTCATTTTTTTTCAGTCAGGGGATCACCAAAGTGATTACAGGTCATTGTTTGGCTGGACAACGAATGTCTGTCATCGAATTACAAGAAGTTCAAGTAGTTCAACTGTAACTGGAGAATTTCACTACTGGACTGTTTGCATAATTATCTTAACTCCTCTGTCATTGAAAGAAATTTTTGTGTCTTGTGTCTTTAGTGTTTGCAAGGACCCATTTGAATTTCAGACTTTGCGAGCAAGGACACTTTGCAGGTGTTCAAAGGACATTTTGAAGACTAAGTTTTAGGGTAAACATTGAGGTTGGGCTTATAATGGTCAAGGTTACAGAAATAGTTCTTACATAGAAATTTGTCCAACATCTGTCAGAGGCTGTGTACAAAATACAAAGAGAAGGGAGTGTACCAGACTTAGCGACTAACTTTTTTTGGTAAATCTTCCTTTGTTCATACATTTTAGTCCCTAATTTCTTCATTTGATATCAATGGTTGACTATGAAAACATCAGAAATGATCATTTAAATAAGTCCAAGACTTTGCCATTCTATTCTACCCTTAACAAAATCTAATTTAATTTATTCTATGATTATTTTAGAATGTGGCCAGTGGCAAATTAAACCAAACCAAACTTAATGGTTTTATTTAGTAGTTTATTTTTATCCATTCTTTTGCCAGATTTGCTCTGCCTGTGCTTTGTATTCTGAACACCACTTCACAAGACTACCTTTATAAATGATTAATTAGGTTGTAAACACTTTATAAATCATTAATAAACAAGTTATGAGACTGTTTTCATACGTAAACGTGGCCTCACTATTTGTCAAAATCCAGTTACTGCTTATTGTTAATTAATCACGAGTTAACTGGCAGAAGGGAGCCTTATTGTAAAGTGTAAAAATACATCACAGTTTATTAATGACCTGTGTCATATCAACACCCGTGATAATAACAAAGGAAAGCTGCTGACAGCAAGCTGAAAATGTCAAGGTAAAAGTATTGACAAAGCTTATAATAACAATGCTAACTAACCTAATTAATGACCTACTTATAAACAATTTATAAATAATTTGTGAGGCTACTTTCATTGCACAGTGGCATCTTATTTTGATATGTTTGTTTGTGTGTGTGTGTGACAGAGATGTATACCCATGCTGTCTGGCTCCATGGTGACTGTGTGTGTGATGTGTGGGAAGATGCTGATGGTGTCTCGTCTGTTCTGGCGGTAGATGAAGCGGTTTCCTTGGAAGTAAAGGCTGTTGATGTCCTGCTCTGTGCCCAGTCCCGACAGGTGCCACGTCACAGTGTCCCCCTTACACATGGTCAGGCCTGGAAGGTTCCTGTACACAAACCCGTTGATGGCTGAAAGAGAGAAACAGAGAAAGCCTCAACATGAAGAATTCACATCTTTACTGAGCAGCTGAGCCTCCGAGTGATCAGTGTGTGAGTGCATGTCTCGTACACACCGTGCATCTTGTTGCTCTCTATAAAGCCCTCATCCTCCTTGTTCACAGTGGCGGGAGCCGTGGTGAAGGTCCTGATGTTGTCATCCAGATACCAGCTCAGGTTCTCATCAAAAATTGTGGCCATGAGGTGAAACTCTTTGTTATAGTTTTTCTGCACGAGGACAAAGCAGACAAAATAAGAAGAAAGGTGTCAAAGTGTGGTTTCATCAATACATTTTGGGTCACAAATGGGGTATCGTACTTTTGTGTGATCTCAGGGTCACTACACAAAATAATTAACCTTTGTGTCTCTCAAACAGGCACAAAGTAGAATATAAATCTCAATAGATACAAGATAAAAGTTCAGTTCAGTTCAGCAATCTAAAATTCGAGATAAAATAGTACATAAGTAAAATTAAAGAAATATTATCAGCAAAATAAGCTTCATGTATCAAAAGTAAAATTACTCATCATGGCCTCTTGACTGATATTTGATTGTATGTAAAATAATTAGATTGTTACTTTTAATTTGATGCTTTTAACTGCTTAACATACAGTTTAATCCTCTGGGACCCAACCTATTCAAGTCAAGTCAAGGAACAGGATGTGGTCTTAAAGAAGAGGAAATAAAGTTCAGATTCACAAACCTGTGTTCATTTTGATAGTTACTTTTTTTTGTGAGATATAGGAGAATTTTGTTTGTTTGAGCCTCAGTTATTTAACACCTAACTAAATAAAAACATCAGAGTAGCTTGGACATGTCTCTCACAGACATCTGGAACATGGCAAGAAGCACCAGAACCTCCTGTTTTGCCAAAAAACAAAAACAAAAAACCCACAAACAAATAGAATTAACCAATGGTTCCCAAACTTTTTTTGTTTCCTTTCATGTAAAATCTTAATCTGAAAAGTAAAGGGTAAGTATAGCTGTCAGATAAAGGCAGTGGAGTAAAAAGTAAGGCTGAGCAGCAACGCCAAATCTAGGTTTTCCACCACTGAAAATCTCTTTATTCACTATGAATAACGGGTCACATGACCACATCTATGCGGACAGATCAGTCCAGATTACACAGCATTCGGCATTGTGACATATTCCTGAGTGGAAACAGGACGGGCAGGCGGGATATTTGATTTGAACGTTGAGAAGCGGCTGTGTCATACCATGCTGCTGCTCTCTAGCTACTTAATCTTAGCTCTGTACCATGAAAAATGGGTGCAGTGATTAGTTCAAGCCTACATAAGCATAAGTCTTATTTACAAAGATCTTACAAAGATCATCTGTTTCAATGGAGACAGTTCTAAGGCTGTTTATTTGCCTTCAGTGTCCCTTCATTGCAGCCTGCCTCCAAGAGCAGCACAGTTACACTGGAGTGACGAAATGTTTCTGATCTCATCAGTCATACTAAAATAATATTTCCACAAACTAGATATGTATCAGGTTTAGGGCTATGGTTCACAAATCAGAACTGAAAATGTAAAGAGTTCCCCTTTTCTCACCTGTGCCCCTCTCTTCAGAGAACCCTGTCGACAGACAAGGAGCGGTCCAACCAGTCCGGAGTTGGTGTCCTTGATAGGGTCGACTCCAGAGTAGTACAGATAGGTCAGGCAGTCGGCCTCCCCCTCAACTGGACCAGCATCCACTGGCACCGTCCACTCGTAGGTGTGCACCGTCCCAGGTCTGACCAGAGCAGCTGGGGGAGGGGTCACCACTCCTGAATACATAAAGAAACAGAACTATTATAAGAAGATGTTCGTCAGTGGATGCTAAATCTAAACACAGGTTTTAACCCACTTGGTTCCCTCTTCAGCTCCCGTAGTCTCTTTGCTGTATAGGACTCTGAGGGGAGGAAAGATGGAGACAAAAAAAGGATGAGGAAAATCTTCATGTACAAAAATAGTATGTGTTTATGTGCAGGTATTAACCTTCCAGTTCATTGTGATAGACTGTCCCATCCTGTTCCACGCTGTACTGAACACCATGAGGCTGTATGCTGTAAGGCCGGCTGGCTTTGTTCTTGAACACCACCCTGATGGTGTCCTTTTCTTCAGCTCGCAGCACAGGACCTGGAGACGGTGGACGGACACAAACACACACAGAATCGTTGGTTTATTTAATTTAGGATAAAGGACAGAAGACCAGAGATGGGTGTGGTTTGTACTGGAAGTCACATTAAATTGGGCAAATGTTTTCTTTTGCAGCCTGATTTAATGTTGGCACATAATTAAACATTTCCACACTTCCTCAAACTGTACTTTTCTTTTCATCTGTCTCTCTCTTTACCCCCCTTTTTAATTGGGTGATTCTAAAAAATCAGAAACTGAAAACATTTCAAAGATTGCATTGGAAAGAGAAACTCTACGGCAAAGATATACGAGTATAAAAATATCCTTCAGTTGCAAGGAATAATTTTGAAGGTACATGTGACCTTTTTCAAGTCTGCCGAGGTAAACATGAAGCTGGCTTTTTCCGAATAATAATGAGCAACTTTTGATAGAAGAAATATCTGTTTCCATCACATTATATGTGCTTTCTGGAATTAAATATTTGAATTTGGGTGCATCTCTATTAGTCAAGTACTGTACATAAAGCTACAACAAGGAACTTGCATTGATTGGTTGATTTTGGATGAGCTGGTGGACAAAAGTGGTACTTCCCTTCACCATAACCACAAAATATAGTATCAAAAATAAAATAAAAATAATAAATTAAATTCCCTTCCTTCTTCCATTTAACTGCTTAAGTGTAACTTGGAAAAATGTAAACACATCGTCTGATTTAATGAGAATGTAGATTCTAACCTGATTACAGGCATTAAAAATAATATAGAAATAGCCAGTCTTCTTGTGGGTGGTCTCAATTGCTCATTTAGATCATATAAAGACACCCGTGTTAAAC
Source organism: Lutjanus campechanus (assembly GCA_027495735.1). Lineage (NCBI taxonomy): Eukaryota > Metazoa > Chordata > Actinopteri > Lutjaniformes > Lutjanidae > Lutjanus > Lutjanus campechanus. The sequence continues at coordinate 27,854 of JAJHUR010140455.1, read as the reverse complement.
TGGGACAGTTTAAAACCAGTTAAGAACTCCTTTTAGTTGGTTTAGTTTGGTTTCTTAATACTAGAGAGATGGAATATTTTTACATATCAATTGCAGACGATCTGTTCATCAGTTATTGACAGAAAATTAAACCGAAAGTATTCCCGCAAAATTATGTCGTGTTTCCAGATTCACAAATGTGAGAATCTGCTGCTTTTCCTGTTATATTAATTTATTTTAAATAGTTTTGTTGCTTGAGTGCAGGACGTTTACTTGTAGTGGAGTGATAACAGTGAGTGTGGCAGTAATACTAGTAATACTACCAACCACAGCCTAGCCTGGATTACCCAGAATTCCAAGGTGTTGCTCCTCTGGGGCGCGCAGCATCTTTGTTGTGAAGGTGGTGTCAGTGTATTCCACGTAGCGAACCTTCTTATAGCGGCTTCCAATCCGGTTTCGACCTCTGGTTACAAACGTTTCTGCCTCACTGCACACACACAAGTATAAATTATTAGCGGAATACGTCTCCTACAGAGAATAATCAAAACCAGCCAGGTTTTTCTCTGAAAGTGTAAGTGTGTATGTACAGTAACCAACCCATCAGTAGGTGGCGAAGGAGCGTAGTCCCAGACATCTTCTTCAGCAGCGATGAAGTATGGTCTGAGCTCTCCGTGCGGTCGGGGTTTATGGACGTTGGGGAAACATTTCTTGATCTCAAATATCGCCTGCATTCCAGCTGGACACAAGCACAAAACAAAAACAATAATAAATGAATGAAGTTATCATCCAGTAGGGCAACAAAACAGCTTACTCGAGTCAAACTCATCTATCATCTTTGTGACATTATCAGCATCAGTGTGAGGATGTGAGCTCACCCGACAAATGGTCATTGACGGTGCACGTCAGCAGCCAGTGTCCCGGGTTGTCAGCCACCATCTCAGCTGTAGCGCTGGAGGCGGCGAACAGACTGACCGTGTCTGTGTGGTGCTTCTGTACAGTCAGGATCTGGCCATGGAAATGAACTGAATGCATGTCCACCTGTTGTAGATAGATAGATATCATTTAAACTGGGTTAAGACTGGTTCAGTGGTTTTCAAACTGGGTGCCAGGGACCAACAGGGGTCCATCAGTGGGTTGTAGACGGTCTCCAGCAAAAGGAGGAACAGAATATTTTAAATTTTATCACAATATTCGGAAGGTAGAACAACAAAGCAAGAAATTCGGTGGGCTGTTTAGATTGATTGTAATTTGCAGTGATCCTATTTTGATCACTGACTGACTTTATTACAAATAAATAGAAGTTACTCAGATAATTCTCTCAACTTGGGGGCTCATGGTCTAATGTGCATGAATTGTAGGGGTCCTTGACATGAAAAAGTCTGGGAGCCCTTTGATGGGTGCTTATAACCAAGACATGATGCTGGCTTTTTTGGACAAAGTTACACACGTTCACAAATTTTTTTACACAACAAATTATTAACGTTGGCAGGAGGGAATCGTGGGAATTGACATTTTGACGCTGCAAGAGACTTTCAGCTACAAGTCAAGAAAATTAACGCGCCTCCATAAAAAGTGGGTCAGCAACTGTGAGACCAACGTTTTACAAGCACTCGACGGAGTTGTTACTTTGGCACGATGTCAATATCAAGGCCAGTTCAGGCTGACAAAGCTTTCCAAATACATTCAACCTCTTCTAAGTGCTTAAAAAGACAAAACAAACAGGGTTGTACACTGCAGGGCAACACTGAAAAAGTGTTCTTTTGGATGCCCTATTGTAGATAAAACATGAAGGTGTCTTCCAGCAGAAAAAAGTGATAAAGGATCCACTAGTCTAGAGTGCTTTACCAGTGGAGAAAAGACATGCAGTGCCATACAGACTGCCCTAGATCCTAGAAAGTTAGTGTAGTTAGTTACAGTAGTTGCCTCTAACTCAAATTCAAGGCCAAATCCAGACCGCTACCTACTGACAACTTACAAAGAATAGTTGTAATATTAATAATAATAATAATAGCACAATAGTTACCTCATTGCCTAAGCCAAACATATGCCAGTGGATCTTGTTGCCTTGGCACATGCTCAGTCCAGGCAGGTTACCGTACAGGTAACCGTTTATACCTGCAATGCACACACACAGTTAAAGGTATGTGTATGTGTATTTGTATGTGTGTGGATGTGGATGTGGATGCTGCCCCTCACCGTGCATTTTGTTGCTCTCAATGAAATCTTCATTGTCTTTCAGGCCAGCAGCAGGATTTGTGATGTGGGTCCTGATGTTTTCATCCAGGTACCAGCTGAAGTTCTCATCTGACACCATGAACAGCAGAGCGTACAGATAGTCTCCTGACCGGTCTCCGTGTACGTCCAGAGTTCCTACAGAGGAGACGCATTGATGAACCGACAGGCAAACCCACTCAGAGACCCCGAAAACTTTATTTCCTAAACGAGTGGGTGTCAATTAGGAAAATGTGATGTCACATACTTTCATGCACCGATCAGGATTTGAATCAGGATGTGATGAAAGTTGGATTGTTTGATCACTGTCAGTCAAATCTGACCAAACCACACCTACACAATCCCCATAAAACAGATTTGTTTTTGAATGTTAAACTCTTCATAAATAAAATCTACATCTTATATGTTTTAACACTTCTATCACTGCTCTTTTAGTCATGAATATATCACACTGCAAAGAAATGACTCCCGACGGCATCAAAGATTGTCACCAAACTTATACTTTATACGTAATAAATGCATCATGTAGCAAAGCTGCAAACTCGTATAGCCTTTTAATGTAATAAAATATATATTATAACATCAAAAAAAGATATTTCAACCCATATTGATCTTTAAATGACCCTGCACAGATGTACTGCAGTGTGTGTGATCAGAGTCTGGTCAGTAAAAACATGATGGAAACAGTAGAAACAGTGCTCAATAAATTATGTATTGAGCTGATTTTAGTTTATTCATTAATTGATTAATGAACTAATTGTTTCACCACATAACAATATTTCAATTGCTGAATTCAGGCCAAATCTGTGAGATCAGCTGTAGAAGAAATATTTAGATCCTTTGAGATACAGTGGCATCTAGAGGGGAGCTTGTGGATCGCAAACACATACCATGTTTATATGGTTGGAGATATAAATGCCTCATTCTAAGGAAACGAAAACACAACTTCTTATTATTCTTATTTTCAGGTGATTATACACTAATGAAAACATATTTATGAATATTATACTCCATAACTGCCATATTCTGCCAATATATCTCCATAAATCTTACACACTGGACTTTTCCTTCCACCCAATTCCATCCCTACTTGTCCCCTTAAGTCAAAATCTTCACAAGGAGTAAGTAAGTAAGTAAAATAGTAAGGGAAAAGGAAAAGAAAATGGGAAAAGGGAAAACAGAAAATCATGGAAAACAATAAAAGAAAGAAAGAAAGAAAGAAAGAGGAAGGAGGAAGGGGAGGGTCTCTGTTTCTTCACTTCACTACTGGTATTCTAATTGTCCTTATTTAATGGTATTAAACTCTCAGTAGTGATCTAAAAAGGGGGTTCCACATCTTTCTAAACCTCTGCAAGGAACCTTTGAGAGTATATCTGATTATGTCAAGTTTCAAGTTTCATTCACCTCTGATCCATCTCGTGGAATTAGGAGGCGCTTGTTCCTTCCCCAAGAGAGGAATCAGACTTCTCACAATTTGGGAGGTAAATGTTAAAACTATACGAACTTTGCCTTTAAGGGAGCGAGTTTCAGGAGTAAATCCAAATAAAGTGTGAGTCACACTGGACATTTTAATGTAAAAGTGGCCATAACACAACACAGAAATACTGTATTGCAACTAAAAGTCATTCAAACTGTCAAGTATATAGTGAAGTATTATCAGTATTGCGGCAGAATTGCTTCTATCAGTAGTCAAATTAATCATATTACTGATGCATTAACATCTAAGCAACATTTTAATGCTGTAGCCAGTCAAGGTGCTGCCTTTCTAACTACTTCAACTACATTTGTACTACTTTTTGGTAGTTATATAGTTAAAAAATAACAATGCATCATATTCTATAAGAAGATCACATGGTTTGAAGGTTAAATTTTTATCTACAAAGTAATTAGTAACTATGACTGCCATATAGATTTAGGTCAGTAAAAAGTATCAAATTTCACATCTGAAATGAAGTGGAGTAGAGGTATATAGAAAATGGAAATAAAAGTGCAAGTAGCTCAAATTTATGTTCAAATACAGTCTACAAAATGTGCTTATTTCCACCACTGGATACTATAAAAAAGGTTCTGGTACCTCTCTTACAGATGATGAGGGGTCCGATCAGTCCTGAGTTGATGTCTTTCGGTGTGGCGATGTGGGAGTGGTAGAATCTGGTCATGCAGTTGCTGTCCTCCGCTGTTGGGCTGTGGCTCTCAGGAAGGGTCCACTCATACGTCACTGTTCTCCCAGGACCCACTGAGTCGTCACGCTTCAGCTCTGGACCAGTGCCATCCGGGTACAGGGCTCCTGAAGCGCACAAACACAAAGTCATCACATCTATCAGTCTGTTAGGTCTGATCCTTGCTTTAATTCTTTTTTTTAATTCCTCACCCTCGTTGCCCTTGCTGTAGTTCAGTCCGTGTGGGTGGATGCTGAAAGGTCTGAATGCTGCGTTCCTCAGGTGGACAATCATTGTGTCTCCCTCCTCGGCCATCAGCAGGGGCCCCAGGTAGCCCAGCCACTCCGGCTTTGTCACCTCTGTCCTGTAGGTGGCGTCGCTGTACTGCTTATACACAGCCTTCTTGTAGGTGGAGCCGATGCGCTGGGGGCCTTTCTTTAAAAAGACTGAGGCTTCTCTGCCAAGAGATCCAGGCAGACAGAATGAGATGTGTGTGTCTGGATTATATTTTAAATATTTCAAAAACCTGCAACAGTCTAAAGTTATTTAAAAAAAAACAACAACACAGTGATGTTTAAAAAAAAAAACGAGCTACTTGCTGATCAGGCCTTTTCCCAGCAGACATTTTGATTTGCTAAAGCACAGGTTAAACAAAGGGCCCTGAAACTGAAGAATCTAAATGGAATTCAGCCTGTGCTTTTTCCTACAGCGACATGTCAAAATGTCTTCTGTGAATTATACAAAATCAGCATCAACAGCGGAAAGACTTTCATTGGATATTTTATTCAAATCACTCAGTATCAAATGCACATTCATAAATTTCTGCGGGTGCTGGGCAACAACACACTGCCATCTTGTTCCCACTTAACATCCCTTCATTGTCTGCTTCGACATGACAAAATTTAGATATGTAGATCCCACCAAGCACCTGACGCCATTTCAGTTCAGCCATGTTTAGTCCGTCTAATTTAATCCAAATGCAGCTCAAAATTAGACATTGAAATCTGGACTGCATTTAAATACAGCCCAAGAATAGACAGTTGGGCTGTTTATTTCTGACTGTCTGCTCAGTGCCAACTTTTCACCTTTCAGACATAGATGGACGTCCTTAAGTAGCTGTCTTTTCAGCAACATAAAAAAGATGTTTTTGCACAGAAAGTGCATGAAATAGAATATACAGACACACATCACTGTCCAAAGAAATCCCAAATTTGTTAATAATGATAAAGATAAACTGAAGGAATAAGTATATTAAGGAGCTGCATAAACCTTATGAAAACACTTTAGAAAATCTGAAAAGTAAATTGTTTCAGCTAAAAATAAGGCTATTTTCATATTTAAAAGCAGGGTTGCAAATTTTGTGGATTTCCCTTGACTGATAGTTGAAATGTTAACGATCAATTAATTGATCATGAACATGTTTTTCTCACATTTATTCTTGTTTTATTTATTCTTGTTTTCCCCCCATTTCTGTTTTTCCTCATTTTAAGTTTAACTTTCCTTGTTCAACAAATGTCTCCGACAGACAAAATGATTCAAAATGAGGCCAGGCAGAGGCGAGTTTGCTGATTCTATTCTGCTTACCTTATTTCTTTTTTTTATCAGTTTGATCCCCAATTATTGTTAATGATTGAAAAAAATATGGGGTTGACGGGTGCAAACTTTTTTCAGCATCTATAAGTGGGTCATGCCAGAAAAGTTTAAGAACCACTTGATTAGGGGTTGAGGAAATCAGAGATTGTAATATAACAATATAATAATAATAATAATAAGAAGAAGAAGAAGAAGAAGAAATAAATTTAAATAAAAATGAATAAAAGATTAAAAAGAATTAAAAGACCAAAAGAACAAAAAAGACAACATCACATAAAAGCAAGTCTATAAAAATGTCTGCAAGCTTTATTTCCTCAGGCGGGTTGTTCCAAAGTCGAGGGGCCCTGATGAAAAACGCACAGTCACCTTTAGATTTAGGCCTCGACTTTGGAACCGCCAGGAGGGCCCCGCCTGATGATCTAAGGCTGCTTACGGGATCATAAGGGGTCAATATGTTCCTTTAAAATCAAATCTTAAGATGAAGAAATGTGTAAATTTAAAGGGAAGCCAACACGGGAGAAATATCTCTCTGCATCCTGGATGAGCTCCAGGAGCTTTTGGGGCTCACTGACCGACTCCGACACAATCAAGACAATTTACTGTGCTTGTACTTACTCGTCCTCCGCCAGCGTGCGGTTCTGAATCACGTTCATCCCAGTTGGGGCGTAGTTCCAAAGCACCTCTTCTATCCTGATAAAATACTCTCTCCTCATCCCGGACACACATGCTGCTGCACACCACAGCAGCAGCACCCCCCTTAACCCCAGACGATGCATATTGAAGATAAAACACTACAAATGCAGGTAAGTCCACAATAGAACTATCAAGGAGGAAGAGGAGGCTGTATTTCTGTCCAGTGATCCAGCAGATGATGATGATGATGATGATGAAGACAAACCGACAGCTGCCAGACGTTTATCAGTCAGTCTGAGAGACTTTAGACCCTCTGTGTGTCTTTATACCCCCTCAGCTGATCGTCAGCTGCTCAGCGGGGTCACTGACCAATAGACGGGGTCTAAGGCAACATTTCTATCTGATCAAAAGTTTAGACTTGCATAAGAACAGAAATGTTTTACTCTGATAACAACAGTGGCCACATGAGGAGATTAGATTTTTACAGTTGATCTCCTTTCAGTTAGAATATTAAAAAGCAGATCTGTACCACATTCTTTGTATTTTCTGTGAAATACAACCAGAAATCAAGCGTATTGATTGATTGTATGATTCGGAGGCTGTAGCAGGCTCAGAAGACGGTATCTTATTAAAATAGTTTACCTAAGGTATCATTGCTACCAGCCAGGTCATGCCAGCTTGTCGGTAAGAGGGCTAAATACAACTCCAAAGTTAGGTTAAATTTTAGTGAAAGAAAAACTGGCAATGCCAATTTCAAAGGGATCCCTTGACCTTTCACCTCTAGATATCTGAATGAAAACAGATTCTGCTGGTAGCCACAAGCCTGCTTTTTACAGTCCATTTCATGTTAATCCCATGCAGTTTTAGACAAAACCCATAGAGCTTTGCATGCTAAATAAATGTGTTATTTTCACCCATTCTCAAAATAAAATATTCCTTCACACTGGGTTCACTAAACAATGATGGAATTGCGTAAATTTGGATATGACTGAAAAGCTTAAATTGGACTCAGTGAGCCCAGTTATATTCATGTGTGATGGTGTTAGTCCCCATAGTTTTTCTTTTTTCTGAAACTTTAACATAGTAGATGGTGGATAGTGGTTACTTGTTGGAATTAAATTCAGTTACTGGCGGCGATATAATCACCTCTATGCCAAAACATTAACCCTCCAGCCACAACTACAGCCACAGCTTTCACTGGGACATGCAGGCTTCGATCTGTGAAAAGGCAACATCAAGCGTAAATTACTCAGAACTTCAGCTTTTGTGAGAAATAGAGATTATATTGTTGAAAAGTGGTCCGGTTCCTTGTAATGTTCTAAGTAAATAACATTTTCAAAATTAAAAATCTTAAAATTGAGAGGTTTGAACTTATGCTGTTTAAAGTGTTCTTATTAAGTTTATTCAGTTGGGTGAACCAAGGACACTCGATTCCAACAACATTACACTTTTCTATGCAGCTTGAAGAAAACAGAGACTATAATACTGCATTAAACAGAGCGTTAGTTTAATATTTTTTAAGATTTATGAAGCCTTTTTTATTTATAATGTACCAGATAGAAAAAAATGAATCGCTCCTATCACAAAGTGACTGTGTGTGGGCGCACAGTCGCTTTTTGATAGGAGCGATTTACTTTGATCTGGTGAAAAGGACTGATGGGCTTTGCTCCAAGGGTCAGAAGCCACATTTGCTCAGTTTGAGTCATGATATGGATCAATAACAGGCACTCTGGAAACTCCAGGATGGGAATTTCAGTCAAGAACAACAAAACGAGCAGGCTGCATGCACACACACATACACAAACCAACATTTTGACCTATGACGCGTAAGCTAATCCTGCATTTGTGTCAGAGACCCTCCTCCACTGTCCGTTTCGCCCCACAGCCGTAAACTGAAAATATCCACCCTTTTACTTAATGACTCACTGGATACTTACAATGGAAACAGTTATTTTTTATTCAAGGCAGCACAAACAAACATACATTATAAAAATATGTCACTAAAATATGTATAAAATGTCCGTTAACACTGATCTAGTTTCCATGAGACACAAAGAAAACAATTTACAACAAAACGCTCTGAAAATCAAAACAAATGTACAAACACACACTCACACACAAATCTGCTCGCAATCCTGCTCATGATCCAACAAACACAGGGTATAAATGTTGGCACCACAAGAATAAACCTGGACAGAAAGGACACTTCCTGGTGCACCGAGATAATCATGTCAGCCAAGATGCTTGTGAAAGACTGAAATAATAGAGATTACTTCTTGCAAAGACTCCATCAACAATGACAGTGAGATTTCCACCAGAGCTTCTGTCATTTCCAACATTATCGAACAAAACATGGCTGCAGCCTTACAGTAAGCATACTAGTATAATGACATTAATTTGAGTTGTAGTATCTGTTTATGCAACACAAATGGCAGTGTAGTTGTTGGGTTTATGAAGGCATACAAAGTAGACAGTAAATAATGATAATAAAGGAAGTGAACAACTTCAATATTAAAGGACAAGTGTGTAAGATTTCAGGGGATCTAATGGTTTTAGTTTTCTTCACCTTAGAATGAGCTGTACAATGTCTCTGTTTCTACAGTGGCACAGGATTGACAAACCAAACTCTGGCTCTGGATGGGGCCTTTTGCATTTCTCACAAATTTCTCGGCCACCGTAGTTTCTCCTACGAGCTTGGAAGGGGAGGGTGAGGCAAGCTGGTCGCAATCCACAAGCTCACCACGAGATGCCGCGAAATGGTACACACTAGTCCTTGAAGAATGCAGAATTCATGAAGTGAATAAATAATTGACCCTTCCTAAGCCCCGCCCCTTTCCATGCTGTGCTCCAATAACAGTTGAACAAGCTTAGTACCTCAGTTAACTTTCTCCTGTCCTGTTTCCTGTCCTTAGAAATGCTCAATGCTCAGAAAAACAAATTTTGAAGATTGTTAAAAGAAGTTGCTTGGAGGCCTGTAAAAGCAACATATAGTCACGTCTTAAGTGAGCTAATAATAGCAAAATGTTAGCAAACTAGCGAGCTAATTTACATTAATCATTCACTAGCTAGTTAGCTGGCATTTCGCTAACATTAGCTGGCTTGTTATTTGCAAACATTAGATAACTTAAGATGTGAGTATAGGCGTTTTCACTTTTACAGGAAAAGGAGAAAGTTGCCCAAGTTTGCTCAACTGTTAGTGGAGCACAGAGCAAAAAGGGGCGGGACTTAGGAAGGGTCAATTGCCACTCAAGTGTAAAAACAGTTATTTTTCTTTAAAACAAATAGGGCATATGAAAGTTTATGTTTTCTGTTTCACACAACTGTGCAATAACTAAATGAAACCTATTGTCCTGTATACCTTATATTATTATTATCAAGGATTCTCTACTTTGTCTTTATTTGTACATGCTGGTCTGCTTGGTCTGCTTTTCACCTGGTTTAAAGAAAACTGCATCCTTTTTCTATGTCTCTGTGGAGTATTCAGGGCACAAAAACACACACCCACATTACTATGGATTAATGGCCTGTTGCCTTATAAATGTTGAGATCAGAGACCAGAAAAACTCATCATCATCATTATCAATGACTGCATAGTGATTTTTGCCACTTAAACAGTGCAAAAAGATTCAGAATAAAGTGATTACACTGACAAGGCTGTCCATGAACCTGCATGTGTAAGTGTTTCTAAGTAGGAAGGTTGTGTTGTAATCACACGTGCACACATGATGCTGGGCAATGAGGCTGTGTATGCATGTGCCCATTAATTGTGTGTGCATACATGTTGCGAATTTTTACGTTTGCACAGACTCTCTGCAGGTGAGTCTACATACACGTGTGCTGATCTAAGCGTTAAGGCTATACTCCTGCTTATAGCAGCAGGGCCGGCAGACGGCGTTGACTAAACCGTTTCCCAGCTGTAAGAGACAGATGATGAACTCCAGCACGGCCAGGCCCAGTAACACACACAGCAGAGTCACGTTCCACTCTACGATGTGAACCGGTTGAAGACACCGTGACCACGTCTCTGGCTGTAAGAGATACCTGCAACACAGAGAGAGAGAGATCGGTGGAATCAATCGCAGACAGCATTCACACAAAATCCAGCAAGGTGGCACCTTTGTGCATAGTTGTGTGGAGGTGAAGCCCCGTTAAGTTCTCTCCCTCTCAACATTCAGTTTCTAGTTTGCTCAACCATTACTACTCTTCCTCTCTCTCTCGCTCAGTGAGCTGGGGAGGAGGGGCCGACTTTGAATGGTACATTTACAAACAGAAGCCAATGAAACCAATCACTAGCTTTAGCCTCTCAAATGTGAGGATTTCCTCATTTTCTCTATTTTATGTAATTGTAAATTTAATCACTTTGGATTTTGGACTGTTGGTTGGACAAAACAAGCAATTTTCAGATGTCACATGGTGCTCGAGGAGTTTGGATCATTAGTTGCAGCCCTAAAAGACAAAGATAATGTATGCACACAATCTACCACACACAATGGTACAGTGACTCCCTACCTGCCTCCCTGGTCTGCAAAGGGGTACGACCATCCCAAAGTGGTGAAGCACTGTGGACCCTGCACCAAGGTGAACCCTGATATGATGAAGCAGTATCCAGACCCCACCAGACCGACCACAGCTGCCAACACTGACCCGCACATCTGTAGAGCAACACAGACACACCAAGTTATTTTAAAGAAGAACGTGCACGTGTTCACTGGCTTTGTGAATGTGGGTGTGACTGTCTGTACAAATGTAAGCTGTTTCATATATCACTTTTCATAGATAAGTTACAGAGGCAGCTGCAACACACACACACACAAACATACACACAACTGCAGCTGTGCATGTGGCTCGAGTGGTGTGCGCCAAGCTTACAGTGTTGAGCGTTAACTAACAATGAGACCCTTGTTGAATTGTCATAGCTGGATTAGCATTAGCATTCCACCTCATAAGGACACAGTGTTAGCTGGCTTAATGACAACTGTACAGTATTATTCCCCATGTGGTGAGAGAAAAGAAAAACAGGAAAACAGGAACACTATGAAGTTATGAGGGGTGAAAGGCCGTTTGGAGGGGGGAAAAAAATCTATTTTGGCTTAAGAAAAAGGACAACAGCAACTAATACATGCACATAAAATTTTGTGTTGAATGTTTGAGAAATGTTTGAAAAATGCACGAGACGTCTCGATGATAGCATCAGCTTAGCATCAATGTGATCACTCCTGTATCTTGGCCAGAGCGTAAAATACAGTTTTGGTGCAGACTTAGCTTAGCGTAGTGTGTCTTCTGTAGATTTTGAGTAGCATTAACAGTTTGAGTCCCTTACCATTAAACTCTCATTCCAGCAGCAGCTACATTTCCCCAGAGTGATGAAGACCACAGCTGGAATCAGCATCTGGAAACACAGACAAGCATATTTTAAAATTTCTGAACAACTTTTTGTGAAATGACACACATTGAAACATTCAAGATAAGAAAATGACAATAGTTAATACAGATGCTAAAGCTATGTTCCATTTTTTCATATTTTATTTATTTATTATTAATCTTCCTTTTCTTTGCTGGCAATTACCGAGAGTATTGCTACCACCCATACCACAGTCAAGTCTGTTTTATTTATACAGCACATACAGTATGAGCACATATACTACACACATAACATCCCCTGTTAAAACCAGTATTGTTATATGTTTATTACGTGAAAGACTCATCACCAAGGAAGTAGACAACTCTATGGCAACATGAGCAACATGAGGTTTTAATGCTAATTTCACAGTAGAATCAAATGTTGCATTGATTAAAACAGAAAACAAGTTTGCTATTAGATATTTAATACTGGTCACAAAATGTTAAGTTTGGCCTGAGGGTGTTGCTTGCTTAAAGGTCATACTGTCATCTAGATAACATGGAGTCTATTATCTGTATGCAGCCATTTTAGGACATTTTAGACTCAGTCAGGTTCAGCTTTACATGTCAGATTTGGCTCAACTTTCAGCAGTCTACAAAGTGCTTTGTCAGCATGACTGTACTTAGGCCTGGCTGTGCTTTGAACATTACATTGCATGTCAAATAACATGGCGAAGGGGAAATTTTTACCGTCAAATACTTTTAACACTTCTTTCCTGCATTCTGGTGAATGTTTATGCACCAAGTTGTGTCTTTTCTGCATCTACTAATGGTGGGATTATCTTTATTTATGTTAAGGAAAATATATTTTGAGAAAAAGAATCCTGATATATAGGACTTCCTCATCTTCTCTGCTGGTTCCTCCATTGTTATCAACCATGCGTAACTGCTTCATCTTTCTGTCTTGTGGCAGATTGCAAGGATTGCATTTGAGTATGCACACTGCCATCATGTTTTTGTTGGGGGAAGCAGGGGTGCACATATTCTAAATACTGAGAGGAATGTGTCTCCTGTGCCTAACAGATATTTCGGGACATGGCATAATGATACACCGGATTAAACGTGATTTATAACGGATATAACTGCAACACATCCCGACAATACTACAAAGGAAAAAGGCAGTAATTAGTTATAATCATTTTTATGACATTAAAAACATCCTTTATCATGTGGACAAACATCTTCTCTCAAATGTGTTTTATTTTGGAGAAAATAGGGGGTCAAAATTACAGTAACTGCAAAAAGCCATTTAGAAACCCAAGCAAACCTCCGTGACTTCAGTTACGGTATTCTAACATGTAAATATATGCAAGAAAATTAAGAAACATGTCATCTGTGTGCATTATACTACTATACATATAACGACAGTATAGAAAAATATTAAAATAAGACCACAGAGTCATAACTCTCAGACTCACCACAACTATGATCCCAAGTGTGAAAATGCACTGGATTAAAATTAAATAGTGTCATATATTATCAGAAAAGGTTTGATGGTATTTAATATTGTTTCTGGTGCAGTATGTTGCCTAAAATTCCAATTTTATTTTATTAGAGTATAAATATTAGTAGCTTCAAATGGTCAGAAACATCCTAAAACCATTGGAATAATCTGATTTTAAAAGTTACTTGGAACATTACAGGTGTACTGTAATATAATAATAAATGTTGTAAATAAGTAATTATAATAACAATGTAAAGTATAACAACAAAAGGTGTAATATCATTTCACATCATTATCTGACTAAGGATTTTATCATATTTGTCATTATATTACTTTGGAAAGCTGAAGTGAAAAGACAAATTGGAAGTTACTGTCTTTTGCTTTGGTATGACCCAAAATTTTTTTGATACGCTCTGCAAAGGCAGAATACATTAACTTTCAAATAAAGGTCAAAGGTCAGATCAGAGGTCAGGATTAATATGTAGAAAGGATAACCTAATATAAAGCTATAAAACTGACACATATCCAACGATCTGCCTGCAACTATTTTGGCTTGACAACAAGAAAACTTTAAAGTCATTTTTCTCAGTTGTGCACTCTGGGAGGTTACTGCTTTTTTCCTTAGTAGAGCAGAATAATGGTGAAACAAGAGTATAGACCACAAACAGTGCAATCTGTACTGTGCACCAACAGCTTAGGTACAGTGTAGTTGTGCTGAGGGCTTCCCTGCAGGAGAACTGCAGGAAAAAGACAGAAATATTGGGAATCCTACATCTGTTTGTTTCAGGGTTTTTCCTCTCCTCCTCTTTCCTGTGCTGAGTTTTCTCTCCCAGTGGTCAAGGACTTTATATCACATCACAACAGAGGGAGGGAAGTTCCCAAGGTTTTACGCACTTACACACACAAAGATCATAGACATCATTACGTACACATCCTGGACGTCCCCCTCAAAGCGCTATCTTTTAACAGAGGCAGGGGGAGAGACTGACAATGCAGGGGGATGTGCACAGCAAGAAAGGAAAAGAGGAAAAAGGAGGGAGGAAGAGCGAGGGAGAGGAAGGGAGGGTGCTAAAGATAGATTTCTCTCAGAGGGGTTCAGTTTGCTCTTTGACTCTTTGCTGTTCTGTCATTTCCACAAAAAAAGGAAAAGCCCAAAGAGGAAAAAATAAGGACATCAAGGCAAATGTAATCGCAGACAAAGGAAAAAAGAAATTTATATGAAAATCAGTCCCACGTAGCTCCATGTCCTTACAGAGATGCTCTCCTAATAACAGATACAACAAGAACATATACAGACTAACCCAGACACAGATTAAAGTAATACTTCTGATTATTTGGAGTGGGATTAGAGTGGGTTTGAGATATTTAGCGATAATCAGTGTATAAGTTACAGTAGATGTTGGCCATCATGCCTCCAGTTTGGAAGAGCAGAGGGGAGCATCAGCATGGAAGAAATGTACTGCAGAGGACAGCAACAAAACGTATTTTAGCCACTTTAATTTGCTGTCAGACTCATGGGACACCACCATTATAGGAGTCAAATATTGCACCTACCAAACTCCATTTGCAAAATCAGTCATTTTACCTTGCAGATCACAGGAGCTGCTGGTCTACCACTGCCACAATCTGTTAGTTTGTTTGTGTTATTATGTGACTTTGTTCAGATTTATCAAAGTCATTCAAAAATGCTGATTCTGCCAATGGCGTTTGGTTGATTTGGAGAGTTATATATGACTCATATAGTGGTGGTTTCCCATCTGTTGGCAAAACAAAGCAGTGAAAGTGTTCTAAATATTGTGTGCACTTAAACTGATATTGATTTTTGTTAGATGGGGCTTTTGTTGCTGACCCTCTCTGCTTCTCCTAATAGTAGTAATAGAGAAGCTAATACACTGACTGTGGATAAGTACCTCATACAAGCCCACATCACATAATCCATCAAACTATCCTTTTAATTATGGTGTATTCCTGAAAAGTGAGCAAAAACTGGTGAAGCAAGATCCAGGCCATTATTTGAGACAGGCTTTTACTGGAGGTATTTATTTCTAAATTCCTCTGAGTCTGATATAAATGTATCATCACGTCTTAGCAACAAGCCTCCCTGTTTTGTGATCTGCTCCAAACTGTTGCTGCCGTTTGATGTTTATACAAAGAACACTTGTGAGGCACCTGCAGGAAATACTATTTTAAACATGTGACAGGAGCAATTCAAGGCTCAGACTTCCCTCTCTCTCATAACTGGACTTAATAATTCCTCCGATCATTGTTCTGTATCTTTTTCCGGTTTTGAAATGTTCTCTTTATTCTGTGCTGACTCATGAGCTCTAAATACAGACAAAAAAAAACATGAGAGACATTGTGGCGCCAAAATGCTTGGTTTTGAAACACTAAACTTCTGCAGAAGTTAATATTTAAATTGCCTTTCTTTTCATGAGTGTCAACTATTTGTAGCTACGTAAGGCCATCTTTTAAACACATTATTAGACCTACTGATAGAGTGGAAAAGTACACATGCTTGGTCATCTTTTCATGAACCATTTTCTCTGCTGAGCCAGAATACCAAATCAGTATTTCAGTTATGCATGGAAATGTTCTGAGCAATTTTCACTCTCATCTGTCCAGACTACAAACAAAGCACAAACGAATCTAAATATTTTAGAAAGTAAAGCTTTATGTCCCTAACACAAGTGCTCTGCTGGTCAACAAGGTTAATCTTGTGTGAGAAAATACAATCTCTCCTCTGTTCTTCCTTAAAACCAAACTAAAAGAACAGCTCCTTTCTGCTCCTTCGGAGCATAAACCCATCAGATCAGCAGCATGTAGAGCAGACGGATTAACTGTGAATTCACACAACACTCCATTGTTCCCAATGAACAACTGCAAACACACTCAGACTGAATGGAGTTGAAGGAGAAACAATTGCAGTTTGGTCTAAAATCATGTTTTTTAGGAGTCAATTTTTTTTTTCTGAACATAGATATTAAATTAAAGGGATGAGGAGAGAAAGTTGAAAATAGAAATGAGTTTGAATCAGCATCAGTATGATAAAAAGCAAACAGGAAAAAGGTTTCAGCCCCCATAATAGCACACACTGTATCAACATGTACCAGCGTCTGGCTCTATTACCACTGAATAAGGGAGGAAGGGAGTTGATACTAGTTTTCAGTGATAGTGGCTTAACTCTTGGTGGAAAGTTTTAGTGTCACACAGCTGTAAGAAAAAAAAAATTACTCGCTTTGGTTCCAGAAGAAAAGTGACAGTCATTAGTTCCACCACGTGGTACCAGTGACCTCAGTTAAACCTACATCCACATTGTTTTATCTCTGCTGCCGGGCAAAATAATCCAATCAGATTATTTATTTGGAAAGATGCCCTGATGCCAAAACTTTCCCCTCTTGTAACCACAACTTATATTCATTCATTACGATTTTTTTCGTCATAATCACAAGTCTAAGGTTTTATACTTTACATTAAAAACATTTTATATTGCCTGACATGATGAAATAAATGCAGGAATCCAATTAAATGTGACTCTATACCCTCTGAACTCACAACACTTAATAACAGCTTATTCTCATATTTTCATAAATTTTCAACACTTCTAAAAACTAGAAACAAATGGCGAAGATATCAAGTTCAGTTCAATTTCCACCCAATTTTATATTTATAGCGCCAAATTATAACAAAGGTATCTCAGGGCACTTTTCAAATAGAGCAGGTCTAGACTATACCCAATTGTTTCCACCAAGAGCAAGCAGTGAGGTGACTGTGATGAGGAAAAACTTCCTTTCAACCTGCCACAAATATAGATTCTGAACTTTGAATAAATATAATGTATAAAGCTTTGTAAAATACTTATGTCTGCACAACAAGCTCACTGCAGCAACTGCAATCCGATCCCATTTAAGTGCCAGAAAATGGACAGAAGGACGTGCACCACGTGGAAAAACAACTTTTGTGTCTCAAGTTTTGAAGGATACATCATGTCCAAAATCATTTCTCACACAATGAAAAAAATATACTTTTTGAATATTGATTGGAATAAAAAACATGAGAAAATAAGACACATCAATAAGTGAATAAATAAAACATTCAAAATCCAACGTTTTTTTAATGTAAGTGATGTAAAGAAAAGCTATAGAAGTGACTTAGAACTTAATAAAATTATCCCATGAAACTAAAGATGAGATATTAAGCGAGGATAACCACACTACCCTTTGTTTGGTTGAGGTGTAGTTAAAACATTGATGATAAAATAAAATAGTGAGGGTTCAGTGTGTGTTTGTCTTTTTCTCAAAGAAGTCTGATGATCTGACCAAAGCTGAGAAAAATGGGATCAGTGTAACCACAGAAATATAACATGAGCAACCAGAGGGTTTCATTATCTAATTAGAACATAAGTGCAGTGTTTCACTTACCAGCAGTCCGCCTCCTCCAAGTCCTCCAAAGTACCAGATGTAGCTCGCCAGGCGGTCCTGCTCAATGTAGGTGATTTCTCCCATAGGAAACAGCAGCAGCAGGTTGGCCAGGATACAGCAGAGGGCCAGAGGCAGCAAGGCCAGACCCAGAGACCGGGCGAAACCCACCGAACAACACATCGCTCACCCAGAAAACACACTCACAACCGCAGGGAGGAGAGGAGAGGACTGGAATGGACCAGGGAGAGCAGAGAAAGAGAGAAGGAGGGTAGGGAGGGAAGGGTCAGAGCAGCTGGGGAGGCAGGAAACAAAAACAAGTGATGAGAGCCTGCTGTGTGTGTGTGTGTGTGTGTGTGTGTGTGTGTGTGTGTGTGTGTGTGTGTGTGTGTGTGTGTGGTGTGTGTTGGTGTGTGTTAGTGTGTAAGTGTTGTACAAATTCTCCTTCCTTACAGAGGGAGTTCTGCAGTGACACAACGTGCGCCAGGAAACACACTCACACTCTCACGAAGGGGGCTGACCAAGAGCTCTGCCAGAAATATGACAAGTCCCACAAGAGAGAGAGAGAGAGAGAGAGAGAGAGAGAGAGAGAGTGTGTGTGTGTGTGTGTGTGTGTGTGTGTAGAGAATTAATTTCCCTCAGAATGACTGAGTCACTTCAATAGGTCAACATGTGTAAAGGGAAAGTTCACCCCAAAATCAAATTACATATTTTTCCTCTGGCCTCCATCTAGATTGTTTTGGTGTGAGCTGCTGAAGTTTATCGATAAAGAATAGAATGAAACCAGATGCTTAATGGCTCAAAGCACCCAAAAAATAAAATCAGCTTTATTAAACCAATGGCAAGCTATCCCGATAACATAACATTGTGTTTTTATATGATTACTACTGACAATACTATATCACAAACAAACTATATCACAAGTCAAGGTGGAGCTAATTTTTGTAGTCAAATGTTTAATAATGTATCATACTTTTTTAAACTGATCATATAATTTGTGTGCAAAATCCAAAATCTGTGAAGTAACTAGTAACCAAATATCTGTCAGATAAATGTAGCAGAGTATAAGAATAAAGTAGCAAAAAATGGAAACATTACCTCAAATTTGTAGTTAGGTACAACACATGCAAGAACTTTGCTACTATTAACTAGATGTTAATAAATACTGTATTTCAGTATATTGACGCTAGTAAGTGAGAACAGTATTCGTGTAAAAAAATTGTCAGAACAAAAACCAAAACCTGAAGACAAGCCTTCATGAAACCATATTTTGTAGCATATTAAATCTGAATTAAATGATGCACACACCAACGTTTTAAGATTTTTTTTTTCTCAATCCTTTCTCAATAGAATTTAACAAGAACTAGTCTGATCCAAAATGTTTCATAGGTGTTCCCAAATTCATCAGCGTCCACAGGCAAGGCCGCCTCTTCTGAGGTCAGGATGATACAACAGCTCAGCAGCTCTATATGGGGCAATAGGGCACAACATGACTCCGAACAGTGCTGTGTCAGAAACGCTCTGCGTGTGTATACATGTGTGTGTTTCAGGGGCCCAGCATGTTGTGAGCTGCTTTATAATCCAGCTGGAATGCACCACATCCAGATAAAACTGCGCTGTAAGCTGGACCCGGCCACTAACGAGCTGTTTCAACCGGTGTTAATTAAGACCGATTATGTAAAGCAGAGTGTGTTTAGGGCGCAGAACACATGGCTCTTTATAGGAGTAAACGGTTGGTACCAGGTGGAGTTTGGAGCTGTAAGAAGATCAACAATGAGACAAAGTTCAATATCGAGAGATTTGTGGTGAAACAGAATCATGTTTGTGCTTCCTGCTACAGGGTGCAAGTGGTTTACAAGCTGTTTATCAACTTCTACATCCTTTTTCACACAGTGCAAGCTGCTGCAAATACTGTATTATAATTTATCCTGTCTGTCTGCCTCTGTATTTATCTTGGCTGCGTGGTGCATTGAGGGGCAGCAGGGTGTTTCCCGAAAGCTAAAAATTCACTACAATATGAAGCTCATTCACATACACAAAAGAAAAGCAGCCACTTCACCCAGCCTGCCTGAAAACATGCAGTACAAAGAAAAAACAACACTTGGGGAGTTGAATGGGCTCTGTTAATTTCATGGTAATCTGAATAATAAATAAATATCTTTTGTGCCCAGCTGACATTTTGGTTTGGAGGTGCATAGCTCAGTGTCTGAAATAGAAATGGTTTGTCTTCTGGGGCTTCACAAGTGTGTTTAATGACAATGTGCACATTAAACTCTGATTTTTGATGATGGTACTAGAGCAAGGGTTTTCAAAATGTGGCCCACTAGAGAACTGCAGCCAGAACATTTAGTGCAGCCCCTGAATGTGAATGAAATGAATGCATTATACTGTATTTCATTCATTCATTCAATTCACCGCTCAGCTACTGCATTACAAACTGTGACCCCCTCAGCATCTGTCAGGTTAGAAATGACCACTTGTAGAAAGCTACTGGCTGCATGGCAGCTTCACCCTCTTGGAGACTGTGAACGTACACAGAAAATTGTGATAAAATCCGACAACTAGATGTTTTATACAAAGTGTACAACTGTCAGTTTCTTTGTCTCTTTTGTCTCAGGTCAAATGTGTCCCTCTGACAAAACAACTGGCCCCAGCGTGGCCCAACAGTCTAAAACCACCACCGCCCAGACCCCTTCTGCCTTTTTCCTTCCATCCACCAGGTGCTCTCTGACCTTCTCTCCTTTCTCCATCATCTGACTGCCCCACACATCTGCCCCACTCTCTACATATACCAGTCCACTGCCTTCATTCTCCTGTCAGCTCGTCAGAGTTGCTACGTTGCTCATGTCCTGCTTTTAAGCCTGTTACCTTGTATGCCTTCACTGTGGGGGAATAAACCACAGGACTGATCCTGTCTGCCTGCTGTACTGGGCCCCTCTTCTGCTGCTTCATAAAAACCATCTGTGCGAAAGTAAAATCACAATTTGTAAAACAAAACACCACAATATCTTTATCTGTTATAGTACTGATGATTAAAATTACAACTCAACAAATTTTGAGCCCATGAACAGAAAACATTGAGAACTAAGCATCACTTTAAAATAAATTACATTTATTTGTCATTTGTAAAAATGTACAAAATCATGAAGAGATCCAGCATATTTCATGATCATTTGAACTACAAACCATTAAATCAGTTGGTTTCCAACAACAGATAAATATTCGTGTAAAAAAAATTATGTAAAATGAATTTGAACGGAGATATAACAGATTGACTTGATTCAGATCACATTCTTCTTATTAACTGAACTCAATTTGTTTTGTAAAACAACACCAAGACTACAGATACAGCTATCATTGAGAAAAGTTGAGTAGTATGTAATTAGATTGTTGTCAAGTCTAGCAAAGCCAGATCCGCAGAAACTAATTAAAGAGATTGAAACAGATAATTATCTCAACTAAAAAGCAGAGCTGAGGAAGGCATCTTTGGTATGTAATATACTGTTACACAAACATTTGTCTTCTTATTTGTTGTTCTGCATTTAAGAGCCAACAAAATAGTTTATAAATGTAGGACTGTGGTGCCAATAATTCCATCACAAACTAAGAAATATGGTGTCCAGTTTCAATTCAATTCAATTCAATATGCACTGTTCTGCTGCTGTTTGCATACAGTAAATGTGTGTGAACTGCAAACAGGGACATCTTTTTATAAATGTGTTGCTATGATTCTGTGCTATGACTGTGTAATAAACCTGAGTTGTTGTCAACTTTTTTAGCTGGCAATAAAAGTCAATCAGCTAATAAATTAAGTTAATGTCTACTGTGAATCATGTCACAGCCAAATATTTATTCTGCTCCATGTAGGAACTTGCCTTCAGAAAGCTTTGTGATCAATACAGTATCAGTACGGGTAAAAGGAGACAAGGTCACGTATGTCTAGTACCCCTGAGCGCATCCATCCCCTCTGGGGTCTGATCCTGCCCACAACACCCTGGATGGATGATCAGCTTGATTGACAGATGGGTTCCACCAATCCCCCACTGTGATGATCTGTCCCCGCCCAAACTGAGACCTCTTGTGGCCTGTGTGTTTGAATGAAAAGATAAATGAAAAAAAATTAACTGAGCCCGTTAAACTGTTTTACCTCTCATCTGTCGCTAAAATGCATCGTAAACCAAAAATCCCATGTGTCTCCTGCATGCTAAGATCAAGTGATTAAGGCTTCTATATGTGAGGAGATGAATGTAGGAGTCAGGCAGTGGCACTGTGTGGCGAGCAGCACAATGGGCCATTACAAGTTTGGTTCCTGTAATTTGATTTGGTTATTGAATGAATGATAATAAAACCATAAGTGCCATAACATAAACTGCACATGAGGCCAGAAGGCTCGCTGCTACAATGGGTTCACTAGTTAGTTTGAAAATAAAAGGTAGTAAAACATAAATAGATGAACGTAGTCAAGAAGAACAGGTTAATTTTACCTTGTATTTTATTTGCTAATTTTATTAATAAGTATTAAAGGGTCCAGTGTTTAACATTTGGGGCGATTTATTGGCAGAAAATTGACAAAATCGAATATAATAAATAAAATGAAATAAAATCATATTTACAGAGGGCATAGGTCCTTGGAGTATGCCGTGTTTCTACAGTAGACCAGAACTAGAGAGGCCCTTTCATGTTTTTTACATGCTTAGCGGCCACCACAGGTTGGGAGAAGAAGGTGAGGCAAGCTGGTTACAACCTGCTAGCTCACTGCTAGATGCCACTAAATGCTACACACTGGTTGAAAAACTCATTCCAAGAATTCAGCATTTCATTTTAAGTATTACATGTTGCCCTGGGAAATCTCTACATCATTGCAGCATTCATTTCAATAAAATGTTTGTTGTTAACAAATCTTGAATTTGCAAGTGCAGAAGAGACAGTGCGAGAGTCTTTTTGCTTTTTAATGTTGACTCTTCTCCTACGTGCCTGTCTACTTACAAATTTGCACAAGTTTTGCTCTTTGATCATTCAGTTCATGACAAAAGTTTTCTTCAAAATGGACAAGAGGACTGGCACTGGGAGGCTGATGGCAGTTTCACACAAAACATGTTCATATAAGGGTTGCAAATTTTGTGCATTTTTCTTAACCAATGGTTGAACATATTAACAATCAATAATAGATTAATCAGTAATATTTAGTACAAACAACTGTCGCAACACAGATTAATTCATGAAGCCCAAATAATTTAAAGGAAAAAAATAATAAAACAATAAAGCTCTCGCTCAAACTGGCTGCTTTTGTCCGCCTGTCCTCACCAAATGACGCCACCAAACAAAATAAACATCAAATGGGGCACAATTACTGTAATTTCTAGACTAACAAGGCAGACCAGACCACACCTGTGAGCTCTGGAGAAATGTCGAACAAAAAAATATATTACATGTTAATAAATTATTACTCAGTTAAATTCTTAACGTTGATCAATCGATCAATGACTAATCATTAACATCTCTAGTTCACACTCGTCAGGAAAGCAAAAGAACAAGCTATGGTCACCCAGAACGATGCCACGGTTAGGAAAAGGAACTAATGATAACATCCTGTTTGCAACAGGAAGTGACAAAGTTTAAGGGAACCATTGTCTAATACCACTGATTTGAATTTCCAGTTCTTTCAGCCATGGTCTCATTTGTTTATGGCCGCTACTATAAGTCAATATAACAGTTAATGTAACAAATTAACTTTTGAGTAGGCTACATTTAGCACGTATATATTATAAAATATATCAGCAATGCAACAACAGACAGACAGTTGCTTTTGCTTTTGTTAGTTTTCCATTTATACTTTATTATTGAACAAATGATTGAGTGAATAATCTACTTTATGTCACACAAATTCTGTGAAAAACACCACGCAGCCACTGCAAACTGTAACAGTGTAAATGAAAAAATGTTACCTGTGATTGGCCAGTTGACTTTGTGGCCCCGTCTTCTCAGCTCCTCTGCTACCTCCTGTTTTACACCCTCCTCCAGATTAACGGACCACTGATCAGCTAGAAAGTCAGAATATAATTTTGATTTTTAAAAAGTGCTTTATATGAATACACTTCTTTCACAAACTTCTCACAATTCTCATCTCATATAAAATTTAGTTGTTGTTGAATTTTACAATGTCATTTAACAGTTCAGAGAATACAGTTAATCCTACCACTTCCCTACCATATCATGAGCTGCATGGCTACATCCTTAATGTCTAAAAAACAACAAGGAACTTTCCTGTTTTGTTGATTTTGGAGGCCTCTGTGGACAAAAGCAGTATTGTTTCCAGTGTAAAAACAACAAAATATAACGTAAAAAATAAATGATTCGATGTTTACAGAATCAGAATCAGAAATACTTCACTGATCCTCAGGGGGAAATTGTTTGCATTACAGCCATTCAAGAACAGAAATATAGAAATAAAGAAAAATAATCAATAATGCCAGTCTTCTCTCAGGTGGTCTTGTTTGCTTATGTAAGCCATCAAGAGACATCAGTCACAAATTCCTTTAAAAGTCCTTGTAGTAACGTTACTTTGTGTTTAATGTCAGTAAAATAAGATCAAGCTACTGTAAGTGAATATAAGTCATGTTTATACTAACACGCTGCTTTCTGTATGTGACTATAAAGAATGTGTGTGCATGTCTGTGTGGAGGGACATACTTTTTTGGTCATACTGTACATAAACTCTTGGCGCATCCAGAGCTTGTTGAGGATTCATTCCAAATTCCAACATGTTCAACAACACCTAAACACAAAAACAACATCAGTTGATAACTCATTAACACGTTACACTCACAAAACTATACGCTATAAATAAAGCAAGGTATGTTCAAGTCATTTCAAGTATTTCTTAAAGTAACTTAAAATCAATGCAATGTGTGTATGACTATGAAATTAGAGTGCTGCAGCGCTGGCGTCTTTTTGAAGGCCAACCCGGACGTTCGCTCTGGTTCTCTCCACAAAAAGTCAATAATATTTTGGATTAGTGCAGAAAATAAACTCTGGCAAACAAAAGATTATGATACTTACACATTTTGTTCAGAAAGATAATCTTAACAAATGAATAGGGGTGCCACAATTTCAATATTAAATCGAAACTCGACTGGAATGAGCTTTCAATATCAAGAACCGAATCAGAAGGTAGAATCTGGGATTATATTAGTATTTTTTTTCTCTTAATCCCCACCCACTTGGGGCATCCAGCTCACTGTCAATATCGTATTGGCATGATACCATATAGAGCTTTTTAAAGAATTTTAAAATGTTAACGACAGTTGTCATGTTGACATGAAACCAATGAAAAATGAAAAATTATCTGTTTAAATCGAAAAACGGAATCAAATCTTGACCTTAAAACTGAAAGTCAAATTGAATCGTGGATTTGGAGGATTGTGACACACCTTCAAGTGAATGCCATTTTCTCAATTTTTGAAGCATAAATGCAATTACCAGAGGTAAAAGCCAACATTAGGCTATAAATGAACAACATTACAGCAGCTTCCATTCCCATGACCTCAGTTCTTTTTGTATCTATAACTTATATGTTATGCGTTGCATGATGACGTTTAAAGTTCCGCACGACTTCTGTAGTTTCATTTAGCCACTTGTTAGCAACTGCTGTTTGAGACACGTAAAAGCTTCAGAATTCACGAGTGGGGTATTTACTGATGGATTTAATGTCATAGAACATAATGTGCAGATCTCTTAGGCTGAAGTGACCTTATTTCAGGCATCTAACCAAAATCCAATCAAAAAACCCACTGACTTCAAGATCAGGGAAATATAAGTATAAAAGTCTATAGCAACTTATTTACAAACAAAAAATCAAGAGTCAATGTTCAAAAACAAGAAATAATAGTAATTAGTGTTAGGGACATATCTTACATATAGCATTTAATGACAAAGTTAACAGTAAAGTTAACTTTCTACAGATCATGCTCCTCCTCAGTCTATTCTTGATTACAACGTACCTGGACGTGTCCTTGTGGTTGCATAAAAGCTCCCATCACCCCCAGTGAAGCGAGGAGTCGTGGTTTTTGTGATTTGGTTGCAGACTCTGTTAGAAGTGCTGGTATTATGGTGTGAAATGGCCGCTTCCCCCCAGCAACACAGTTAACGTGGTTACGGTCCAGATTAAAGCTGGCGCCTCGATTCTGTGAGATTTCAAATAACGATTGTTCTACGTTTTTGTTTCAGCATTTTTCTTAAAAGCATCTGATAATTCTTCTGAAATGAAGAATGTTTAGTTAGTTAGGTTAGTACCAGACATAAATTTACATGGACACACACAAAGCACAAGCACACTATACATTGCTGCTCTTGTAAGATAAAATAACAATGCAAAACAGGATTATAAAATATGAAAATATAAATTTGCCTTTGCCTCTTCATTCATGCCTGGTGTTTTACATGCTCTTTTTTTGCCTTGGCTTCATAGATTGCACTCAATCTGTCACCAAATATGCCCAAACTTAGGCCGCTCATCTGGTGTCACAATGGACT
>JAJHUR010140454.1:0-111454 GCA_027495735.1 Lutjanus campechanus | reverse complement strand
GACACACACACACACTCATACACACACACACACACCTCCGCACACACACACACACACACACACACACATACACACAAACACATATGCCAGTTGTAGCTGCTGACAAAAACACCTTCAAAAACCCTCACACACACAGTAGTGGCTGTCCAATGGATTACTGACAGCAACACAACTGTACTCATGCATACACACACACAAACACTTGTAACTTCGATACACTGACACACTCGTAATCACATACATACACGTCTGCACACACACACAGACACACACACACACACACACACACACACACACACACAGAAACACCTGTCTGTGGCAACAGTCCATAGAGATAAGAAGGCTGACAGGAGCTGCTGGAGCCAAAGCTCGGAACCATGGGAGCTGTCAGGCTCATTTCCCCATGACACCTCCAGGCTCTCACACTCACACACACACGCGCGCACACACACAAATGTGATGACATTGTATTGACTTCACGTCATTCCCTGAAGCCATATTCTTACCATAACTGTTACAAACTGTACTTAATCCAAACCTTCTTCCAACACTAAACCTGCTGTAGCTTTAGTCTTAAACCTGCAACATATAAAACTTTAAAATCAATCTAACTGCAACTCTAGCCTCTGTCTTTAAAATAACAGCTTCCTAATAAGGTGTGTGAAACCACCACAAGTGACCAGCGGGTCAGGTTTTCTATTCTTGTGTAGAACCCACAATAGAAACAGCAGAGACGGCACAAAGACTACGCAAGTTTCTAGAAAAAAGCTGCAGAAGCACACACTCACTCCTCCCGTGTACCATGACATGATACAGAAAATAAGCTGAGAAATAAGGTGAAATAAAATTAATGTTCTGAGGGAATTTTCTAATTGGAAAAAGAGCCACATTCTTTCATTATGGGGATGTATTGCCAGGAATAATAATGGATACAAAGCTATTACATTTCATGTAGAAGCTCTAATATAACCTGTCCAATCACAGCTGCAGGCCAGGTCTAGAAGTGTTATTCATAAATGGTATCTCATCATTGTTTTCTGATAGGGCGACCATATGTCCTGAAAAATTCTGGACAGCCATGAATTGCAAGCAGTTGGCCCAAATCTCTAATGACTGATTAGGTTATCATAAATAAGCCCCAACTACTCAATGACAATCTAGCTACTGAAAAGACAAATGATGCTATTCTAAATTATGATGCTACTCTAAATTATTCTAAATATCAACTAATATTAATGAATAATTAATATTACTTATTCTAAATTATTATCCATTAGATATGACACGCCCATCCCCAACTCCCTGCCCCAAATTTCCCCCATTCTCCCCCAGTCACCCTATTTTCAGATCCTCTTCCCACTGCTACAGTTTGTCAGAGTTGTAATGAACTCTGGTGATGTGTGAGACATGAATCAATCGTTCAAAATTCAAGATTCTTTTAAGTGAATTGGAAATGACAAGAGTATCACTCACACTCTTATATTAACTGTATTAACTTGTATCAAGTCAATTACTGTACTAAACTTGCCCTGTGAGGAAAAACTCTCTCTCCCAGCTGAGAGCGCACTCACTGCACTGAGCTGAAGGTCTGACCTTCTGACCTGCAGTGAACAAATAACTCACTCACTCACTCTCGCTTACTCTCCCACCTTGAGACGCAAGACCTGCCCTGAACTGAGGATCTGCCTTGGGCTGCACAGATTACTCACTAACCCTCCGTGAATGAGCATCACAACCCTTGTGAAACAACTCATTTCAACATCAGAATTTGTTCCATTCTGTCTGATTAAATTTGGAAAGTCGTTCTATCCCATTCAAGTTATTCAAGAAGGACTAAACTGTAAGTTCACCAGCTTGGCCAGTGGAAGTCTCTGGTGAGCATGCTCAATGGGCACCGGGGTCCGTGGGGGCTCTGGGTCACTTGGTGACTTGAGTAATTTTAAAAATTTGACTCTATTTGGTGAGTGACTTTTCTGTGAGTCACTCGGAACAGATTTTCGATTCAGTAAAAGAGTCTCCCGTCTTTTTTAATAATGTAAACAGGTCCATCACTTAAAAACTTTGTCTGAATGTGTCACACTGGAACTAAAATACCTTGATGGGTGAAATATCTAAAGTTAGTTCTCTAATCTAATCTAATCTCATCTAACTAACCTTCTTCATGTACATCATATGACTGCAGCTGCTTCACAGTAAGATTTTCTGTGGCACCTCTGCTTCATGCTATCAGATTTCCAGGTCTGGTCTCATTTGATTGATCCTGGCTCACAGTCGGATAGATTGTATGTGATGTCGATCCAGATTATTTCAGTTATATGTAAAATCTAACAACCATGCTATCAAAAATCAGTCAGTGTGTGTGTTTTTGTGTCTTTGTTTGTGTGCATGTTGAAAAGTCAAGTACATTTTCTTTTTTTCTAGTTCATTTTAAGATTTTAACAACTGGATTAATTGAAGTGGATATAAACCATTTCACTCAACATGGTAAAAACTCTTCCCCTTGACTCCATTCTGTTTCCATTTATATCTCAATTAAGGGCTGCAGTATTTGCCAAGGATATACAGTAAATAGCTTTTAGTGTGGCACATCAATCTGGATAAAACAGGACTGGCAGACTACAAGACAAGTCAAGAAGAACCAAACAACATTTAGCTACAACTAATGATAAAATGGGTTTCCACTCCGTTAGTTAGTGATAGAGACAGTTACGGTGTATTACATCTTTTTACATAGACTGCACTCTGTTTAACATTAATGTTAAACAGCTTGTTGGCATCACTTAATTAATGCATCCATCGCCTTCCCTCTGGCTTATACACACCCACAAAATACAAGCATTGTGATGACATTTATTGAGTAAACTCAGCTGAATCAATTTGGTGCAGTAATATAGCTAAAGTCCCCATACCACTACACTTCCTTCTTGATTTCCCTAGAATGTAAAACTTCAATCAGAAACACATCGCATGTGTGTACTAGATTAGGGAAAAGTCTATTCTAGATCACATTTCTTGATGCTTTAATTTAATGTATGAAATTGAGACACTGTACTTAACTTTAACCATTAAACAGAATTACATGTGGGTGTCGTCCAGGTGCTCTGGTTTCCTCCCACAGTCCAAAGACATGCTGTTAATGTGGCGAGGGTAAATGTGGTTCTCATTGTGCCCTGTGATACACATATTGTGAGCTGGGATTATGTCCAGCCCCCTGTAACCCTTGATAAGGGAGTATGGAGTTCATGTGTGGATGTGACCTCCAAAACTATTTATTCTGGTTCTGTTTAAGCTGCATATTTAAGTGTATAGTGAGTGGAGCAGGGTTAATGCAGTGTTCCCAATTGAATATTAGCATTTAAGGTTATCTTTCAGTGATAACCTCTGAGCTACTTAAAACCAGGAGAATCTCCAGAATAATTTGATGATACCAGGTTTCTGCTGTGGCATGGAGTTGGCATGTTTCAGAGAAATAGAGTTTATCTTTCAGTTTGGTATGGCCAAAGGCACACATCATGGCTGTAGCAAATTAAGAATGGTTCATCTTTGCAATCAGGAACAAAACCCTTCACCGGGAATTGAATTCACTTTAAACCCAAACCCAGAATCCCAAAGTTAATTTATTAAAATTGCTGAATGTATTATCAAACCTGCTACCGGGCCATTGGTGGTGTTGGGACCAGACTTTTAAAGTCCAGATGAAATGGATTTTCAAGAGTATCATGATGTATTTCCAAGTAAAACAGAACAGGCAGGCGGGACATAACACTGGGAAGAATTTGAGTCGAACTAGCTCTGCACAATTAAGTGCAATATTATCGAACTTGCAATATGGTCAAGTGCAATATCCAAATCACAGAAACCTGCAATTTTTTGATAAAGGAAAAATGTGTGACAATGTGTGACAGCATTAAAATGTGCTGTAGCACTGCAGACATGCCCTGGAGTACAAATCATGTTCTCTAAATGAAAGAAGACGTTTGTTTAGTATAGAGCTCAACAAATATCACACCACCATGGTTTTAATCATTTTTTATCAGTGAAAATGAAAATTGTGATGCAAAAATGATCATTCCCACTACTGCATATCACAATCGCAATTTCAGTCAAAATACACTATATTGACAAAAGTATCAGGACACACCTCCAAATCATTGAATTCAGGTGTTCCAATCACTTCCATTGCCACAGGTGTATAAAATCAAGCACCTAGCAATGGGTTGCTCTCAGGAGCTCACATTAAGTCCATTGTCAACTGTTAGTGGTATTATAACAAAGTGGAAGTAATTGGATACAGCAGCAACTCAGCCACAAAGTGGTAGGCCATGTAAAATCACAGAGTGGGGTCAGCGCATGCAGAGGCGCACAGTGCGCTTAGGTCGCCTGCTTTCTGCAGAGTCAATAGCTACAGACCTCCAAACTTCGTGTGGCCTTGAAATTAGCTCAAGGACAGTGCGTAGAGAGCTTTGTGGATTGGGTTTTCCGTAGCCAAGCAGCTGCAGCCAAGCCTTACATCACCAAGTGCAATGCAAAGCGTTGGCTGCAGTGGTGTAAAGCACGCTGCCACTGGACTCTGGAGCAGTGGAGACGTGTTCTCTAGAGTGACAAATCACGCTTCTCTGTCTTACAATCCAATGGACAAGTGTGGGTTTGGCGGTTGCCAGGAGAATGGTGCTTGCCTGACAGCATTGTACCAAGCGTATAGTTTGGTGGAGGGGGGATTATGGTGTGGGGTTCTTTTTCAGGAGTTGGGCTTGGCCCCTTAGTTCCAGTGAAAGGAACTCTTAATGCTTCAGCATACCAAGACATTTTGGACAATTTCATGCTCCCAACTTTGTGGGAACAGTTTGGGGATTGGCCCTTCCTGTTCCAACATGACTGCACACCAGTGCATAAAACAAGGTCCGTAAAGACAAGGATGAGCGAGTTTGGTGTGGAGGAACTTGACTGGCCTGCACAGAGTCCTGACGCCTTCTCATCCTACATCAGTGCCTGACCTCACAAATGCGCTTCAGGAAGAATGGTCAAAAATCCCCATAAACACACTCCTAAACCTTGTGGAAAGCCTTCCCAGAAGAGTTGAAGCTGTCATAGCTGCAAAGGGTGGGCCAACTCCACATTAAACCCTACGGATTAAGAATGGGATGTCATTAAAGTTCATGTGCGTGTAAAGGCAGATGTCCTGATACTTTTGGCAATATAGTGTAATTGCAATATGACTTTTTTATCATACACAAGTCTGTCATAACCCAACATACCAAGCTGTTGCTACCTAGCTAACTAATGAATCTTAGCTCTGGGTTGTTGTCAAGTTGAAGACTGATTGATGGATACATGTCATGATATTACTGGTTGATTCAAGCCAATTGCACATCATATTTTGTTTTTCAGGAAGAAAATATAATGGGATTTTTATAAGAGAACACCAAGAAATTGATTTAGCATTGTTTTATTATATATTGTATATTCTGAAATAGGATCACAATATAACAAAGTGTTAAAAGGGCATTTTTCAATTCATCTCTACTTTTAGCTTGGTGACTAGATGTTTGTTGCCTAAAAACTCCTCTGAGCCATATTTGACTTCTCTTCTCTCTTAAACTCTTCACCTTTGACTTTTTACTCCAGAGACAGATTTTTTTTTTAAACGGTTGCTCATCTTTGTCTCTGATGATTCAGCTCGAAAAGTTTTACAACATCTATGCTTTGCCAGCCACCTCATAGTATTTATGCAGAAAATGAATGGGAACAAGCAAACCAAGTGTTAGTTCACTTCAGTATTTCAAAAATAATGTCATACTTAATTTACACTTCAACTGGAGTACAAGATAATTTGCAAGAAAGTTCCCATTTGTTACAGCTAAATTTAAATTCTTCTCTGTTTATTTGGATGTAAACCAGTTAATGATATTGTTTATTTACATAAATATATATTATTTATTATCTTCTACTGGCCTCCAAATTAAATCAGCAGTTTAAGTAAGTTGTACTCCTAACCGAAGCCTCTATATACACTTCTGAATAAATCAAATCCAAATGTAAATAAATCAGTTAGAGCTGCAATGATTAGTCGATAAATTGATTGGTCAGTCAAACAAAAATTGGTTGCAACTATTTTGATATGCAATTAATTGTTTCAGTCATTTTTCAAACAATAATGTAAAACATTTGCTGTTTCTCGCTCTCTAAATGTAGAGATTTGCAGCTTTTTCTTTGTCACTGATGATAGTAAATGAAGAGTCTTTGGGTTTTGGACTGTAGGTTGGACAAAATAACAATTTGAAGATGTCACTTTGGGCTCTGGGACATTGTGAAGAGGATTTTCATGTTTTTGTCCTTTTGTATACTGATGATTAGTGGAAATTAACTGATAACAAAAATAAGCATTAGTTGTGGCCCTAAAATCAGTTATTTGAATGTTTTTAAGCCAAATGTTTTGCTCAAGCAGACACATTGTTGATACGCAAACACTCAAACATGTGCAAAAGCATGCAAACACAAGTGACAATGGCTTCTTCTCTGCTTTGCCTTTGCTTTCACTTTCTTCCTCTTCCCTCTCAGCCTCTTTTCTCTCTCTGTCTCTCTCTGTGAATATTTTAGTATTGATGAGCCCATTACTGATGATAACACAGTGCAACGTCAGCATCCTTTCTCTCTTTTTCTCTCACACACACACCCATGCTCACTCATCAGGAGTCAGGTTTCCATTGCTGCTGCTGCTGCTGCTGTGTACTTTCTATGCATTTCTATGTGTGTCTCTGTGTGTGTGCTAGGGGATCTGACTTCCTGGCGTCACTCCAGTAAATTGCAATATTTGTCATTCTGAAGACTGTTCACATGCATGCCCATAGGCACATAAATACACATACCCAAACACAGATTACATGGGCACTGCCTGTTGGCTGTTAAAATGATGCAAGAAGATGACAGCAGATAAACAAAGTGCACTGAATATCACCTCCCTAAAAAGGCTTTTTAAAACACACACACAGCAACATAAAGTCACAGCATCAAACATTACAAACTGTAGACGTCTTCAGACTGAATGGATGTCTAAGCTTAGACAGAATACATGCAAGTGATTCCTGAAACTGTAGAGCTTGATCAATATTTCTGATGATGAATACTGGCTATAAAAGCTACAATCCAGGGCCAGACTCCAGAAAACACAATCACATTCATTAGGCACTGAACTATGACTATTTCACACAGGGCTACAGGTACCAATTCTCTTTCCCAGGAGAGCAAAGCCTTGACCTGTCATGTTCTACTTCTGATTGGCTAGTATTGCCTTCATTGGTTGGGTTGGTTAGGTTGAGGCATGAGGAGTGATTGGTTAGGGGAAGAATATCAGGATAAGAGGCAGACAGAATACATGCATGTGATTCCTGAAACCGTAGAGCTTGATCAATATTTCTAGTGATGAATAACTGGCTCTCAGAGCACAATCCAGGAATCCAAGACTCTAGAAAACCATCACAATCATAAAAAGGCTGTGGATGTTCAGACTAAATGTTTTTTTATTTCACATCAGAATCCTCAATCACAAGGCATCAGGAATACATCCCAACGGGTACGGGCATGACATCAGCTCTTGTGTATTTGGTGACAGCACCACACTTGATGACCTTAACCGATGCTGAGTCTGTGAGTCAAACCGACACCAGCTTGAGGGAAGCAGGTGAGACCAGCTACTGAAACTAATTGTGTGTCAGAGATCACTGACGTCCACCTGGCAGATTCATTATTCCTCCACAACTCTGGGTATTTTCTCCTAGACTGGCCAACAAATGCCCACTGTAAGGAGCTTAAGTCTTTTCTGACAAGCACTGAGGAGGTGAGTAAAAGCCATTATCCTCCAGTGATTTCCCTTATTGAATTTAAACCAATAGTGAATGAGGAGATAAAGAGAATCAAACACATTAGACGAGGATTTTTTTCAACTTTGAGACAAAAAGGGGTTGAAACTTGATATGAGGAGACATCTCTAATATTTTATGCAATCAGTGTACAATGGCATCACAATGTTATTATCTACCAATAATGCTATTCAGCTATAAGAGAGGGGGAGGGAACTAACATGATTAAAAAAACACAGAGTGTAGACATCAAGACATGTCCTAAGGGAAGCTCTCACCATATATACAGTATGTGCATGCTGTTTGA
Organism: Lutjanus campechanus; assembly: GCA_027495735.1. NCBI lineage: Eukaryota > Metazoa > Chordata > Actinopteri > Lutjaniformes > Lutjanidae > Lutjanus > Lutjanus campechanus. Next base: position 103,291 of record JAJHUR010140454.1, on the reverse strand, counting down.
TCAGCCATGTGTTTTGATCATAATCAGCAGCAGATGCGTCACTTAATTTGAGAGCAGGCGGCTGTGTGTTTACATGGCAAACTTTAATTTCAGACAGAAGAAACCTGGTTCAATATCAGGAGGGCTCCTCTTTATTGACTAACATTTAGCTGAACACCAAGTGTGGCCCTGATATTTAAAAGTTCATTTTTATCCAGACAGATGTGTTGCTGAGAGAAATCTTGATAAACATACACAAAGTGAACACCACCGCAACTAATGGCCTTAACAATTAGCACTTAGTTTAATGAACACATCTCTCTGAGACACATAATAAACACCTCATAAAGATAGGATGTAACACCAGGCTGCTTTACTGCATTAGATTGTTATAATGATCATTTCAGCCTCCTTTGAGCAACAGCATATGTTTGCTGTCCTGTGAAAACCACAAACACCAAAATGTCAATTTTCATGAACAAGGAAACAGCCTCTGGGTAAGAAAGAACATTCACGCTCAAAAACAGCTCTGTTTTAACTCTGTGATTATACATTTGGGAGGTTTTAAAGGAGATAACTGAACTGCTCAGAGGGAGCATTTGTTCATAAGTTTATTGAAAAAGTTAAAAGGGGTAAAGGGTAACACTCTCTAAAAAGACACTCTTCATAAAAGGTCTATACGTTAGAGATAATAGCTTTACAAATGGTTAATAAATCACATACTAATGTACTGTTTAATAGCAGTGGTTTTCAAACTTTGTGTTGCCAAGGCACAACAGAGGGCAAGCCAAAATCTCGAGGCACACCTGTATCCATATCTGTGTAGAATAGCCTCTATATAACCAGCCTAAACAGAGGCAACAAGTACTGACCAATCAGCAGCAGAGTTCCCAGACTGTGGGTGGGAAAAAAATAAAGCATCAATCAACCAGGGCTGTTGATGTCGCACATTCTAATAATTACCACCACTGGGAAACTGTATGAACTGCGACAACTGGGGTTCGCTTTGACAGATGGCATACAGCCTCTTTATTGGGAAATGAGTAAATACAAAGTAAATTAAGAATCATTAATAACTTTTTCTATGGTTGTAGTTTATATTGCAGTAATAATGTATGGTTGTCACAAAATCCCATGGCACACATTGATTTATGGGATACATTTAGGGAACAACTGCTTTAAAGATCAGGTACTAAAAATTAATAAAAACTAATTAAGGGTTACCTGGTTGTGAAAGTCCCTTTGGTTGCTTTTAACCATTTTATGTGTAATAAAGCAGTCACAGATGTTGGTAGTTATTCATAAAAGTGTATTTCTGCACGTGTATGCATATGCATACCTTAGGTAAGTCTAACCAATAAATTTTTTCACAACCTGGCAACCCAAAATTTGTTCTAATTAATAACTTATAGCAGCTATTAACCATTAGTAAATGCTTTATTAAACATTAACCTAATAAAGCTGTTAATTGCAGCTTATACTCCCTTTATAATAAGAGCCATATTAGAAAGTGGTACCATATTAAGTTGTGTTGGACAGTAAAGCTACTGTGCAACAAATCAGGCAAATTGGTATTTCAGGATGATGTGGTCTGCTCAAAGTAAGCCCATTAAAAACATTTTTACATAACAACTATCATGGATATAAATGGGTTAGGGAAGCTATCACAGCAAATGTATCTGTCCCAATAGGGATATTAGAGCAAGAGTATCAGAGTGCTGAAATGATGCCCATAAAGATAGAATGGCACGATAAGGTCACTAAACTCTCTATAGAGCAGAGTAGACACACTATGAGAACATGTTACAGTGTCATGGAGGTGAGCTGCGGGGCTTTCGCCCACCAGTTTATAGTGACAGCTGCCTGCACGGCTCACATGGGGTCTTCAGTGCCCCTGTCAGGCGGGATAATGACACCCAGCAGGTCACACTCGCACTACTACTATACCAACAGTCTGGCGCCATGTGCCTCCACAGCCGCTCAGTTTGTGTGTGGTGGTGAGAAGCTTCAAGGTACAAACACAACATACACAGGCTAGATATTAGACACACACTTACATCTCGGAGGACGGCGGTTGGCTACGGCAGAGGAGCGCGTGTCCGCACGCTTGTCCCATCGCGCATCCTGCCTCGGTTAACCCGCACAGCTGCAGTCAGGAGGAGCTGAGGGTGAGGAGGGGGGGACAGGAGCTGTCTGTCTGCTGGAGAGGTCGAAGCAGGAGGATAGACGATGGCTGGACGGATGGAGAGATAGCTGGTTGGGTGTGTGTGCTCGTCTCTTCTCCTCTTCTCTATCTCTGTCTGCCTCTCTCCGGTCTGCTGTCTCCTCTCGAGCTCTGACAGCGCGCGGGGATTGGTCGGGACCCGGTAACTGATCCTCGAGCTGCGGTGCGCGAGGATATAACGGCTGAGCGCGAGGGAGAGAGTGAGAGAGAGAGAGAGTGCGCGAGAGAGAGCGCAGCCCGTTGTTTTCACGTTCACGGCCACACGGACACCTCAACGGTCAAAAGACACGAGGTTGAGGCACGTCACCTCTCCTCTTCTTCCTCAGGTCATGCCTGCTGCTTCTCCAACTCACTCGTCCATGAAAATGAAAGTAGTGTTGTTAACTTTCACGGTATATGTTCACACCTCAGTTGCTCCTTTTCACACAACTCCCACCATGCATAACACAGTTCTCTTGTTTACTCCCTCAGTTCAGCTTCATACATGCTGTAGTCTTTGACAGGACAGGACTTGAACTTGTCTCTTCTCACTTCCCAAACAAATGAGATCTTATCAGCCCGCACTGGGAAGGTTTCATTATAAACCACATGTTGCACTGAACTCCACTCAGAGTCTATCACGGGACCCAGGTCTCAAGGTCCAACACAGATCTTCAGCCTTATATGGCTTCTCCAGTGTGTACACAAGGAAGCAGCAGGGATTCACTACAACATAGTGAAACAGGAGCCTTTGACATGTTTGTTGACATTCAAGGCCTTTAAATATCTGCATGGCTTCAGATGTCAGGTGTTTTAAATTCTAAGACTGGGTTGCTCCAACAAAGGTTAATTTAATCCAAGATTAGTTCCAATCAGTTTAGCAAATGAGCAAACACCAATTTTAAATTGAGCAGAGAGCTCTGTTGCACAAAAATCCAAGTTTTTTCATGTAAACTGGAATTTAAGTGTTCAATCAATATGGGGATGCTTGCTTACCCAAATTAATTGCAGTAATAAAAACTAAATTTGAGTGCTGACAGGACCTGTAAGTATGGGGTAGAAAACTAAAAAGTGCAAAACAAAATAAACATTATATTGCTTGTTAGCTGGCTAAAAAGTTAAAGGTCACATTTATTGTGACATTTAAAACCATGCAAAGTACCATAATAGTCAGATTCAGCCTCTGCAGTTAAAGGACCAACTCCAGTTCTAAACCAGCACCTTGGTCATGGATACCGACTGGAGTTTTTCAATGTTGGGAGAAAGCCAGACAGGCAAACTCCACACAGAGAGACATATAAACTCAGACCTGAACCCACAACCCTCTTGCTGTGAGGTGAAAGTGCTAACCATTGTACCACCATGCCCCCCCACCAAATAACATAAAGCAATGTTATATTGTATGCCAGTTAGCTGTAATGTTAATAAAATGTTACATTGTTTGCTAACTAGTTAAAAATTTAGCTGGCCTGTTAGCCTTCTCATGATGGCTTGGCATAAAAGCTCTAATTTCTCCTCTTTTGAGAAAAACCTGTTGGCCAAATTATCCGCTGCAGTGAAAGAATGAACAGATGCATCATTAAATTCAACTGGGTTGTGTCTGTCTCTTAGCTGTTTGAGGAACCTGATTATTTTTGCTCAATCCATCTCAAAAAGGTGCCAAGTTTTAAAAATTAAACCTCCTCAAGTGCAATTTGAAAGTTAACACAGTTCAAAGTTCAAATTTTTGGTGCAACAGAACTAAATTTAATCTTTACACTAAAACCTAAATTGAGGTTTAAAGAGAAATTTAAATGTAATCTTTATTAATTTGATGCTAGCTTAAATTTGGTGCAACATAATTTAAGGTCAAACCATATTTTAATTGGATTTAAAAAATAATCATTGTTGGTGCAACCCAGCCTGAGGATTTTTGAACAATATATTCACATATGACTAGTAGAAAATCAGTATTTTATAGATAAAGAAACCTTAAAAAGCATCTGAAAATACTAACCATGTCACCTCCAGCCATGGTCCACTACACAGGTGTTTGCAATTATTTTGCCTGATTAGACCTCTGCCACCCAAAGCTGTGTGAGCATGTACTGACTGTGATTGATTGACATGTTTGACTCTCTCCTAACACTTGTTGCATCTGTTCATCATCAGCATCTCTATCATTATTATTAGTTACAGAGTTTGGTGACCTCGGGGAAATTCCATAGCTCCAACTACGACCTGAGCAGAGGACTAATCAACCATAACTGCAATCACCTGTGTGAAAGTGGTGCTACACTCATAATATTGCACCTTCGTGTTTTCCTTTTACCTCAGGGTAATATGTCTCTGGCAGTGTTCTATATACTTTATTTTATTATCCATCTGGTCAAGAGACCAAAAGTTAAAATGACCTCTAAAATTGACTAAAAATGCTTTAACTTGAAGAAATTGGCCTGTCAAACATTACTACTTGTCATTGCAAGAATAACACAGGCATCATTACTGTCATTATTAATGTGGCTGCTCCATTATGTGTCTCTTATGTGTCTCGGTAAGCCATATTCTTCAACCAGTATGCAGAACAGCGGGACCCTTGTACCCTGGTACACCTAAATGAAACACAGTAATTATTAATGTTATCAATTGATATGTGAAAATGCCTGCCACGCAAAATGTTTATCTACAACAGACTGAACAAATGTTGCAGTGCACAGCAGCACAGTGTCAGCAGTTGACAGACTGTTACAGAAAGTTCAGGGGTCTCCTGGGCTGAAAATAAGTTTGGCAGCCCTCCTTTAATGGTAACGGGTGTTAGTTAATGGCTTAATTCTTAGAGCCAAACCTATGCAATATTTCACAAAAAGCAAAGATCAAAGTCAAAAAATGAGTTCACATTAGTAAATTTGTTGTTATCATCTTGTGACCTCTCCAATTCATCTTGTGTCCCTTTGTAGGGGCCCAGACCACCATGTTGGGAACCACTGGGTTAAAATATACAAAACAATTGATACAATATTTAGGCTGGGATGGACTTTATTTCCTGTGATGTGCTCATTACATTGTGCAATTTATATGGAGTATACCTCTACACAGGGGTTATGTTTGATTATATTACGGGCCCTTCATTTAATGGATTGTGTCTTTTGAAACAAATATAAATTGACAATACTTCAGTGTCCTCTATGGCAGTTACATGCCTGCTTTGGCAGAACCTTTGGCTGTATTTAGACCTCAACAGAAAGTGTGTTTATTTATAATTTGTGGCATGTGGATCATCTCCATATCACTGTCTAAACAGATAAAATCTGATTCAAGCCAGACTATCTCACTGTAATAGAGGAAGACCAGAAGGAGTGCAAAAATCAGATCTGTTGTGCCTGTGTAAATATATCCCAGGATCTCTGTCCAACCCCATTGTTCCTTATGTCTCTATATACAGTGTCATTGATGTAGATTGTCCTCAACATGAAACTCAAACTTATGTCATAAAAGCATTTTGTAAAGGGGTCATTTAGGTCCCAAGATGTTTTTCTTGTTCTGTTGTCACACAGAGAACCACCAGCCGAAGGCATTTGGCACCTAATTTCGTGAAACATGCATTTGGAAAATAAAAAGGGACAATGTGACATGTCTGCAGAGCCCTGAATTTTAATAGAGGAATCTTAGGTCGCCCAGCAGGAGCTGTCAATTACAAGGGAGGATAAGACAGACAGAGACAAAGCATCGCAGAGGGGAAGAAGACAGAGAACAGGAGAGCGTGACAGAGGACACGAGAGGTGGGAGAGGAAAAATAATGCAGACGTGAGGCTGAAGGGAAAGGGTCAGGAGAGGAGAGACTAGTCTGAACCTTATTATTGACATGTCAGGTTTGTCAGTGAGTGTATGTGTGTGTGCATGGATGTGTGCGCACATGTCACATCTGGTGTGTTGGCATACAGATCCATGGTGCTCAGCTGTGTCTCAACATGTATTTGTGTGCGTGTTTGTCCAGCAGAGCTCGTGTGCCTGAGGCCCCTGGGTTCAGATCAGTCAGTGTGGGCACTAACAGATCCTCCGCTGGGACCCAGGTCAAAGAAATGTCTGCAACAGACTTTCAACACCAGCTGCACAAAGTATTTATACCAGTGTTTTTTTAAAAAGTGCTCTCCTCATGCATCAATAAATCAACAACAACAGCTGTTTGAAATTTTTAAATGACTCAAGTGAGAGGGATATGACATTAACTTTATTGTAATGAACAAACAGCCTGTTTTTTTTCTTCTTGTAACTCACTGTAGCAAAAATCTGATATTTTCATCAAAAATTTTAAAATGTAAGTTGTGATGTTCCATATTAGATTATATATATGTACACACTCACACACAGCTTCACACCAGCCCCGTTTAGTCCAGTTAAATTGAACCCTGAAGCCTTTACCTCCTCAGCGTGGTTTGTTTAGGTTGGTGTGAACGCCGGACTCAAACTCTGGTGTGGACCCAACAACTGCATTCTGGTCTGTCTCAACACAGTGGTCTCAGACTGCTGTCAAGTGAACTCTGAAGCTATGTGAACACTACCAAATTAAACCAAACCAATCAGAGAAGTGTACCATTGTATGTTTCATTTCACTCGTTAAAAAAAACAAAACATTTTCTCTTCCGGTTTTGATGACTGGTGAATTTGTGGCCATTTGCGACCAAAGTGTGGACTGGCAGGGGACAAACCTGGTATGACCAGTAGTCAAACGATTTCCACCACATGACTTTTGTTTACAATTTCCAGACCATTTGACTTTAACTTTCGTGAATGCAAACTGGATCTGTCGGAAAATTGAAATGATATATCATCCTCACATTAGTTTGACTCCGGAACTAGACTGGGGTTAGCATCCTTTACTCTCAAAAAAGATGTTGTCTGCCAAAAAAAAATTTTTTTAAGAGGAGGAAAAGGTGGGAAAGGTGCTAAGCTGTAGATGTAAGCTATATGACACACATTTTAGCTGACGAAATATTACATAATTTTTTTGTTATTCAGTGTATAGGCAGCACATTTTTATAGTTGGAGAATGTACGACTCACTTTAGGCCTACAAAATAAATAAAGTTTAAAATGTGTAAATTTTTTGTTGTTGCCACAGGGAGCCACTAGAGAGGGGCAAAGCAGCTGCATCTGGCTCTGGAGCAGCAGGTTGTTGATCCCTGAACTAGAACTTTAGACCTTTAGTTTAGAGCCATGCTAGCGGCTCAGTCATACTTTACTTTGAGCATTTGAACATTTGCTAATTAGCGCTAAACATGAAGTTCAGCTGAAGCTAACAAGAATGTGTTTTACTTTAGACAATCATCAAGTCAAAATTTTTACCTGATAGTGCTGCTTGAGGAAAAAGTCATTAGGATGGGTTCACTGGTTAGGTTGAATGTAGCTAGAGATATAATAGAGATATTTCAGTCTGGACCAATTGACACTACAACACTGACATACAGCAGTATTTTTTGTTGTCATTTCTTCAGAGGGCCTTTTAATTTGCTGTTGAATCTCTTAATTAAAAGTGCAGTAAACAATCCAGGTCGTTAAATACTTGAATTCTGAGAATGGATCCGAATGCTCAATGATGCCTACCCCAGCTTTAATATAGATGTTTTTCAGTTTAAACTCCATCTCTCAAACTGGAAATATAAACATTGTCTTGCACTAACAACAGTAATCAGTATATTAAAACTTTTCTTCTCAATAAACAAGGCCAAAAAGAATTTATGGTTGCAATCATCTCATTAAAAAAAACTGCAAAATCCTGAAGGACTTGGCGAGATCAAAATTTGGTAGATCTTTCACACATCATCACCCTGCGGACATGCTCCTCAGAGACCAACATATTCTGTCAGTACACAGACAGAAATGAAAATGATTAAAGGCTTTCCAGTACAGAGCGGGACAGTGAGGGGCAGCAGCTGTAATGTGACAGCAGTGTCTGACCAGTGCTCTGTAATAAAGTGCAGTGAAGCTTATTTTTATGAGCGAGGAAGTTCCCGTTGTTCCAGTCTGTACTCAAACACACCGAGCAGAGCTGCTGCTGCTGCTGTAAATAAGACGAGAGTGATGAGCGAAGCAGCCAGCCACGGCTCTGTTCATTTTAAAACTCTTCTAATATGTGATTGAAACTGAAGCGACTCATTAATGTGACCCCGAAGACTCTTCCCCTCATTAAAAACTGATTTGTTTGTTATGTAAGACTAAAATGAGACATTTCATCTCCCCTGAGCCCAAATCAGCTGTGTTGAAAGTGCAAATCAGTGATAAATATTAGTCTATGTTAGAATCTGGCAATAAAAAGCCAGACGGAGTGTGGGATGTGTTTCAGTTTATGGCTCAGTGGGATCAATATCACTACCAGACTCGATGCTCGTCTCTTGAGTGTCCCATTGCAAGGTCTAATCAAGGTCTGTGAATCAGATAAGAAGAACAGCAAGACAAGACAACTCCCCTGACATCAGTATAAAAGTTTAGTGACCGTGAAGCTAAAATCCTCTTGTTGTGATTCAACGAAGCTGTGCAGCGAAAGGAAACCGCGTCACGCTTCAGTTGATTGAGTTCCCCAGAGTGTCGCTCCTGTATCAGCTCCTTGAGTTGATTACATCAGAACCTGATTAGACCCTCTGTCCTCAACCTGGAGTGTTTACTGACATTTATGGGCATACCAATCGTTAATACTTCCTGGAATTTGAAAGTGCCGACTGAACTGATGCTTAATTATTTATGATCCTTTCTGTGCCCGTGGTCTGATTGGTAAATAGCACTCTGTTGAGTCATAATATCAGCGATAACACTATCTTTCAACAGGCTGCAATACAATGACAGTATTTTGAGACATCTATACGTGCCTACAGCATACATATGGAGTGACAATATGGTTGTAAATATCATATTATTGTGGTGTATGGACAAATAAGATAGGGGTAATTAAAGAGTCTTGAAAGCTCCTGGTGAAATGTAGCCTGTGTCCTTACCTGTCCTTCGCATTAAAAGATTTATCTGCTCTCTCAGCTGGAGTGGGTTCAAATCACACACTGTGGGCCGCACAGGGCAAGGCTGGCAAAGCTGTGGATGTTTTTTTTTTTTCTCTGTGTGTTTATTGCTTGTATCACTCTGCCTTGCTCGACTCTGTCCACTTCCCCTTTCAGCAAATACACACAGACATCTCCCTCCCGATCTCCTCGACAGTGTTAGTGCTTGAATTTGGCAGGAAAACAATCCTAGCGAGCGAGCTGCATTACCTTGTCCAAGCAACACAACCCCGCACCTCCTCTATCACGTCTTCTCTCACTTGTTCTGCTCTCATGTCGGGTTTGTAATGAGCAACAAATAACAAGCAGCAGCAGTTTCTGAGGTCCACTTTGTGGAGGGAAGGACACAGATTGTAAGGACGTGTGGGGCAAACGGGGAGAAATTCAGGAATATAGACACAATCCTCAACAAGGAACAGATGCAAGATGACCTGGTTATGCGTTGCTAACAAGTGACATCCTGCAGCCATGAAAATATTGGTCGTTCGCAAGTAGTGTGACATTACTATTCTGTGCAGGGAGTATGTGGAACAGGTCAGGTGGGGTGATTGGCCATACAGACTGCAGTTTGTATCCCATGTCCTACAGTTTTCATTTCTTTTAACCATAAATTTTCCCAAACTTAAACTTGCATGAACTGATTTTTGTGGGTCAGCTGATATAACCTTTAAACACAACATTACATCATCACATCCAGCAGGTACGGAGGCTGCATCAGCATTGATTTTGGATTAATTTTTCTAGCCACCTGATGCATTTAAGTCTAATATTCACTCTCTTTTCAGTTCTGTTTCTGGTCTCCACCACATCCTGAGGAAACTATCTGGATCTTAAGCTGCTAAGGCTGCTAAATACTCTACACTATATTCATTAATTAGTCGATTACTTTTTGTCTGCCTGTTTAGAACCAGGTGTGTTTCTCCCTCCGATCAGAAATATAGGCTTTTGCATCTCTACACCAGCCTTGCAAAATGTCAAAAACTGTGTCAAAAACCCTAACTGAGACATATATTCTCAAAGCGTCCACAGAATGTTTCCTAAAACCTGAATATCAGCATATCCCACGTCTTAATCAGAAAATGCTACATTCGGAATAAGGTTTAATTCTGAATACCCAAACGGAAACTCTTTACATGACTAGTATTAAATTCGTAATGTTGTCATATTTGGAGCAATAGTGGGAAAATTGTGTGCATGTAAACGCAGTCAGTGAAATTAAATACACTAAAAAGCTCCACAGAGCAAACCAAGTAGTTTCAGTTGTCTAAAGCTCTAATATGTGTCCTTTAGGAACAGTCATATGGGTCGTTTTGGAAAGAACAAACTGAACTCACCTGACTCACCGTTTAGGCGTGACGAACTGTTGGAAATAAATCGACTGCTAGCAAAGAAAATGAGTTCCTGTTGAGCTCACATGCTTTTCAGACATTTCTCACTCCCACAATCTATCCCTCCTTATCTTAATCCCCTCCTTTCTCTGTCTGTGCTCCCCTCCATCCTCCCTCCCTCCACCCCTGCTGTGCTTGCTTTAATACCTTCCTGTAGCCCACAATCCCTGCTTCTTCTTTCCCCTCCTTCCTCCTTTACTTCCTTCCTCCATTCTTCCGTCCTGCCATTCCCACCACACGTAAGCCTCTTCTCACAGCCGTCCTAACACAGCATTAACTGGAAACCCTATGGGCGCTGCCATCTTCACTTGATCTTTTGCTGGTTTATATCACAGGGAGTTGTAGCCCAGTGTTATCCTTAGCCCAGGGCTGAGTTTTCCCAAAACTAATTAAACCCCATCTCAAAGTGTTCATGCTCCGCATTTGTATTACCTTGCTGCAGTTCAGGGCCAGCTTGCTCAGGGCTAAAAGTTATTCCACATGAACATGTCTTTCTGAAATAGTCCACATAGCTGGGCAGCACTGGTTTTATATTGCAAAATGGCGAAAGTTAATTTCATCAGCCTCCATAATGAGCAGAGACATAACCTCCTGCTTTTAAATATGGGCACATGTATGTTTGCACTTCCAGTCAGTCACATGACTGCACATGTTTACTGCAGCTATGCACTGCATGTGCTTACAGTAACCCTGCATATTTCACTATGATCTTTAACAGCACTGACATTACTCTGCCCCCTCTAACTACGCTGAAGAACATTGAGTTAATTACAATATATCAGCAGACAGGAAAAAATACACAGAGAAGCGCAACATTATACCACTCATTTCTGTGAACTGTTTTCTGTGTGCATATTTTAATAATCTCAACAGCCAGCGTGCTTTTGATGCATAACTTATCAGGGTACCAGAAAGAGCTTTAAAAGTCTTGTTAAAAATCAAGCCCCAGAACTTGTAAACTGGGTTAGATTTAAGCACAAATCAGGTCACTGGGACTACAGATTGTAACTGCTGAATGGTTGCTTTTTGTGGAAAGCCGCTGCATGTTTTGGTAATGCCTTATTTGAAGGGGTGTGCATAAGGCAAGGTCATAATCATGAAATTAAACCTTTTGTGAACATGAAGAAATGTTTATGAATCCGTATGAAGATTGTTGTTATTCAGTTTTATTTGGTCTATTATGTCATCTTTAATGCAAAGTTGGCATTGTTTGAGATGTCTTCTTACCCAACCCAAAAATGTCTTTGTCATAATAAACTGACATTATCAAAGTTTAACGTTTCTCTAGAGGTCACCGTACAGCACCAGCGTCTAAGACCAAAACAAATGCATGCTTCTTTTTTCAATAAAGTTGTGGGTGGGTGTCACCTGTACACAAAACTCAGATGTAACTATCAAACTAGGCAGTGTTGATCACATATGGGTTAAGATTCTGTTAGTACATTGCCTATTTCTCATTTGTTTTCAGAATCACATTATAGTGACTGTTAACGAGGAAGATTGTACCCAGGAGACCGCTATTCTGGCTCTTGTGTCAAGAAGGGAACCCCAGACCTGTAAAAGATCTCTTAAGAATAAAAATTTTGTCTCATTATAACAATGCTATAATGTTTGTACCATGAACAAACAAGTACAAATGTAACATCACTCTCTTCTCAGAAAGCCATTACTCCATCTTTACATTGCAAATAGTTGTTTGCTGACATCTTATGAGGCTGGATGTTGTATTTAGCACCTTTAAATAAACTGTTTAGCGTTATGTTTTAACGTCACATTATGCTGTCATATGTGATTGGGTTTGACACAGGCTGTCATGAGGCCAAGTGTGTCATGAATATTTTCGTTGACCTCACCTACAGTGATAATAATTTGAACTTGTGGTGTTATAAAGCCAGTTTGACAGCAGAGTACAGTACCAAGGTGATTTATGAATAGGGTTGGGCTGTAGGCTAACTATCTGAAGTTAATGGTGGCTGCTGTTAGTTAGGTAGCTCGGTTAGCTGTACAGCTAGACATCTTATTAGTTGACTCGGCTCTGGGGTATCAGGTGTCACAACCGGCAAGAAAGCCACCTCAGTACTGCATTCCCTGTCAAAGTGGCCACTGTTTGTCTCAGAGGCTGTGTTCAGTCCTGGTCCAACAGTGTTTGCTGCGATCGCTCTATGCTGGTGTCATGTCAGTCTTATGGACACCCCTTCAAACAAAGTGTTACCCGTGTTTTCAGTGTCACATTGCTATTTAAAATAATTTCCCTAATCTAAGTTAACCCCACTGTCTATGCTACCCAGCTTTTCTAATCATTTATATGATTAATGTCAATAATATCTGTGGTAGGATGATCAGAAAGATCATAGATTCATCCAGTGGTGAGACACTGAAACTCCTACCTGGTCAGGATCATTAGTCACTCTGGATTAAAGAGTCCTTAAAATGTAAACTGTTGACTGACTGGTTTGTGTTGGAGCAGGAGACCTTAGACGACATAAAACGTTGCAATGTCACACAGTACTTCATTTGAAATGGAAACTTTTCTGAGGCAATGTTGTGGAAAAAATGCAAACATTATTCAACAAAACCTAGAGTGTTTGAGATTTATGTCAGCAGAAAGTCAGCTGACCACAGTTTGTCATGTGCTGAACCCGACGCTGCCACAGTTCTTTATCGTGGGCGTTAACGTTCATTTTCACAGCACAAGGTTCATCTTTTTATTCTCTTTGCCTGTGTCACATGAGCAGCTTGAACATGATTTTTGGGGCTCAGCCAGAGGGACAGCACCACACATATTATCAGTGAAATCTTTTGAACCCTGCAGGGGGGAAACACAACAGTCCAGTCTTGCGTTTGAGTTTATTTAATTTTGCTTCTACATTGTCCTCGATGGACTGAGGGAGCTTAGTGGATTTACAACCCTCAGAGTCATTCAAGAGCCTCGGATGTTTTACAAATGCCTAGAAGACAGACAAAAAAAAAAAGAAGACCTGATGAATTACTTTGTTCTCCAGGCCAACAAAAAAAAGAGACCAGGTTTTTCTCATCACTGTATCAGTGGTGTGTGTGTGTGTGTATAGGACAGAGAGGCAGTATGAGGTGTCTGAATGCTCCATCAGCTGGGAGTTATGGTCACTCTGGCCTGTCATAATATCCTCTCTGACTGCATGCCCTCAGATTGTCATTCCCACTGAGTTTGTTGTGTGTGTGTGTCTGCTTGTGTGTGCGTATGTCAGGGGGAGCCAGATGGCTGCTGGCTGACTTAGCAGCATGAACTAAAGGAAATCATATGAGACAGTTGTGCTTATCTTTCCATTAATACACTTCAAAAAGAGTGCCTGATACGCACATCAACCCCCTACATTCACACACACAAATACACATTTTGCCCGCTCGGTCATCAGTGTTTGGGGTGTGTTGCGGGTTTGATCCTCTAAATGGGCTTAATGTTTCCTTGACAATGGTATTTGAATACCTTGTGTCTTCGCTCATTCACTCATTAGCCGCTTATGCGGATGTCATGAGGCCAAACCAATGTGATTACATTTCCCGAATCATGTAAACTAGTGACTAATTATATTCACCTTTGTTGCCATGAAGCCCAGTGAATTGATGACACATTTTCATGTGTTTCCAGTTGAGGTCTTTCAGTCCCAGCAGCACACCTGTGCTCCATCCACTGCTTAAATGAGGCTTAACAAGCCTGAACCGATTGGCGTATCTCTGTGTCAATCAATATGTCAATATTCTTCTCATTCATGCTTGATTGTAGCCCCTCCGAGAGCCGGTCCAGACCTCCATGGGGCCTTAAGCAAAACTCTGCTGTGGATTAAACTTAAAATCAGGGGGCTTCGCTATACAAATTATTAGAGGCGATACCCAGCCCACAAGAGAAGCCGGATGTAGCTAGTTACTGTAATTATCCAGCAAAACATAGTTACCAGGTGCAGCTACGTTGTGGTAGGGGTGGGGGTGTGGGGTGTGTGGAGAGGGCAGGGGATTATTTGCATATGCATGAAACCTTGAATACTAAATGAAGGCAAGGTGTAGAGCTATGTATAAGCCATTTTAACAAGGTATTTTATCTTCTTTTGCAAAACAAAAAACAAAAAACAAAACCCATAGAGTACAGTTTATTACTTCTTGCATTTCTTATGTCTATTAATTTCTGATAATTGACATCTTGTCAGCCATTACTCATTAAATAGGCAATATTACACTGTAACAAGAGTGCTGTAAAACGTACAGCAACATACTGGCAGCAATTAGCTGGTAAGTTGCAGTTGCTGCAAATACCTTTCACAGTATGATTACTGTAAATCTAGCTGCAGTATCACAGTGCTGTACTGTAATTGTTATTACAAATCAGCATGCTGTATTGTTTATCACAACACTAATTCAACTACTGTAAAAGACATCACTGTATTAATATTAATACTATAAATAATACCTGCAGAATAATTACATACTGTAAAATGAAGACACTTTTTTCAATCACAAAAATGTAATTTATTTCATCAGTTCATTCAGCTTTTAAATGCTTTAATACATTTTTTTTTTTTTAAACATTGTAAAGGGTTTGCTCCTAAAACCAGAGTAATACCCGCATATCCCACATGTCTTAATCAGAAGATGCTCCAATCAAAAGAAGGCCAAATTCAGAATATCCAACCAGAATATGCTGGTTACATAAAAGTTATCAAATTCAAGTTTTTGTTTGATCTTCTTTTTTTTTTCTTTTTCAAAAATTTAATTTTGTCTGAAATTTGTATTTGAAATTATACAAATTCTATTCAGTGTATTTTTGCCTTTATGCAGATCACACCACCATTTATTTATAAATTATTCTGCAATTCATTATAAGACAAATAACTTTTCTGTCTCACTTATCACAATGAGTGGACACATACGTAAAGCTGTTGATATGTTTTTATTGAACCTCTAAAGTGACCTGGAACTGTTTTACATTTTCATTTCTCTCACTGAAGATCAGAACAGGACGACTGTGAAACTCAAAGCAGCACAGTCAGCTCATCAGACTGGACCACACCTGGAAACAACACTGATGGGACATGTTTCCTTCAGGCACTCCATAAATGAACTCTTTATTATAAAGCTGCGTGGTAACAATCCTGAAATCTGACATCTCTGATCAGATGGACCAGAGATCAACCAGGAAGTCAAAATGGGATAATGAAGCTATCAGGGTAATATTTTCCAGAGCACTTAATGTGGACTGTGGTGGTTCTGCCCTGTTTTCTTTATATTCAACAAATAATTTGAAGAGTCTGCTCACTAAACTTGAAATACTAGATGGATGGAGTGAAGCCAATCAGGCCACACATAACAACAACCAAGGCATCCACAGAGAAAATATTAAACTGTCTTTTTTAAACTTCTCTCTGATTGTCAGATTTTTCTGGAAGTCACTGAACTCCACCCATCTGGCATGTAGGAGGCCACAAAAACAAACTGAAACATTCGCAAATAGTGTTTGGCTCAGTTCAGCAACTGAGAAGGATCAACTGTTTCTCCTTCATCTCTCCTCTTCACCTCTCAACTCTGAAGACTGAACCGAGTGGCATTTCAAACCTATAGTTTTTGATCTCAAGATGTTTTTTTCTTGACTAATTAAACTGAATTTTAATTTCTGTTTGTGTGCTCATTATTTATGTTCTGGGGACAAAAATCAATGTGAGTAAGCATGACAGAAGATGTAGAAAAAAAAAAACAATATTTCAAATGTATTTTTTGGCGCTTTGAGTGCCACAAGATGAGCGCCATTTAATTAAATTATATTATCTCTATGGCTGATATCTACAAAACTCAAACCTTGACTTTTGACCTTTGACCTTTTTGGATACCACATGGAAAATAGTTCAGTTCAGTATAAATCAGTGTATTGACAGGACAATGAAAAAACACATTTAACCAGAGAGAAAGTCATTTTACAGGAAAACCCAAAATAAATATTCCCTGAAACTCTTCAAGTTCAACAGAAAAACAACTTTTCAGGGCTTCAGCAGTAAACAGCAAAAACAACTCAGTTTGTCAGTATCTCAAAATTTGGCCCGAGTAAACCCTCTCCACTGAAACAAATCAAATTAGGATCTTTGGGAAAGTTTTAGTGGTTCAGTTTAGTTTTTACTCCAAAGAGTTTAAATCACCACCCAGCAAAGTTAATCAGAGATCTCTGGACAGGTTTCAGTTGTTCGGTTCAGTTTTTTCCACACAGAATAAAACCTCAAACATCTCAAATAAATTAATAATGTATCTCTCAAAGCAAAATCTCAGACATTCACAATCAACTCCAGGTGGTAGTTTGTCTTTGAGTGAACAGGACAAAAGGGCCTAATCACAATCAAACCACACAATAAACAGTTTCATAAATCTTTAAACCTACTTGAACAAGGTGCACAATGAAGAAACAAACGCTCAAATTTCGTGCAAGATTTGATAACAGCTCAGTTCAGTTCACTCTCAAACAGAAAATCAAACCCCAAAAGTTTGTTAAAGAATAAAATCAATGGCAAAAAAGGGGGAAGAATGAAGACCTGACTTTCTCTGACTCACCATGTCGTGGAGGGAGTTTATTGGTCGGCTCGTTCTGGAGATATTCGTACTTTTCGGAGGACTGACTTGGCGTCTTTTCACCTGCTGGCGCACAGATTTTAAAGGAAGTAACCTGGGCCGCCTACTTGAAAACCGGTGAGTGATTGGTTGTCAGGATGGACAGGTGACAGGGGCGTGACTAAAGAAATCTGCCTGAATTTGATCATCTGGGACAGGTCACTTTGAAATCTGGACACTGATTAAAAAGGCCTTTACATGCCACATGACAAACTTAATATCACCAACTTTTCAGATGCTTCAGCAAAAAAAACAACAACAAACAAACAAACAAACAAAAAAACACATTCACTACAGGGAGTAGTACAACATCTCTGTTTTCAAGAACTCTCCGTTTCATTTCATTCATTAGATGAATCTAATAATATTTCCACACTTTTACTTCAGTGAGATTTTGTGAATGTCGTGAAAGCAGGACTTTTACTTGTAGTGAAGTATTTTTACAATGTGATATTAGTACTTTGGATCAGTAAAGGATATGAATCTGGTCTCCACAGAGGCTGATGCGGGAAAGTGTGCACGCGCATATGAACTCATGTTCACGCGCGATGCGGTTATCTTCTCTGAGCTACAGATTATAAACGCTGCTGCACGTTGACGCTCATCAAACGTGGTTAAATAGTTTCATTTGATTCTCACTTCTGTCTGACACAAAGTCACAGAGCAGCCCTGGATGTGTCTGTAAGCAGGACACAGACAGACAGACAGACTGCAGCACAGCTGACATCAGACAGACAGAGGGAGGAGCATCAACTTAACGTTACTGTGAATGAATGATATCAAACTTGAAGAGGAGGAAACACAAGTTTACCTGATTACTGTTCACCACGTTCAATCTCGAGATGTTATTATCTCTTAAATTCTGCTTCATCCTCTGATCAAAGTTGTAAACACTGAGACCCGCTTTGACACGTAGGAAAGGCGGGGCCCTTACGTACGTCGCGAGGCCCTACGCAACTTGCGCAGTGTGCGTACAGGGCTGACCGGCACTGAACCCTCCTTACGTGTTGTTATTGTGATTCAGGCAACGTGTGTGCAGTTTGATTGTGTCCCACTCTCCTGACCTGAAGAGGCCAAAGAAGCTGTGAAGAGTCAGTCACACTTGACAGTGTTTCCCAGATGTTGAACTTTTTGTGTGACAGTGTCGACCATGTTATCATCACCATCTTGTTGCTACAGAATTATTTCTTGGGTGTATATATTTATATATGCAAGTAACTGTACATATTATTTCATTTAGTTTTATATGTTATCCTCAGCCATTCTGATTTACATCATTATCTGTATGCTGTATTTTGTGTGTAGTATGAAGGAACTACAACTCTGATTTTATTGTTCAAACCTCTGTTGTATAATGATAATTGAAGATCTCCTCCACTCTGTTTTTCTTACATTTATATCAGCAAAATGTCTGACCTTGACTTGTTTCTCTGCAGACTGTGTGCAATTCCCTTAAGTCTGAAATTCAAACATGCCCCGGGCAAGCTAGATCTGGTACATAACAAATTCATAAGCCAATCACTGTCTAATAGGAAAAAATTCACAGGCTGATAACCTGGACACCTCCAGTGCAGAACATGTGAGCATTAGCTGTGTCATCCACTGCAAGTGACAAGATAACATGCAACAAACTGAAACCATTTTGATACGTTTGCTAGTTGTTGATTTTGTTGTACAACAGACTCCTCATCTAAGTCTGGATCTGACTGAAGCTCGCACATGTGTGGCTGAATCACTCGATGCTTTTTCACTGCTATTTCCCTCTGCACCGTCCTCCCCAGACTCAAACCTCAGGCAGATTGCCTGCAGGATGCAGGGACACTGAACATGAGCGCGAACAAGAGCACAACCTGATATTTTGACATTGACAAGCGACGATGAGTCAGTTGTCAATCAATGTAAAGCTAAGCCTGTTATCCTGAAAACAAAAGCCCACTGCTCTGAAAATACACTCTTAAATTCAGTGACTACCTGCCCCACTGCCTGCCAGACTCCATTCACATATTGCTCAATTTAGCCTTTATTTAGCCATATGAACAAGAGCCATGATGTCTTATGACCAGACATGACCAGACACTTACTCATTTGGCGAACATTCAGCATTAATTTGAACCCTAAAAAACATGCAATAAAAACAGACATTCTGTACCAGAATGCAAATTTCAAAGGAGAACCTTGCTGTTGGAGAAGTCCGTATTTCAATTTCCTTAATCTCTGATAACATATCATGGACATACTGATGATTTACTACAGTAAATATATTACAGATTTATCATTTTAAAATAAGATAACTAACTCATGCTGCAGTTACCACACTGTCCAGAAATCATCATCCATCGCCTGTGATCTCCTGCATGCATCTATGGTTTCTGCTCTGCTCTCTCTGGCCTGCTGGTTCCTTTGTTGAGTTCAAGCCATTTGAGCTTGGAAGGTCTCTGCCTTCAGTCAGCACCTCCTTTAGCTCTTTGGCCGCCACCATGAGCAGCGGCGACCACCCTCTGGCCCCAGAGTGATGCTGCTGCTTCCATGATGGAGGTTTTGAACGGGTTCCACTCTGGCTCCACGTCATTAAGTTTGCAGGGAGATGAAAGATGAAATCATTCTGGACAGAGTCCTCTAGGTGCTTGCAGCAAACCCCCACTACTTTTGGGCCTCCTGAGCCTGTCAGGCAGCTCCCCAAATGCCTGATCCAACTTATCTACTGACAGTCCAGACCGCAGTCAGTGTTACTCTTTCTGATGAAACAAAGTCATCCATAGAGCTTTGGCTCAGTCCGCCCTAATACAATGATACACGTAAGAGACATCTTGGATTTCCAGTTTGTTATACTCAATCAGTGGCTAAAACAGGCATAATAGCAGCACTTCTTCTTGGAAATCATGCTGGAAGACCTTACTACTTTCTGTGTTTTCAGCATACAGTCACATTAAGGCAAACCTATCATCCCGACTGAGAAAGCTTTCAAAGAATAGTTCCACATTTTAAGGTCCATTGTGTAAAATTTTACGTGGATCTATTGGCAGAATACATCAGAAATGGAATGTTATGTTCATAAGTATTTTTTCATTAGTGTATAATCACCGTAAATGAGAATCGTTGCGTTTTCGTTATCTTTGAATGAGTCGTTTATATCTACAGGGGGACGTGGGTCCTCTTCCACAGAGGACAGTGATGTGCTTGCAATCTGCATGCTCATTACTAGATGCCCCTGAATCCTACATACTGGTCTTTTATGTATGACACAACAACCTGTTAGTGATTAGCTTAGCTTAGCATTGAGACTGAAAGCAGGGAGGGTCAGGGAGTTACTGTGCGCATAAAAAATTAAGACGTAATCATACATCATATCATATATACTGCACATTATAGGGTGATGTTTCCTCAGGGACGACTTTACTTGAGTGATTTAGCAAAAATATAACAGTTTACAAATGACCACATGGACACATACCCTATTTAGGTTAACATAATATACACATTATATCCCTGAGACATAATTCTACATAATTCTATAATATAATGAATGTAAGGGATGATGCCTGAAGAGGCATCCATTATCAGGAATTAATGGTCAGCTCAAGAACCACCTAACAAACCCTCTGCACATTTTGGTTGTTGCAGTTTTTTCTTTGGCTGAAGACCATGGTATAAGCAGTATAGAACTACAGCCAAGAGACATGCATTCAGCACAGTTACAAGTTGTTCTCTGTTAATGAGTAAGGACAACACTCACAGACACGTACTTTACTAAAGAAAGTAGTGTAAATAGCATGGACACCTTTTTCATTCCCTTTCCAGAATTTTTGAGGAAACTATTTAGTGCGCTACATTGTCACCTAAATAGGGAGTGACTTCAGACACAGCTTATGAGTGTGTTATCTTTTACCTTTTCACAGATGCAGTCACTTCCTGGATGTTGCTTGTCAAGACATAGTTTCACTATCCTTTTTATGTTCAGTGACAGAATTTCTATGGTTGAAGTGAGATATAATGTGTTAATTAGAGATCTTTTCAAATTTTGATGGAGCCAGGGTGGCTGTTTCCCTCTGCCTCTGTCTGTCTTTGTGCTAAGCTAAGTTAATCGCCTCCTGGCTCTGGCTCTAGATCCATACCCAACACACAGACATGATAGTGGCATCAATCTTCTCATTTCATTCTCAGAAAGAAAGCAAAGATGCTTATTTCCCTAAATGCTGAACTGAGTAGAAGCTAATTTGACTTGCAATGGCAATCACAACACAGTGGGTAATTCCCGAGTTGTACAGCGTCTCATGTAAGTGCTCTGAGAACCAATTTCTGACACAGAGGCCTAAATCTAGCACTAAATCTTGCTTTGTTTACATGTAGATAAATGGAAGTAAACCAACCATTACAACATTTTAGTCTCTTCTGTATTTTACACTTTTCTTAATCCCATGTATCATCTGTATCAAATGATAAAAGTGGGGATTATCCCTTAAGTGCAAAGCGACATGCGTAAGCACACAGCACAGACACTCGGAGTCTCACACAGATGGTAGCATTTGTCGGAAAAAGCTGATATGTTTCTACAGCTTAGCGGTGGCCTGGTGCGTCACGCAGCAACGTACATGCAGCACTGTAACCGTACGTGCACGCGTGAGGCACGCACGCTGACACAAATAATGAAGTTGGAAGAGTGAGGGATGAGGGTGGTGATTTTGCAGAAAAGAGAGAAATGAGGAGAGCAAAGAGGATTAGGCCATACCATCAAAAGTTGTCGCACATTACGAAAACTGGCAGAGAAGTTTGGAGAATCATAATGGAATTAGACTGAGGAATTACTGTAGCTTGTGTGTGTGTGTGTGTGTGTGTGTGTGTGTGTGTGTGTGTGTGTGTGCGTGCGTGCGTGTGTGTGTGTGTGTGTGTGTGTGTGTGTGTGGTGAAAGATGCTATCTGGGTTATTTTCAGCATCTGTAAATTGTATTTTTGATACCATTCTCCCCCACTTTTACTGTGTGCAGAGTTTAGCCCCTTTCCCAAACAGCTTACATAACTCAGAGAGCATAACCCAGGACTACACACACACACACACACACACACAGGAGAAGGCCCCGTGGCTACATCATCTGCACAGTCTCTGTATTTTCCCTCTCGTTCCCTGAACAGCACCCATGCTGCTTTGTGCTCGCAGGGCTGATCCTAACTGCAGACATATGATGCATGAAGGCCTCCCTTGTCTGTGCTGTGTCCGTCTGATTTTCAGCACTGTGTGTTTCACCACTGTCAGTCTCACTGGTTATCATAAAGCAGTCCACACAGGTGTGCGTGAACATACACGTTATGACAGATGAATACAGATAAGGCTCCAGCTTCACAGTCTTTGAAAGGATATGGGACCAGGAAATGTAGTGATATGCAAGAATTTGTGAATCCTGCATTTAGTTGGACTCAGTTGCCATTACCTTTGTGACCCACAGGTGATGACAACTTCCTGTCTTGATTTTATGCAACCCACACTGCCCCAAGCAATCTCCTGTAAGAATGAACACCTTCATATAAGAGGGGGTCCTTCCCCAGGAAATTTTACGCATCAGAGTACATATTGAGTGGACTATTACTCTGCGGTGGAATATCACTTTAATGCTTCTAATGTTTTTACTGGAGGAGACATACCCACAGGTTTTAAGAATCAAGGGGGACCTGTCCCCTATGTCCATCCAACTTCTCAAAGGTCCAGTATCCGAGATTTACAGGGATTTCTTGGCAGAATATGGCTTAAACGAAATATAATTTTCACGTGTATTAGCAATTTTCGATTCATTGTGTTTTCGTTTCCTTAGAACAGTGGTTCCCAAACTGTGGGGGATTGAGCCACTGCAGGTGGGGTGTGGATGATCAGGAGAAAAATATGGAGTGAAGCTAAGCTGAAAGAATGTTGAGAAAATAAACAAACAGGAGTTTGCTGATGATATCATGCTATTTCACTAAAATGTGTGGGAAGTGAACTTTTTTCAGCTTCTGAAGTGGGGCATGGCAGAAAAGTTTGAGAACCACTGCCTTAGAATGAGCCATTTACATCTACAGCGGCCACGGGTCTCCTACAGAGGTCGCAATGTTGAACTGCCATGTTTCTACGGTAGCTAAGAATGGACAAACCAAATTCTGGCTCTGGATAAGGCCTTTTGCATTTTGTACATGTTTTGCCACCACACAGCAGCTTCTACTACAACACTGGGAAGGAGAGAAGGAGACAAGGTGATTACAATCTGCAAGCCCACCGCTAGATGTAACTAAATCATAAACAATGGTCTTTTAAGCCAAATAAACTATTTTAAGCCTCCTCTAAAAAAAAAAAATGCTGTTTTCTCTCAGTTTGAGAGAAGTTTGGAGATACAGTACGTGGTTTCCCAAATGTGTTCCATGGCTGCATCACCACATCAGATGTATTCTAGATGCATCCTTTTATGCACATTTCTTCAAAAATCCAGCCTGATATGGTGACTGTAATATCTTGAACAACTGTGAGCCCTTGACCAGACTTGCTGTGAGACATTGAACACAGTCTGTCCACATAACATGAGTTTGTAATGACAGTGGCTGTCTTGGAGTGGGGAGGGCCAAAGAGGGGGATTAAGACGTCAGTGAAATATGCAAACACAACACAGTAATGTGTCATCTGTGTGCCCGAGGGAGCAGAAAGAGAAGAAGAATGGCCGGGACACAACATAGACGAGAAAAAAGGTGGATTCACTGTCAGAATGTTTAAACAAATACGTTTTATTTATGCCACTGTGTCAGGATAGAAATGCTCGCCGGAATACAGATGACGCTGCTGCTGCTACAGCTGCCTTTACAACATAATACAGTGACATCATCTGCCCTGTGGCGCTCTGTGTGTGCATGCATGTGTGTGTGTGTATGTGTGTGTGTGTGTGTCCGCTCATCAAATCAATCAGATTTAATTAAACTGTACAGTGATTAAGGGGCAAATTCCTCAGTCTGTCGGCTTGTGCACATCCTGCTTCACCCTCATTCATTCATGCGCGCGCGCACACACACACACACACACACACACACACACACACACACACACACACACACACACAGAATGACTAGTGGTGCACTAGCCCACAGCATCTTTAGAGTGACTAATCTACTATTAGCACTTGTCTCCCAGACCATCCCTTCCTTCTCCTCCCTTCATCCTTCATCCTCACCACCCCCTTCCTCTTCCTCTGCTCCTGCTCCTCCTCCTTCATCTCCAGGGGTTTCCTGATTGTCAGGGTTTAGCTTTTTTTCTTTTTTTTTTTTAATATGTGAAATGACAAAAGATTAATTCACTCATCAGGTTGCCATCTATCTTTTACATCTTTATTTTCTTTCCAGTATCCACATTCATCACCTCTCACTTATCTTTATTAATTGACTCGTTACTAAGCCTCGCCTTCCTCACAGTACACACATGCAGTTTACAGTGGTAACAGTGGCAGAATTAACATTGAAATTGACTGTAATTTTTTTTGTAACACTAGCTCTTCAATTTCACAAAGAAGTAAACAAAAGCAGCTTCTGGGCAGATTTCTGGGTGTGTAGTCTTTCTTATAACGTGTCTTCACAGTCTGATACGTCAACAGTTTTATGACACACAGTGACTGAACATCCTAAGCTTTACAGCTTACGTTAGAGCAGATAAAGACCAGTCGTCGTAAGGTAGTTATGATGGCTCTTTTCCAGGGCATATATAACAAATGGCACCCCTGTTCATTTAACATGACTTCCTGTTTGAACACAGGGGTAACTGTTTGGTCTGGTTCCTAAGTAAATGTTCCTTACCCAACTAAAGATAAGACAAGTGTATTACACAAGCATCCTAACTTCCCCAAATCTTAAATAAGCTCTGCTGACTTTGGGATAACAATTACACTGTCTCAACTTTAACTTTTCCTAATGTAATAATAGCTAACTTATTAACTAGCCAACAGTAGAGTTTGCTAAAACAGTAACAAAAGGTAGTGTCAGCTAACTGTAGGGTTTGCTAACAGTAACTACTGTAATGGTAGTGTTAGGTAACAGTAGACAACAAGACAAAGTTTAATCCATTCCTCACACATTTGCTCTTCTCTTTTATGTTTTTGAAGGGCTACAAATAAGGCACTATTGTCCAGACTCTTCAGACATAGAGTACCCCTCTTCTCAGAGCTCCATGCACACTGCTTCATCATGTAGAGAACTGCAAAGCTTGACAGGCCTGCGGTGCCTAGTTACTGTTGCTAATCTGTGATTGGACAATAGCTGTTTGGAGGAGGGGCTTAGCAAAGGGTCAGTTCCTTATTTTTTCATCTTTACCCTCACCATCTTCTCCTTGTTTAACCTTTGAACTGTTCCTCTCCTCATCCATCCATGTTTTCTTTTCATTCTTGTCCTCCTCTCCCTCCTGTACCATCTCTCATCCCTTTTACCCCTCTGCATCACCATTCTCTCTCTACCTCTTTCCCCTTTCTGCAATTTCTTCCTCCCTCCAGCCCTCCTCCTTCTCCACCACCACCACCTCCTGAGTCCCTCCATGGTGATTGTATCTGTGAGATAAGCTGGGTGTCAGACACGAAATGTTCTCCAATTTCTCTCAGTGTCTGCTGCTGGTGAGAAATGGGCAGACTGAAAGATAAAGTCAAAGAAAGACGACAGAGTGGGAGGGAGTAGGAAAAGTATGGGGGGAAAAAAAAACAAGATGCAAACAGACAGGTGCTGCAGAGGGGGAGACAGAGGCAGATGTGAGATGAGAATATGGAGGAAAAAGACAGAGAGGCATTTATATTTTATACCTTTCCCCGTCACTCATCCAGATCTGCTTGTAATTGAGTACTGTAGAGTAAGCCTGAAGGTCTGAAATTCTGGGAAATACACTTATTCACTTTCTTTGCAGAGAGTTAGATCAGAAGATTTAGGGGAGGGTTGGGTTTAGGGGGGGGCAGGGTTGGGTCAAATTACTTCTAGTCAGATGTAGTCAGTTACTAAAGGCAAATAACACAACAATTTTTGTAATTAGTAGAGTAAACCTTTGGATTACAAAAATGTAATATAATCTCAGTACTTTTGGATTCTTCAAAATCAAAAAAGGAAAATACTGCACATTATACGCACCACAATGCACTTTTCATTAGTTTATGTAGTATTGGTTAATGTGCAAAAAAGTTTTAGACTTTTAAAGCTGCCATATTTGAAAGATGTAATTTTAAAAAATCAATCAAGTAATCCTCGACAATGTAACTATAATCTGATTAAACATTTTGTCAAATGTAATCCTGGCTAATTAGTCAAAAAAAAAAAAAAATCTTTGTAATGCAATGTGATCTTTTACTACCCAACTCTGCCTGTGAATATGAAGCTACAACCTGTTTTCATCCCAGATTGTCAAATAGTGACGTTCAGTCACCGCCCCTCCGAGTCTGATACTGAAGCACAAGGTACCCATTATCGACTGTATGAGACACTGCCAGAGACTTTTTCACATGAGTTTAATGGTATGAAATGATTGCAATTTGTGCAAAAAACTCCTTTGTGTTTGGGCAGGTTTAGGACAGGACCATGTTTGGGGTTACAATAAGCGCGATACATTGCGTACATCATGTGATGTCACTGTAGTGACTTGCAAGTCACATGATGCACTTGATGTTAAGTACCTTAGAACTTTGAATAACGTTTTGATTTCACACAGGACTCAAACCCTGGTCTCCTAGGTAGAAGTCCTGTGTTTGTTTGCTATTGGGTACTGTATGAGTCGCCGAGGGGCGGTAAGAGACATAGGAATGAGAACAGGCTGGAAACTACAGTTTAGCAGCCAGTTCGATTAGCTTATGGAAGAGGCTGGAAAAAGGGTCAAACAGCTACAACAGCACTGTCAAGACTACACATAATTCTTTGTAAAATGGCAAATTGCACTTAGGTACACTTAGGTTTTTGTACAGATTTTTTTTTTTTTGCTGGCTGTAGCTGTCTGGACTTGAGAGCAATCAATCTTCCATCTAACTTTCTGCAAGAAAGTAATGGTATTTTTAAAAAAACATACCTTGAACTATCCTTTTAAATTTTTAATTTTGCAAGAGGCAACAGTCAAAACAAGTGTACACGTATCACTGAGTACTCATGTATCATTGATAAGAGACAAAGATGTCTACACATTGTCAGCAAAATGTTGAAGATGTTTTGAATATCATTGGGGTTTATATATATGTTTTGGTTGTTAGAGGTGACTCAGGAACAAGCAGGAAGAAAACAAACACAGTAAAATATGGAAGATACTGTGGGTGAAAGTGACCAAAAATAGCCTGCACGGTGTGTGAATTTGGTTCCTGCACCTCCCCTCTTTAGCCAGGCTGGGGCAGGACTGGCTAAACTGTCGTTGTCTGATTGATTGTGCAGAACAGGAATAGAGAAGAGCGGTTGCCATGGGGACGAAGCGAGGGAGGCATTTTCTCTTTTTTTTTTTTTTTTTTTTTCTTTAGTCGAGGACCAGTAATTGGTGATAAACTTGAAGGGAGGGACTGGAGGGCGGCAATCAGACGCAGTGAAGCACAACGGCTTTCGCAGAACCGAAGAAGTGCTGCAGGACTCAGGAAGTGTGTGTGTGTGCGTGTCATACAATCAGTTTGTGTGTGTAAAAGGCAGAGAGAAGATTGAGTGCGTGTGTGTGTGTATGTATTAGAGTTTGTGTGTTTTGCAGTCAGCTGGAGGTGACTGGAGACAAGGTGTTAATGAAATGTATAAAAGGAGACTGTTCAGATGAACTGCATCCAGCTGAGAGATGCTCCACGTGGCACCGCAGACCATCGAACCCTCTCAGGATCACACAAGTTCACTCCAACTCCTTTTTCATTTGCAGCCGCAGCCTGCAGGAGAGGCTTCAGGGATCACACGGACTGCACACACACACATACACTCACACACACTCCAAGGAGCTACTAACAATGGAGTGGGATGAGGAGAACAGCTTATCCTATATTTATTTTGGTGTCAGAACTAGGTAATAACATAGCTATATAATACATGTCACTACAAGCCTCACAGCTGTGTGCTGTTTCACATTTCTTGAAGATTTAATATCCCTTGAAGAAGCTGTGAAGAAGCTGTACATCTCACCTTGAAGGTCAGAGAGCAGGATAACCCCAGTGGTATGTGTGTTTATTGTGTGCAAGTGTTCTGTGTTCCTGCTCAAAGACCTAAAAATGACTGTAAACATTGTCTTTTTTTTTAAATTCTCCTGTGCGACATCCACTTCAGATGCTAAAACAATTTTTTACAGGTTCTGAATGCAGCCTCTGCTCTCTCATCTTTCTCCTCATCTCTTATATTCAAAAGCGGGGTAAGGTATTTATGATGGTGCACACCTACAGCACACTGTAGTCTCTGATTAAAATAAGAAGCCCACATGTGTGGGATTCTACAGTTTTTATTTTTCAACGATTACTTTTTCAGGAGAGTTTCTCTTTTCCTGGAGCGGCCTGATCACATTCACACATTTAAACATTCACACCTGGAAGCTGTTCGATACAACACAGCACTCTGAACCGCCGACGTTGCTTCTCAGACGTTTAGGACACCGCTGCCCCATGAGGTTGAATGAATTACTAAGGGTATTGTATTGGGAAAGAAAGAAGAGAGCGCTATCAGGTACATGGGTAGGGCTCTGATGGTCAAGTCGTCACATAATCAAATGGAGACATGACCAGCTTCAACAGATGTATTACCCAGCAATATTCTCTTTACATCTGGATATGGCAAAAGCACTAAAGAAAAATTTTATTTTATAATTAAAATTATCTATTTAATTTAATAGTTTTTTTTAACATGTGATTTTGGCATAGATTGTAACTGACTATTCTACCAAAGAAAAATAAAACTGTGACAGAGATCAGTTTGCATTTTCAAGCGCATATCTATACCCCTTTTAGTGCCAGTGTCATTATTACAGCACAGTGTTAGCTGGAGGCAAAGCAAAGGAAAAACTGGAGGCAAGAGTATCACCTCAGGTGAGTTGGCTACATAACCATACAAAAAAAATTTCATCTTTCTGTGTTGTTGGACGCCAGAATAAAAAGTAGTCAAAGCTCAAAACTGATCACATGCCAGCTGCCACTGCCAGTCCAAAAAAAATTATGAAGACAAATATGGTTTAACATGATGAAAGACAAAAACTGGGAGATGTGTGTGACAAAATAAACGATGTGAACTCACAATATGTCAAGAAAGTAAACATTCTCACACCTATTTCCATATTATACAATAATATACATGCAGTATTATACATATATTATATTCTACATGTTTCTGGAATGTTACTGTTGTTTGTGTTTCTGTTTGACATTTTGGCCGATAGTATCCAGTGTTTCTACAACTCATCCGTTGTGGTTTCAGACAGTCTTAGGTTGTGTTATTAGGTATTATTAGACCATAAGTGTTGTGGTGTGTGACACATCTTCAGGTGTGAATGATAAGGTGGTGTGTTACCGTGCTAATGCTCCGCTCTGAGATAATTTGCCACAGTATCATTCAGATGAGTCTG
The DNA here is from genome assembly GCA_027495735.1 of Lutjanus campechanus. Classification (NCBI taxonomy): domain Eukaryota; kingdom Metazoa; phylum Chordata; class Actinopteri; order Lutjaniformes; family Lutjanidae; genus Lutjanus; species Lutjanus campechanus. The sequence continues at coordinate 73,562 of JAJHUR010140454.1, read as the reverse complement.
CTCACTAAACCAACATCCCTGTTGCCATTTCAATTTCTTTTTGTTGACATTAAATATGAATCTCAGCTTTAACAGTGTAGTCTAGATTGGTTGCAGGCCTGCTGTATGTTTGATAGGTAAACATGTCGAATTCAAATCAACATTTTGCATCTGGCTGCTGACCTGAAAGATCTGACGAATCATCTACTGCATTAATTAATTAAGGTTTTATGTAAACATAATTTTGCATCAATATTTTGCTCACTAGCTACAAAGTCTCTTGGGGAGAACTCCCTTCTCTCTCATGTCTCCAGCTGCTGTCAGTTCTCCACCATCTTGTTAAGACACGCTCTGGATGGTGATGCTGATATGAAAGTGGCTCCTGATCTTTGTTTGAACGCCTAAAAAAACTTTAATTGAGGTGAAAATGATGTTTGCCTCAATCTCTTTACTGTAAACCATCATTCAAACAACTGAAAGCTTGCACAATGTTGTCTGATGCACAGTTGTATATCCTTGTTACGAGCTGCATGTCTGTTTACTTCCTGTCAACTCTATGATAATGTTATCCTTACAGTAAGTCAGTTACATCAGTTTCCACAATTAGCTTGATACATTCTATTAATTATATTTACCATTCATTTTAAAATCAAATGGAATATCGCTTTAAATAACTGTTAGCAACTAACTATCGAGCTAGCGTTGTCATCTTCATGCAAACTCAACAGAAACAAAATAAAACTACGCAAAACGTCTTGGCTCGTCTTTCCACTGTTCCAGCAATCACCAACTCTGTTTTGGTCGAAATAAACCATTAATTCACCATATCTGATGTGAAAATATCCTGGCTCTACACACTGCTTCTCTTCTCCTTCTTGCTGGAGCAGTGGAAAGACGAGCCGAGACGTTTTTGGTTGGTCTAAATGCCATGAACAATATCAAGCTAACTGTGAAAAGTGAAGTAGCTAACTTATGGATGAAAATTCACACATTTTGTTGGCAATGGTAACATTATGATAGTGTTGACAGGAACCAGATGTGCAGATGGTAACATAGATATACTGTACGTCACGCTACATTGTGCAAGTGGATATTAGCACAGAGAACAGATGAACGTGTCCACTAGTCAGTCCTAGAAGAGTGTATTCATTACAGTGCAGATACTTGCCAGGCAACAGATGGTGAAGCACCTACTGCAATGCCACCGCAACTTTCAGATGTAACCAGCTAAGATTTGTAAAGTTCCCCCGACAGTAACGTGACCCCCACATATGTTTTCTCGAGCTGAAGCAAGATTTCAAACCGAAGCATTTGTTGATCACTTGCTGACGCTGGCGGCTGTTTAAGAAGAGTGAGAAGTCAGCTGTCAGTGATCATATAAAACAGAGAGGTCAAAAAATAGAATTACTGCCTCACAGCTGCATGTCTCCACCAACTAGACAAGCTGCAGTTTACATCCATGTCTGTCCAGACTCATATAATGTATATACAGCAGTGAAGACTTTGAAGGGATTTAATATGGAACTCACCACTATATTGATCTGTAACTTTGAGGGAATTTAATTTAAGATATTGAGTGTATTTTTTGGCAAGGTGCATGATTCCAGTGAATAATTTCCAGTGAGAAACATGCTGTCTTCACTTAGAGATGATTTTTACAGAGGAGTACAGAAGACTGATAGAGAGCTGAACATTATGATGTCACAGTGAAATTGACCTTTGACCTTTGGGATATAAAACATCATCATTTTATCTGACTAGAGATTTGCGTGTAATTTTGTTATAATTTGCATATGAACTCTTGAGTTATGGCAAAAAAATGTGTTTAGTGAGGTCACTGTGACCTTTGACCAACAAAATATGATCAGTTCATCCCTGAGTTAAACTTTTACTAGAATGAGATGACCTGAAAACTTAATGCCTGTGGACACGACTATCACCTGGAGCCATACAGTAAAAAAGTTTTTTAAAGGGTTTTTCAAGAATTCTGAATCATAGAGATCCTTCAGAATGTATGAATGTGTCCCCCAAAAAAGGCTGATCAGTCCAGTAATATTCAAGATTATCTGTGGATGGTCCAGTGATCATACACACACACACACACATGCACACACACACATGCACACACGCAAGCGATCGCATGATCCTCGCCTGGCGTGAACATAAGAAAACATATTTTACTATATTAAGATTTAGATGAGATCTGCATTGAACTATAGGTTCACATCTCTTTCTGCACTAAAATAAGTTCTGAGCAGATGACAGAGCATCTCTGACTTTTTAATCTCTCAGGTCTCATTATCTTAATCTAAATGACAAGTTATTCGAGGATCCAGTACAAATCAACTTGTGTGTGCTACTGAGCCTCAGCGCTGAGACAACAGACTACAAAAGAAAAGGCTCACGCTGCTTTAGGGACGATGTGTGAACCCCCTGATGCTGCTCGATACCATGAGCACAGCCTACGGATGTGAACATTAAAGAAAATACAGCATGACCTCTGACAGTAATGCTTTTTATAGTCAAAATGCTGCGAGGATCAACACCTTTGATGTGATCCGTGCTCGCTTGGCTGGTTTCCTTGACAACAAAGCAGAAGATTCTTGAGGCTGGAATGAAATGAAAAAGGAGAAAACGTGTAATGAATGAGAACTGAACAAACAGGTCCAATCGACTATATCTGCAAAACCTGTTGAAAGCTCATCAGCGGTGGATTAGAAAGTTTTACGGTGGGGTTTGGCAGGGCGAGCAAGCGCAGGGCGCAGAGTAATTACCGAATCTGGACTGATGCCTCATGCAGCTAAACACTGCAGGTGAATGGACAAGGTGCAATGAAGGACACAAGGCACACAAATAATGACATGACATGATTAATGAGCATTGTAGACAATCAAAACTTTGCTGGTATTTGATTTCAGAGGCCACTGTGTGGTACGTCCAATAGGGAAATCAAATCAAACTTCACCTATGCAGCCCACTCAAATTACAGTATAAAGTGATTCATGTGACTCTGAAGCAGAGAAGAAAACATCCAAGCCAAGACAACACTTAACATAACAATTTCAGAGTAAATTACATACATTTCTCCAGATTGGTCGATTGACTAGAAATAATTACCAAGCTGAAATGAATTTCTGTTGGCGCAGGGCCAGTAAATACATCAGTCACACAAAAACAGCCAATTATCAGCAAAGCCATTTCTCACTGCTTGTTTCCATTTAAAGCTGTTTGTGGCTGCATTTAAAAAATTTTTTTTCTAACACTGAATAGATTTGTAATTCAAATCAATACTTGACGTACACAGGCTATCTCCAAATGAGACAGATGAATCAAAATTCAAAAGCAGCAAGTTTAGTGAAAAGTTCAGGTTCCATTTTATCAGACAAAGAAGACAAGAAACACAACAACAGGAGCAGTAGCCGAACCCCTTCAATTATCTGCAAGATTACAGTTCGTAGCGAGCAAGGAATAAAGGAAGAAAAAAAAACACTCACATTAAATATTGGGTTCTGTGTTTGCAGCTGTCCAGTTTGAATTCAAATCCTGTGGTTAGTATAGCAAGAATGGGAAGTGAAAAATATAAACACCTGTACTGTATCTTACAATATAAATGTCCCCGATATAATTACTAGTTAGCTCACTTATTAATGTTTAGTTTTTGTTGATGTCCTGCATTAGTTGGTCTGTTGACTCGGTTATACAGTACAGTATTGTAAGAGAACACTTTGATGTGGTTGTGCTATAGTGGACTGCACTGTGTCAGAAGTTATTTCTAATATTTTGTTCATAACATCACAAACAACTACCATGAAGTCACAATAGAATCTGATTAGTCTCATATTACTATAAATATTGAACACACATTTGGTGTATCTCAAGTGAGTTTTGCTCAAAAGTTCAATCCCCACATAGAGACAACTTTGGGTTGCATGTATCAGTAAGAAAGTCCAGAACAGAGTTATTGAAAACTGACTTGGGAATTAAATCTTCCAGTTTTAGTGTTATTTTTGTGGGTCGTTCCAGTCTTTGGCTGCAGCAACCTGGAATGATGACTGTCCAAGTAGAGTATTTGTTTTGGGGACTTTCAACAGAACATGGTGAGTAGAACAAGTGTTTGCAGTAAGCAACTCAAGTAAGGAGGAGACAGTCCAAGGAGGGTTTTGCATATACAGTACAAGCATAAACCGATGAATATTACGCCAGGTGTGCAGGAACAGCTAGTTAACAGAGGAATAGAGAGTGCAGTGGTGTGTTTTGAAAGGGGCATTTGTAGCAAACTGGAGAGCGGAATGATAGAGAACGTCAGGCTTCTGGAGCAAGCCCAGATCTGTAAATAACGTCACCATAACTTAACTTGGGAAGGATGCTAATTTGAACAAGAGTTAATTTAGCAGAGGTAGAGAAAGTGGAACGCATTCTGTGTAAAAAAACCTAACTTCAGTTTAACCTTAGATTGTAACCTGCTCATGTGGTGTGAGTGCTGTCGAGCCAGAAACCCAAATATTTATATTCAGTAATTTGGTCTAGAACAGTCCCGTCAAGAGTAGAGATATTTTTTGGTAGAAAGGGCACTGAACCCTTCCTACTGAACCACGTGACCTTGGTAGTGTTCAGCAGTGGACCCTATGAAACTTACCCTGAAGTGATGCAAGTACTCCATCGGGGGAGGGACCAACTGCATAAAGGACTGTATGGTCTGCATAAAGGTGGTTTGATGAGCCTCCTACAGAATGAACAATATCATTTATATTAATAGAAAATAGTGTAGGGCCTAGGATGGAGCCCTGGGGGACACTGTTTGTAACTGGAAGAGACTGAGAAAGAAAATGTTCTGACTTTACACTTCTGCAGCCTATCTGTGTGGTTGTCACTGTAGCTTTGACAGCTCTGGAAGTATCAAGATCCTTTACTTAAGTACAGTTAAAGTAGAAATAAAAATAAAAAATACTACTCTACTACAAACAAAAGTTCTGTGAGGTAAAATTCTGTAACTTGTAAATCTAACTGTGCAGAAAAATGGTCCCCGTCAGTGTTTTATCTTTATAGCTGATGTTTTGGATTAATATTACTGCTGCATTCATGTGTATGTTGTATTTTACTGTAGATGTTTAAGGTTCTGCTGATTCTAACTACATTATATATAGTTGGTAGTTTAATCTACATTAGGGCTGATCAGTTAATCAAAATGTTATTGATATCGCAATATAGCCAAGTTCAATATCCAAATCACAACAGTTGCAGTGTTCAGTTTGTATATGTGTATATATATATATATATATATATATATATATATATATATATATATATATATATATATATATATATATATATATATATATATAAATCTAATTCCAAATCACTACATTTAGAGATACATGGTTTTCATTGGACAAAAAAAAGGTATCAAAAAGTGTAACCTGTAAAATAACAAGTAAAGCTGTCAGACAAATGCGGTGGAGTAAAACTACAGTATTTTGCCTCTGAGATGTATGATGGAAATACTCATGAAAAGTAAAGTACCTCACCTTTGTACTGTACTACATTTACTCAGTTACACTCCACCACTGATTTTTGGGAAAACAATGACTGCAGCCTGTCATTATTCTCTCACACGTGATTTTCACTGCTGCCTTGATTCGGGCTAAAACTCGCATCAAAGAAGCTTCCACGTCTGCCGGTGCAGCGCGGCATGCAGTGAAAGTCAATTTAAGTGTCACTCGCTCCTGCTGCTCTAGCTGCTGTGTGCTCTGAGTGGAAATGAAGGAAACCGGCTCACACAGGTGGATGTCCACATTTCTGTGGGGCGCCGGTCGCTCTTATTGTCCCTCCCATTGTTTGTCTATTTCAGGAGCCGTGGCCCACTGTGCTCGGTGAAAATTTACATTTTATTTTTGGTGTCTGGCAGGTGGGTTTGGAAGGTCCTGGTGGTTGACATGCCCTGCCACCCTGTAAGTCCGGCCCTGAAGCTCCTCCTTTCACTTTTGACTTTATCTGCGTCTTCCATTCCTCCTCCTCTAAACCACACTCGTCTTTCTCCATCCTTTCATTTTATGCAACTGCTGCTGCTATGACCTATGTAGTAAAGGCCGTTTTTGTGTGCGTGTGTATGTGTGAACAGTATAGTGAAGGCCTCCTGTGTATGCGAGTCCCTCGCGGTGCTCTCCGGTGTGTGTCTCGAGGTACAGAGTGACCCTGATGTGTCAGCTCTGCTTAGAAGAATGAACAGAGAGCTGGTGGACCACCGTGACTCACACACACACACTCACACACACAGGAAACCTCCTCAGGGCTCTCCCTATGATCACTGCACCCCACCCACACACACACACTCCTGACATTTTTCCTCGAAGCACATCTATAAGCTTCCAACTTATGGCTGTAGCATGACATTGTCATGAAACCCGGAGGCCTCGCAAAACTTTCTGTCCCTATACGTTTGTGTTTACTGTGTATGTACGTGTGTGTGTGTTTATGTGCTGCGTACGTGTTTGTAGCCCAGCTTGTGTTTTCACAATTACACTACAGGGCAGATTAGAGTGTGGCTGTGTGTGTTTGTACATTAATTTCATGAAAGTGCTGAAGAAAAACAAGTGGATTACCATAAGGGCAAAGCAGAGCTGGAGGGCATCAACCTTTTGGAAAAAACACATTTTTCTGAGGATAAAAGAAACTGTGTGACTTTGCACTATAATTATGTGCATGTTCACAAAGACACAACATGCACACACAACTAGCTGAACATGTTTATTAGAGTTTCAGAGACGCAAAATCAGTAAAATGCAGAGTAACAGAATAAGAAGAGACACAGAGAGAATACACACGACTTCTGAAAAGCATTCATCACCTCCTGTTGAACTTTTAGACCAGAAAGCTTTATTTTGAAGGGGTGTGCATAAGACTGTCAGTACAATTTCATAACCATGACATGACACCTGTCATGATCATGACGGGAGTCTTTACGAATGTTTATGGCTGTTGTCATTAAGTATCATTCAGTCAGTTATGTCACTTATAATTCAAAGTTTGCATCGTTTGAGATGTCTTTGTCATGACAACTTGACGTGAATGGTTTAGCTTTATTTTTAAACATTACATTAGAGTGTCATCTGTGGTTGGTTTTGACACTGGCTGTCGTAAGACCATTATAAATGTGTTATGAATATTTTCCTTGACCTCAAGTAAAGTGGTACATTTTGGATTTGTCATGAAGATGAACTAAATATTATTATACTTTATTACACTTTTGTAACGTCATGAATAATTTCCTGGACTTCAACTAAAGTGATACCATTTGGACTTGTCATAAAGATGTCATTAAATGTTATAAGGTCATTTTGACAACAGAGTACAGTACCAAGGTGATTTAACTTCCAGAGTTGGTTAGTTCGATGTCAAGTTGTCACTGGCAGGTTATTTCGTCTTGGTTATTAAAGACATTATTGGTTTGATTAATGTCAAGTCATCATCTCAACTGCTAGAGTGAAACTTAAAGACAATAGTTATAAACATTCATGAAGACCTCTTAATGTTCGTGACATGGTTATTACAGCGTAATGACAGTCTTATGCACACCCCTTTAAATAAAGTGTTATCATAATTGTTTTACAACACTGAATCACTGCTGTGCACTAAGGACGATTTTGAGAGAAATGTAAAACAAAAAAACAAAAAAAACTTCATAAACTTCATATCCAAATCAGTTACAGATAAAAACCAGAAAACAATTATTTGTATTCAGCCATCAAAGCTGCAGTTAAGTGTTTTCAGAAATCATGTAAAAAGTCAAAAATGGATGATTTGAGTAAAGCTGGCACAAAAAACAAACTTGGTTAAATACAGCTAGTATCTCAATTTTTTTTATAAAAACTATGAAAACAAAAGTAAATTTGAAACAAATCTGTGCGGGAAGATGCAAGAAAACAAGTAACAGAGAACTAAATGGCTCTTTCATGAAAGAAAACATGTAAAGAATATGGCACGATTAGAAATCTGCCTGAAACAACTGACTGTGTGAAAAGGGCACTTAGAAGGAGGGCGCTAAGAGGCCTGTGGACACTGCATGATGGGAGGAACAATGAATACAACCGGTGCTTCACCAGCTGCTGTTTCATGCCTGTTAAAAGAATTCACGACTTCAAAACGTTAGCCAGAAAGGATGAAGGAGACCTTGAAACAAAGTGTGTAAGATTTAGGGCTACAAAGAATGAATATTTTTCATTAGCGATTAACCTGCTGATTGTTTTCTTGGTTAATCAATTAGTTGTTTGGTCCATAAAATGTCATAAACATCAGTGCTTTACTGCAGCCTTGTTTTGTCCACAACCCAAAGAAAAATATTAAAATTTGAGAAGCTAAGTTTACAGTTTTTAGATTATCAAAAAAAGTTGGTGAATAATATAATAGCAGACAACAAACTGATTGCAGCTCTTGTATGATACTACAGTCCAAACCTTAATTCAATCCAAAGTTTGGGGCTGTTGTGTGAATGTTTGCTCACAGTTCTCATGTAACTTAACAAGGCTTACTGACTGAATACATATGCAATTATTTTGTTTCATATTTGTAAATAATTTGATCTGAATTTTTAAATATCTGCTTACTCTTTTTTTTTGATGATCAGTGTAAAAAAAAAAAAAAAAAAAAAAGTACATCCACTGTGATTCAACGTTGAAAACAATGAAACAGTTCATGGAGTGAATGAATACTTCTTACAGGGAGTGTAATTACGTTAGTCTTCTCTCGCCTCCCGCTGAGGTCTACACTGGAGGGCAGCTAATAACACACACGCACACTCACACACACACACACTGCATATACACATTATTCACACAAACTGTGCTTGTTTAAAACTAACATTTAGCTGAACATCATGATGTCTCAGCAGCAGAGGTGAAGCAGGTGCTGCAGCGCAGCAGCTAGCGTCCTCTGCTGTCCAAATAAATAAGAAATCTTTACAAACAGGGAAAACCTACAGGTGGCACAGCTGCTGAGACAACTGTCGACTGGTTAATACAGGTAACAACAGATTGTTTCATGGCTCTCCTTTTCACAAAATATATACAAGCTTGGACCCAAGTAGAAAGAATGATAGAAGTTTATAATGCACTTTAATTTTGTTTCTTGTGCTTACAGACAGGAACTTCTGTGCCCTGCTCTGGGGTTTTGATGAACAAACTATAACAATACAAGTTGCAATTATTCTATGTTGGGAATAATAATCAAACAAAAGACATGTTTATTCCAATGTGACTAATTCATAATCTAAAACTTCATAAATACTGCAGGTTAATGACAAAACTGCCCATGGACTGTACTGTATAAAGAGCTTCACAGGTTTTAAAAAAAAGGACCTACAGAGAGGAGGCAGTGCTGAGAACAGGAAGAAAGGCAGGACTACTGATCAGGCTGGGGCAAAAACCTTGTTTTGAATATATGAATATGACTTGAAATGTGACCTACTGAAGGAATTTATTTTATTCAGAGTAGGGCGCAACAGTTAATCAAGTATTGTTCTTATCTTATCACATATTCAAGCCATTTTGCCCTCAACTGTGACTTTCCTCCTCTGATCTTTAAGTAACAACAAAGAACTTTACCCTGCCATTTTCACCACCACAACCACAAAATATAACATCAAAAACAAAATCATCCAAATAAAAATCTCCTCCTGCTTCTTTTTAACTGGCTAACTGGCAACTCACTGTAACTTTGCCTTGGAAAATGTAAACACAGGCTCGTTTCATCTGATTTCGTGGAGAATCTAACCCAGTGGCAGTCATTAAAGGCAACCATGTAGAAGAATTTTCTTGCTGATGTTGTCGTTTGCTTACGTCGGTCATACAGAGGTATCAGTATTAAATCGAGACTGTTTCATAACCAGTTATAAACTCTGTGTAGTACATTTAAGATTTTTCTTTTTTTCAGCATATGCTTCTCTTTCCTTCACTCCCCAAAGGACACAAAAACTTGTCCACTCACAAACACACTTACATGTATTCACACACACTGTATGCACACTGGTACACATGTGAAGGCAAATAGACATGAGCACAAATATGCAACACTGACCGAGGCTTTGCACAATACTGGCAAATGTCCTGTGGAGTAACACACACACGGGTCCATCACCTGTCATTTCTCAGCTCTCTCGGCCCCCGTCTTGGTCCCTGTGGAACAAACTCTGGACAAAATCAGGTCACCGTCTCCGATGGCATCAGCTTTGCTAACAGGAGCAGTTTTGAACTGCAGGATTATCCCAACAATTCTTTGAGCAACAGAACAGAAAGAGTGCTAAAAACAACACAGAATTATAAATCAGATTCAGCTACAACTGCGAGTAAATAAACATAAATCTTCTATTTAAAAAAATTCCTAAGCACTCGATGACAGTGCCTAGAATAACCCGACTATTTCTGACAGAAAATACATTAAAGAAATTAAGGTTTCTCTCAGCATGTCTTTCATGCCTCTGTCCCATCATGCAACGCAGTTGGGCGCAGACTTGTCGCACATTGAGCTGGGAGTGAGTCGGATATCTTCAGGGTGATTGTTGTCCATCCATCTGTAACGCCACAGCTCCCAGCTGCTTCTACTGTACATCCAGTCAAGTCAAGTTCATGTGTGCAGAGGAACCAGTGGAAGTTCTATTTTACAGGTGATCCTCTCGTCCGTTTGCTTGTTGGTCCAGTTCATATTCAAAAAGGCGCAGATTGCAGTGTAGGGCCACAATCCACGTACAGTACGAGTGTCCGTCACTCTGGTCCTCAGAGTCATAGAATGATGATGTCACTGGAATGTTCCGAGGTCATCTGAGGCCGACCGTCCGCCCTTTAAAGAGCAGAAAACCAGAGAGTCGGACGTTCAATTCAGCTGAACTTTTTATTCATTAAAATGACCTTTATTCACTTGAACATGTTTTTTGATCTGGTTAGGTCAGCTTTTATCCCTGAACCTAAAACCAGTTTCACAGCATTTTCAAAGTCCCCTGAGAGGTCAGGCTTAAAAATTTTCATCCAGACTATGAATGTCTCAGAGCCATGGCAACCAGATATGAGGCTGCTGACACGATGTGGACTCAATAAGCAGCGGTCAAGAGAGCAGACAAATGCAGATGCATATCCTGGCAGACGAGGCAGCTTCATCAAATTCAAATAGCTTTACTGGCACGATCACAACGAAATAAAGCATCGCAAGCATTTTATAATTTTAACAGCACAAGAAAACCAACCACGGGACAAATAATACCCTAAAAAGAAAACTCGATAAAAAGAGGTCTGATGTAGATCAGACTGTGGGAGGAACAGCTTCCTGACAGGTTTAATTTTTGTGCGCTGTGTGAGGAATGCTGCTCTGTCTCTACAGCAGTTCCCCCACACTGTTGGCAGTTGGCTCCTCTTTTAGCGGTCATGTTTTTTCATATCTTTTATCTTCCACTCAAACTCAATGACATGTTAATGTGGCCCTGTATTATACAATGCTGTTATATACTACTGGGGCGGCAATGAATTAGTTTCATTAGTGCGTCCTAGCTGACATCTTTAAATTCCTTGTTCTGTTAGATCCACAGTGCTAAACACAAAGATATTCATTTTAACACAGACACGAAACAGACACAAGCAGCATGCCATCACATTTTAGAAGCTGGAACCAGCAAATATTTTGTAGTTTTTGCTTGATAACTAACTTGACGATCAACGAATTATCGAAAACAGGATACATTAACTCAACCCACTAATTCAATTCATTCATTCATTCATTTCTACAATATATACTGTTCACAGAGTCACTCGTGATGAGCTACAGCAGTGGTTCTCAAACATTTTTCTGGCATTCCCCCCTTTCAGAAGACAGAAAAAGTTTTAAATCAGTTATTCACATTGATAGGGGAGGCAACTCATGAAAAAGGATCAAAGTTGAATCTTTGTGAAATAAATGTAAGCTCTTGTTTGTTTTGTTTTCCCTGCAAAAATCATACTCATTCAACTTCAGTAAGATGCACATGACTGCCAACATGAGAACTTCTGTTTTAAGAAGAATTAAGCTCCTATTTAATAGTTGTTGTTTTTTTTTTTACTTGATTGTCATTTATTTACTTGTTTGTGTCATTATTAGGTTCATCATGTTTGAACAGCTATGGGTTTAACAGTGAAAATGTCATAAAGAGAAAATAATTGTTGATTCTTTGGAATAAAGCATTAAAGAACATAGGTAAGTGGACTGCTCACTCTCTGCACTGTGTTATTCAATATAAAATGATCCAGACTTCACTACATTAAAACAAAACTACAAAAAATCTATGTATCCCCACTTTGTGACAAATGCCACACTGAAGACACCACAGTTTTGTTCTCTGTCCTGAATTAGCTCTGTTTTGGACTAACATATTCCAAATGTTATCAGATACGTTTCATACACTAATGAGACCTGACCCACTTCTGGTGGTGCTCAGAGTCTCTGATCAGTTCTCCCTGCTTAATAAATGTCAACAACAGTTGCCATCTCATGCATGTATTGTAGCAAAGAACCTTATTTTATGTTCTGTCAGAAAGCAGAGGTCCCACCTGGCAAACTAAGCCTGAAAGAAATAGTAAAGCTTCTCACCTAGCGAGAATACGTTTTGCACTATTTAACAATCTGGTTCAGTTCAACAGGATTCAGCATCTCCTTCTACATTATACTGACAGTTCAAACTGAACATTTGTTTTGTTTGTTTGTTTTATCTCCAATCATGAGGACAATATATTTACTGAACGTTTTTTTTTATGACCACTTCCTCAATAAAAGAGATTTAAACTGAAGATTAAGTTCCAATCGACTGCAATATCCTCACATTCACAAGGACTGTTTTTCTCTTTGTTTATATCACCCTATGAGCTTGATGCAGCTCTCACAGACCAAAGAATGCACTTCTGACAAATAAATCAAAATGTATTTAATTTGAAAATGTACACATTGTACAGCAAAATTGTCTTACCTTTCTTGCAGCCACCATTATCGAACGTCTCTAAAGAGCTGAAAGATAAATAACAGAGGGGGTTATGACAGGGAGGGAGATGGACAGGTAGGAGGAACCTGGAGGTGCAGAAATAGAGGGAGGTGAGGACAGTGATGGACTGAAGACAGGACAGAAACGTAGGGTGAGAGAGATGAAGAGACAGGCAGGTAGTGATAGTATATTTAAACAACAAGAGAAGTGTGAAGAAGACTTGAGCGTGAGTGAAAACAGAAATAAAGATATGGTGAATCTGTGATATCAAAGGGACAGCTCGGATTATTTAATGTGGGGTTGTATGAGGTATTTATTGATAGTCAGTGTATTAGCTACAGTAGATGCTGGCTGACACGTTTTCAAATGTTGTTTTGTTGCCGACACTGTTCATTGCTTAACTTCCATGCTGGCACTCCTCTCTGCTTCTCCAAACTGGGGGCCTGTCAACCACCATCTACTGTAGCTGATAGTCTGAATATTGCACCTCATACAACCCCACATAAAATAATCTGAACTATCCCTTTACATTCAAAACTTACACCGAACATCTTTGGATTCACCTTTGGGGTCATAAACAGAAGCAGTCATCCTCACACACACAGTTTTCCACATTTACTCTTTCAGATCACATTGAAAATTGGACCTATAAATACACGGTGCCTCTCCCTCCTCCACCCCTACACACACAAACATCCTGCAAACCCGGCTTCTGCTGCTGCTGCCCCGTCACCAAAGCAATCACACCTCCTCCCACACTCCCAAAAATTGTATCCAGTCAATACACTCAACAGACCGGGATCAATAGAAAATATCTGGAAGGCAACAACACAGCAACCCAGGAATCATGTTATTGCCAAAGTCTGAGTTGAATTCTTATGTGCCGCTGCAGTCGGCAGCAAACTAATGAGAGGCATGTGATGGCCGGAAACAGCAGGAGGAGACAACAGCATCATCAGATTGTAGACATTTGGTCCAATAGCACTAAGACTGAGAGTGAATTATTTCGGATGGCTGCAATCAAATCTTATATGAAAATAGGAGAACAGATGGAGAGGGTGATATTGATGTTGTTGAACAGGTCTGGTTTAAACACTGTCCAACAAACCGACGGTGATGTTTGCCAAACTCCTGCCAAGTACACAACTCTGTGAGCTGATACGGCAGCAGCGCTGTGAAACACGGTGTTCACCGCAGTTTGCCTGCAGGCACGAGTTCACTTCAGATGTGTTTGTCTTTGTTTCTGTTGTTCCTTTGGTGTTTTGAGGCTTTAGAGCTTTGGCGGAGCATCGTCAGAATAACTCTCACTGAAATTCTGTTTTGTTGATTCTCAGTCTAAAACCTCCTGCAGTATGAAGATGCTGTCGTCTACTCCTCTTCCTCGTCTGGATTCTTAAACATTTCTAGGATCCAGATACTGATTAGTAATTTATTCTCTTGTCCTGGAATCCAGGCTCATGAAAACACATGTTGGTTTGCACCAACAAGGACTCATATTTAAACCTGATTAAATCATGTTGTCATGTTGCACCAAACTATTAAACTAGCTTGAAATGAATAACAATTAAATCTTAACCTCCCTTCAAACCTCAGTTAAGTTCTTACTCTAAACCTGGATTAAATTTAATTCTGCTGCACCAAAACTTTATACTCAGATTTAATCTGTGATCAAGGATTAACTTTAAATTTACACCTGAGGAGCTTTAACTTTTAAAATAGTGGCCTTTTTTTAGAGGGATTGAGAAAAGTAGTTACAGTTATCATAGTTTATTTCAGAGTCATCATCGGTAGGCTAACAAGGCTAACTTAACCTAGCAAGCAATGTAACATTTTGTTAGCATTTTAGCAAGCTAGTAAGCAATATAACTTCTTTTTTTTAAACCTTTTTGCTAGCTAGCAAACAATGCAGCATTTTGTTAACTCTGTAGATAGCAAACAATGTAATGTTTTTTTTTAAAGGAAAATAGAGCAGCCACTAATACTCACTAGATCCTGACAGCATCAAATTTATTATTTATTTATTTTATTTGGGTAAGCAAACATCTCCATATTGATTAAACTCTATTTATATATATCCACTAAACTGAGATGAGTTTTTAATTTAATCTTAATTTAATCTGCTTAATTTTAAATCTGGATTTACTCATTTTAAACCTAGTTTTGTTAACCTCTGATTAGAACTAATGTTAGGTTAAATGAATCTTTATTGGTGCAACTCAGTCAGTTTCACAAAAGAGAGCCTTATAGTCTATTTTTTGGTCAAAACTCAGTTTAAGAACCCAGATCCTGTCATGGTGGTTAAATCAAAGATGAATCATTGAACAGAGATTATCGATTCTGCACAGGTGCTACCAGAAAAAACTTCTGTCCTCCTTTTGGCGAGAGTAAATAATGCAAAGAAAAGACAAATAATGAATGTGCTTGTATTTTTTGTTTTTTTCATGAGACTGATGCAGAGTGAGAGCGGATTCTCAATTGAGTTCTGTCCTTCAAATGTAAAGGACAAATTGCACAACTAAGCACATGCTCAGTGTAGATTTGTTCTGCTCTTCCAGTGAGGATTAGGGTTGAGGGTCTGGACCACCTGTGCAGCATGAATGTCTCTGATTAGCCAGGAGCTTTCAAACTGAGCTTCCTGGTTTGTCCTAGATTAGTCCCAGTGATTGGTAGGTTGACTCACAGCAAGCGGGTCTTGGCTGAAAGCCGCGACGCTGTTCCGCATCTCATTCTCACTGCCACGCAGTGGTATCAATGACACGTTACCATGACGCGTGTCCGGCAATGCGCGGCTCACCCGCGCCTGCTGGAGTCCGTCCTGAGGCCACACGTTGCCATCGTACTTTAGTGAGGAGAAGGGAGAGGAGACAGAGCAAAAAGAGAATTTACAATACTACAATACCATCAGCAGGTTGGGGAAATTGTTCGCATGTTACTGTGCTGCACTGTTCAACCTGTCCTGTTGAGGTTTACTCCATCTCATGGTGCTGTGTTGAAACTAATGCTAAGTACTATATCCAAAACAGATGATTTTTACAAGCTTGAAAAGGGATCATTTGGATTTGTTGAAGTGGGCTTGAACAAGGTACAGTTGGTGTATTACCTACAGCAGATGTCTGTTGACACATTTCCAGTTAGGAGAAGCTGCTGGAGTACTGGTATAAGAAGCTAAGCAACATACTGCTATGAACAAAGTCAGCAATAAAGACTATTTTAGCCAACTACAAAAAACAAACAAACAAACAAAAAAAGTTAGTTTAAGTATACACATTTTACCTTGCAATCAGGCAGCTCTTTCCAACGTGAAATCACCATTATATAAACCAGTTATCACTCTGTCCAATCCAACCAAATTCCTCAATCGATTAGTTTGTTAATGTTGTTGTGTGACTTTGGTAAATCTGATCTAACTTTTTTAAAACACTTAAATCACACAGAAACACAAACAACTAACTAACCAATCGAGACACCAGTAGATGAGCATCTTCCATGTTCTGCCAGGTAAAATAACTAATGTTGCTTAAGGAGTCCGGTTGTTTTGGAAAGAGTGATATTGGGCTTATATAACGTGGAACACTGGAAAAGGCAGTCTGATGGCATGGCAAAGCACTGAAAATATTTTAAATATAAGATACATTTAAACTAATATTCTGACATTCTTTAAAACTGGCAATGTGCCGACAACCACCATCCACTGTACTAGAGGTAATACACTGACTATCTCATACAACCCCACTTCAAATATCTGAACTATCCCTTTAATGGTCACTAGAAACAAATAGCAAATTGTCAACTTATTGTTTTCATCTGTGTGTGTGTGTGTGTGTGTGTGTGTGTGTGTGTGTGTGTGTGTGAGAGAGAGAGAGAGAAAGAGAGATATCATACCTGTATACTGAGAAAAGTAGCATACCACTCCCTCATTTCTGACTGGGTGTCACAGCAGAGATACCTGCAAATAAATAGAGGGTGATGAAGTGAGGGAGACAGTGTGATAAAAACCTGGAAC
This sequence comes from Lutjanus campechanus, assembly GCA_027495735.1. NCBI lineage: Eukaryota > Metazoa > Chordata > Actinopteri > Lutjaniformes > Lutjanidae > Lutjanus > Lutjanus campechanus. The sequence goes on along the minus strand of JAJHUR010140454.1, from coordinate 56,595 downwards.
TATGTGTGTGTGTGTGTGTGTGTGTGTGTGTGTGTGTGTGTGTGTAGGTGTGTGTGTTTGGTCTTGGGGAAAAAAGAAGTCAGATAGTACAGAGAGGCATTTGGAGACTAAAGGGAAATTTGGAAAAATAACCAGAAGAAAGAAAGACAGGAGTAGTCAAAGATATTAAATGAAATTGACACATCCTCTCTTATGGCGCCCGGTGGTGGCGCCACAGGCGTAAACACTGAGTGTGATTCCTAATTTAAACTCCAGACAAAGAGAAGCACTGATTGGGACCTTCAGCGTTCAGTTTGTGTGTATGTGTGTGTGTGTGTGTGTGTGTGTGTGCGTGCGTGCCTGTGTCCGTAAAAAGTGTAATTGTGTCTCTGTTATGTCTCTGTGTGTGTATGTGCATATTTTATGCCACTCAGGTTGCCGTCAGAGAGCCCTCTGAGTCATCAGCCATGCAGTGGTGCTGAATAAACAGGCCTTATTTATACAATTATTATCGCTATGAGAACAAATTTAGACTGCACAACTTATTCAAGTGCCATCCGCTGAGATACAACACAACACTGATGCAGATTTGAGAACTAAAACGTATACAGTACAGCACAGAGGTGTTCAAAGCGGGGGAGGGGCCTCTCCAAGGAGGGCTCCCAACAGTCTCAGGGGAGGCTGAGAGAAAGGAAGAGAAATATTATTACACTACTTTACGGCTGTGACTAACAATTATTTTCATCATCAATTAATCTGTTTAGTCTATAAAATGTTGTGTTGTGTTTCCCAAAGCCCAAGGTAACATCCTCAGATTGATTGTTTAGTCCACAACCAAAAGATATTCAGTTTACTGTCACAGAGGTGTAAAGAAACCAGAAAATATTCACATTTAAGACACTAAAATCAGAGACTTCAGATGCTTTTATTCTTAAAAAATGACTCATAAAGATGAACTGATTATCAAAACAGTTGTCGATTAGTTAATGGCAGACAATTAATTGATTATAACATAGTTGTCAAAAGGATATCACATGGATTAGCCTAAATGTGTGTGATTTGGTTGAAGAGATATTTCAGAGATACACTACTCTGGGGGAATTTTACCATTTCCCTTCTTTCCCAGAGTCAGAATCTAATAATAATAATAATAACAATAATAATAAATGCCTTTGGACAGACATATTTTATGTATTTGGTTTCATATGAAGTTATGTAAAAGAGCAATATTAGTCAACCTTGGCTCAATTGTTGATTGTCAAAGCGATCAAATAACATAATCATGACCCCAAAGACATCCAGGAATTGAGAAAAACTCAGCGAGGAATCTTAGCAGGGGAGGATTTTTCCAAGCATTGTCTAAGGGGAAGGCCCACAGTCTCAGATTTTGAAAGCACACACACACCACAGACATACATTTATCTACAGTGAAGAGATTTGGCTCACATGCAAACACACCTCACACACACACACACACACACACACACACACACAGCTCCTCCTTTTGCCTAGTTTGCATCATTAGGGCCAGAAGAGCTCATTAGTGCTCGTCTGGATCTAAAAGAGGACAGTCGCTCTACTCTAGCGTGCGTACCTACAGTGCTGTATTCAATAATGCTCGACAATACATTTACTTTCTGTGCAATTAACTGGGGTGCTAATCTAGAACATTATCAGCTGCAGAAGAATAAATGCTGCTCATTTATCATCACGGGTTTCCATAAAGACACGGAATAGCATTTACATAATATTCTGAGCGTCCCTGTGAGCTTAAATGAGAAACTGTGTGAATATGCTGATAAAACAGTGCAACAAAAAGGGGGAAATTAACAAGTGTTAAGTGGACAGAAGCATTAAGGGGATAAAGCTAAGCGACATAAGTGCAGGCTGGGAGGGAAAGGTTCAGTCAGCCATATAGAAACCTCCTCATCCATTAATTTTTCCATATTGTCACTTTCTTCCTTATCTCTAACCACTCGATGCTGAGTTTTCTTCTTTTTTTTTATAGTTAAATTTCTGAGTACACAGTTTCTCACCTTCAGTGTGACACTTTGCCTCTCTACCTGCCACTTGCTGCCCCTGCCGTCTTTATCTATCTTCCACATGCCCTCTCTCTCTCCGTTTCTTCCTCTCAGGTGTGTTTTCTTTGCTATGAGCGACATGGCAATGGAGCATAACTGAGAGATGATACTGCCTACAGCGTGATGAGAACAGCGCTCCCTTTACAACAGTGCTGATGTCTACTGCTGTTGACAGTGTAGAGCCCACTGTAACATGAACACAAGGACACACACAGAGGTTGCACATGGATGTGCGACAAAAACTGATGCATGCACATGCACGCACACACACACACACACACACACACACACAGAGGGATGTATATGTGAAGAGACCCGGATTAGAATAGAGGCATGGTTACAGGTGTACTCATGTGTGTTTCCCTCCTGGGTGGAGCCGACCTTTCATGTGCCTCCTTCGCCAAACTCTCACGCAGGGATCTGACCCGTTTTCTCTGCCTACAGAGAAACTGCTAGCTTTTTTCTAACACTGGTCATGTTTACATGCACGTCAAAAATGTGACCACTCTGCCGCTAAGGGAAAAAATCAGACAGCATCAACAGCAGGCGTGCCAGAAGGACTCAAGAAAGAAAGTAGCAAGTATCCTGGCTTCCTCTGGACATCTTGCAAGTAAATTTTCTCTGTTGCCGTCAGGGCGCCGTTATGTTTTTACCTACTTACAAAATGAAATGCTATTCCAAATCGTTCATCCCCCCTGCAATCTGACTAAATACTCTGTAGGTGTTTTAACAATTGTCATTGTTGGAATATGCTTTTTATGATCTTTTTTTTCTTGTTTAACAGTTTATTTATCAGTAATATTTATTGGTTCTACTCCATACGTAGCTCCCTTGGATCATGACTTGTTTGTTTGAATGTTATTGAGGGTTTTGTTTTGTGTGTAACAAGCTACTCCGACAAACCCTCGTGGGATTGATTAAGTTGCATTATGTTGTATTGTATTGTACTACAGTGGAGAGATAAAAAGTTATGGTAGTGCTGTTTGTTAGTATGATGCTTAAATTATACGAGTAGAAACAGAAATAAAATTACTTTAAAGAAAAAAAACATCATACTGAATATGCATATAACTGAGGTGCATTATGGGGAGTTGTCCAAGTAGCCATGAAACAGACTATATTACAGGCATTATGTAACATGGGCCCACACAAATTGGAACAGAAACTCTTTCAGCTGTCAGTCTTGCAAGTGGGGAAAAGTCTTGGAAAATACTTAAATCAATGACACCACAATTACCCATTGCCACCTATGTTAAAAAAATGGCCTAGAGGGTTCATTTCCCGGCAATATCTTAACGAAAACATGTTTAAGTTTAAGTTCATCATTGCTAACATCTAAAGCATTTAACATCAGCTTGGCAGTCCCAAATATTTTAAAAGTAATATGAATGTGCACATTTTTTTTTATCAAAACATTTTGTTTCATTTGGTTGAGTTGTGTTTAGTGAAAACTGGGGCGAAAAGCTGGAATGTTGAACACAAAGTTTAATGATGAAATGTATGAAAGGGGGTAAGACTCTTCTGCCAACTTCTTTTCAGACAAAAATTATTTATTGCTGAACATTCGCTGTTCATTGGTTATTCATGTTTTTTTCTTATATTTTCACCTTTCACATGTTCAAAATAAAATCTAATCTAATGTAGCTCAGAGAGCAGACCACTGCACCAAATCTGTCTTGGGTCTGGCTGTAATACAGAGGGAATAAACCATGTATCTTGTTGAGACTGACAACTTGAGCAGGACTGAGCTGAGCTGTGAATGCTCTTTGCTGACGGCTATGAACTGTATATAAAAAGGTCCTCATGCTGTACATGCAGCACTGGACAGCTACTCACCACTGCTGCCTCTCTGGCTTCTCTTGTTTTTTACTCTCATACACCACCGTCAGTCCCCAACTGCAACCAGAAAGAGAAAGAGACAAAAAAAAAAAAATTCAGCAACAGCATAATTATTAAAGTCCCAGCAGCTTATGATTCTTGGGCTCAGCCTGCCCCCTGGTGGTCACTCTTTTTATAAGTCCCCATGAGCTATTTCAGATAAAGCAAATAATTAAAATGTCTCTAAAATTGGAAAATGAATAATTTAAATATAGCAATTTGTTATTCCTTTAAATTATTATACTGATAGAATTATAGATTATAGAATTGGCTCTAAAACTGTGTACAGTTTAAACAGATCGATTCTGAAATAATCTCAGGGGCATTGACAGATTTGGTTCAGATACAAAAAAAGACCATTGAATGAAAATGTCCACTGAGACAAAGAAAATCTAAAATCCTGTCTGTACACAGACAGCTAAAGGCTTAAGAAGCACTTTTGATTTGAATTAAGATTAAAAACTTTGGATTTTGCTTATGAATGTATTAATACTAGCTCCTACCAGTGGTACAGTGGTTTAGAGGTGTTGCACTCAGCTGCTGAAGTGGTGCATATATCGCAATCACTTTGTTAAAACAAACATCAAAGGTAATCAGACTAATAGCATTCAGCACAAAGTGAATGTTGGATGTGCTGAGCACATTTTATACGATCCAGGGAGAAGGGTAGGTGTTATAAGCTGTAGCTTCAGTTTACACCTTTCACACCGCAAAAGTTTTAAAGTTATGTGGGAGGTGGGAAGTAGCGAAGTACAAATACTTTGTTACTGTACCTCCGTTGAGTTTTCAGGTGTCCGTACTTTACTGGAGTATTTATATTTCAGACAACTTTTTACTTTTACTCCATGCATTTGAGGGATATTATATGACAGACATAAGAAGACGACAAACAACATAAAAGATGTAACAAGACGAAACAGACAAAGAGAGGGACACTCAACTGCTCTCAACTGCAGTATTTAAGCATCTGACACTTTTTGAGAGGAGCTATGTATTTATGTATATGAATTTGTAGATTGATACTAATATCTATCTGCAGACAAAAATAGGTTATATTCCTCCTCTGAAGTGTTGGCACATTATTTTGTGAAAATTAAAGCCTTCCTATTGTTACAGAATCTCAGCTTTCACCGTCCAGAGCAGCCACGTGGCCTGAGGAGGATAGTAAGTGACATCAGTGCTACACTGACGGCATGTGCTCACCATGTGGGAGGACGGAGCTTCTTCTTAACACCCAGGTAGACCTTTAGGTTTTTCGCTGGCCAGTCACGTTCTGGACGGTTACTCTGAGAGAGACAGAAACATAGTTAATGAGCCTGTGAAAGAATGCGACAATGGAAAAACTGTACGAAGTATAGCTGTCGATCTTACTCTGACTTCCTTGTACATTCTGAGAGAGTTGGAATTGAGGATGAAATATCGGTCGTGGAAACTTCCGGAGGACAGCCCCAATCCCAAGATACTTCGCTCTTCTCTGAATTTCATCATCCCGTGTTTGGATGCATCCACTTTACTGGCTGGAGGGCAGAACGACAGATTATCAAGAAGCATGAAGGACTAACAATGCAGAGATAATCATTTAGAGATAATCATTATGTGTTTACCCAGGTAGAGGATCATCGATTCCATGGCGACATGCTTCTTGATGAGCAGATGGGAGTCGGTGCCAAACGAGTGAAGGATGGGCAAGACTCGCTCCTGGTAGTGCAGTGGACGTTCTGAGGGAAACAAACACAACACAACTGAAATAGCCACAAATCTTTTGTTTACATGAGCTAGAAGACTTTTTTTTGTTTATTAAAGGAAGAAATAACACAAGTATCATTCTCAGACAGGCTGAGAGCTCCTGACGACATGATTTATGCTATTTTTTCAAGCTATAAAAATGTTTGTTTCTATTTTGGTGAACTAAGGAATGCAGATTTGGTTTACAAGGATGTCACTTTACATCCTTCAACAGACGGTGCTTTCACGCCTACATACCTAACTCAAAAATAGCTTTTGTTGTTGTAATACAAAAGTGACTTCTGTAGTAAACAAGTGACTGACAGAATCCCCTCCAGCTCCAGTCACTCATACTCTTTCTAACTTTTTCTCAGTATCATTCCTGCACTTCCTCCTGTAATCAGCAGATTGGTTTTCTGGCCAAGTGATGGGAAATCTGCCAAATTAGTTGAGTGTTACTGGCATTTGATAAGCCACCTACGGGCTTCCCGGCGGGGAACCAGATGGCCCACATACCAGGCTCAAAACAAACCTCGACACAGTCACATTTCTGAGAGTGATCCTTTTGCCTCTGGAGTATGTGTGTCACTTTGAGTAGGTCAGGCTGCAGGTTGAGTGGAGAACATTTCACAAGCTTTGAGTCATTGTTTTTGTTTCGCTGTGGGCCTTGTCATGTTTCACGTCGTTAATTTTACATATGAACCCATGTCGCTTTCCAAACCTAAAGAGTTATAAATAGAGCCTCGTCTGTACTGGTGGAAGGAGATAACAGAATAATTAAAGGGATAGTTCAGATTATTTGAAGTGGTGATGCATGTGGCACTTTTCCATAGTCAGTGCATTCGATGGCAGTCAGCACGACCCCAGTTCGGAGTAACAGCAGGAATACTGCCATAGGAAGCTAAGCTGAGTACTGCTGTGGACAGGGTCAGCAGCAAATCATATTTTAGCCTCAAAAAAATTAATAGCAGTTTAAGTGTGTGCTATATTTATTAATTTATTTTCACCGATTTACCTTGCCATCAGACAGCCTTTTCCAACAGGAAACTGCCATTATATAAGCCCAGTATCACTCTCTTCAAACCAACTAGACTCTATCGGCAAAATCAATAGTTTTACCTTGCAGAATTTGGGAGTTGTTGGTCTACCACTGCCAAAGTTAAGTTCGCATTCACTGAATCACACAGTAACACAAATAAACTATCAGATTGAGGCAGCGGTAGAGCAGCGACTACTGTGTTGTGCAAGGTAAAATTACTGTTTTTGCCAATGGAGTCTGGTTGAGCAAGAGGGCGCTATATCTGGCGTATGTAACAGCTGAGTCCTTTCTGATGGCAACATAAAGCAGTGACAAATATAAGCATAGTGTATACTACACTGATATTGATTTTTTTAGGTGGCTAAAATATGCATTGCTGCTGAGACCCTGTCCACAGAAGTACATTGCTTAACTTCCTACACCAGCACTGCTGCTGGGGCATCCTCACTGCCATATAGATATATTTATGACCAAAAACTTATCTGCATTAAAAAAAAAAAAAGTTAGGCATTTTGTCCCCTATTGTCTATTGTCTTCCTCTGTCTCACCCATTTCCTCCTTGTCGCTGACCTCCCAGCAGCTCCAGTACTCTTTGTCTTTAACAGGGATGTTACGCCGGTCCAGAACCTCACAGGACAGCTCTGCTGCTGTCATTGAACCAGGGATCTAAAGGAGGAAATAACACAGTTACTGAAGAGTTTTTCCCTCTTCAGCAAAGGGCTAGAGCCTGGCTGCATACTAATCTAGCCAGTGGTTTTTCCCAGCAGCCCTTATTGCACACCACACAAAAGAGGAACTGGGCACCAAAAATGTAAAATGTGAAGTTGTGTTGTGTCTTTTTGTGAAGTCCAGGCAACCTTGACATGTTGCTCTGCTGTGTCTTTCTTTTCCTCCAGGTACACTGTACAGATGAAGTGCCCGCCAGGCTCAGTACTCTGAAGTATCCGGTACACACAAACACACACAGAGAGAGAAAAGGTCAGACAGAAAGATAACAGCATCAGGTTAACAAGTAACAGTACACAGCCATACATGAGCACCAACATGTAGATAATAACAAATTGTGTTTCACAATGCAAACAAAGCTTTATACGCTAATCTGATGTATTCGGCTGCATTTTCATTTAAATGTAAGAAGTTAAATAAAAAGATACGCAAACTATCTACAGAGGATCAATTTAATCGTTACAATGTTCTTTGTTTAAAATAAATAAAATGACTTCACTGTTCTGAGTGAGTGTGTGTGACTCACAGGAAACTTTGTGTTGAGTTTCTCTCGCACTTGGATGATAACCGTGATCTCCTCCAGCTGCTTCTTTAGCTGCTGCTCATCCACCTGCAAACAAATATGCACAGATTCACTCACTCACTCACATAAACAATGAATCAATCATTTACCAACGTAATAGTTTAATTACAGTGTCATGCCATTCTTTCGATCTCTAGCTAAAATCCCCACCAGCATTTCAAACCTTTTTATCTAATCACTGTTGCTGCTAAACCAGCAGGAAACAAAGACATTAATTGTTGATGATGATGGAGCTAATGTCACTCACGTGAAACTGCATTTTAATCTCATCAAAACAACATTGTGCTGCAGATAAGATAAGGCTTTCTGTTGTCAGGTGGTTGCTTTTTAAGAGAAGTACATTTTAACAATGGGTGCAGGTATTTCTCTCCCTAACTTCCTTCTAATTTCCCCAATCTTGTTTCCAAATAAAACAAACAGGAAGTGCCGTACGAACATAATCTTATCACCACACAATTAAATATTTACACCACTTAAGAGCACTTTCTATTCAAAAGATGACAACAATATACATTTAAATGCTATAGAGATAAAATATTTTTTGGACCTTGATCTTGCAGCCATTATAAGACTACATTTTCTTTGACATTTCAACCTTTTAGAGCTGTGCACTTGGTGCTGTGTTTGGCATTTGCTGATGTCACCACTTAAGATGAAAAATGAATCAGCTCAGAGAACAAGATGATTCGCCCTCCTGTCATCCCCCAGTCTGACAGTGAGCAGTGAGTCTGACCTCAAAGATGAGCGTGTAGTGCTGTATGAGGTCCTCTATGGCGCGGCCGGCAGTGTAGTCCTTCCCGTCGGTCTGAAACAGCGTGGGACCGAACACTATGGCCAGGTTATGGAGGTTCATCTGGTTCAACTCAGAGAAACGCTGCACGCTGAAACACATGGAAGGAAAAGCGCACATGAGCATGAATGGACATGCTCAGATAAAAGAGAAATTCAATGCTTGCACGCATGCATTTCTCACCAATAGAGGTGGTTGATAAGGGCTTGTAGTGTCGCCTTGTTGACACGAGGAAGTTTGTTCAATAACAGCTGGTACTGGGAAATTTTCATACTTTCATCCTGAATGGCTGGAATACAAAACAGAGGTTTAAAGAGATGAATTAATTGTTGCATCGTTTATGTAGTTCTCACTGTATTTGTATAATTTTTTCTAACTGATCTATTTTTTCTACTTCAAGCTATTTATCTGTATAAATATATGGGCCAATAAAGCTCATTTCAATTTGAGGGTGGAAAGAAAAGAGAAAATATAGAGAATCAGTAACAAAGGTTAGGATGTGCTAGAAGGAAAATTAGAAAACATGGCATGAGAGTGTAAGAGAACAAAAGGGAGAAAGAAGAAAACAGTCAGACAAAGCTGAGTTAAAAGTGACAAGCTACTGATAAATATAAGAATTAAGTAAAATAATTAAAGAGCTCTTTATCAAAACAGCAACAAGGTGATACCTGTCATACATTTGCAACATCTCCAGAAAACTGGCAACTGGAATCATTCTGTTTGCATCATATTTACACATATTTACTTTACTTTATCCACTTTCTTGATGTGAAAGAACCATTTTCACTGTTGTTTCCTCATTCAAATATTTTTTTAGTATAAAATAGTCCCTAAACTGTCCACAGAGAGGTCCTGTGGATTATCCTGAAAAAAAACAGGACAATTTGCTTTTTATTCACCTCAACTGCATTGGGGTGACAGCAGTTTCTCCACACCTCATAAAATAAATGTAAAACTATGCATGTGGGTTGATACCACAAGGTGTAAGTGGATAAATGTGTCTTAGCTAGACTACATCACAGAGCTCAAAGACAATCTTGTGAATCTTACCAGCAGTACTGAGCCAGTTGCTGGCATCTTCCGATGTGAACAGCCCCTCCTCTAACTCCCTGAAGAAGCGTTTGAGTGTGTTGGAGACGTCATCCACCTGGTGCTCTCCCTCCCTCAGACGAAGACTACGAGCATCACGTCGGAATCTCTCGCACAGCGCTGCCACACGGGAGTTCACACCGCTCTTACGATAGATGCCCTCAGACGTCAAGCCTGAAAAAATAAAAGAGTAAAGCATACACAGGCAAGGTTACAAACAGCGTACATACTCTCATAACTCTTAAAGAGGACACAATGTAACACAATTGTCAGATAGAAAACCTTGTTCCTCCAACTTGACATTCATATTTCAACTTACAGTACATAGAAGGATCATATCCAGTACAGATTCATAAATGATAATTGCATTCATAAGGCTTTAAAAACTCCACTGTATACAGCAGGGGTTCACAAAAGTTTGTGTGCCAATTTAGGGAGCCAGCATATGATTGAGAGCCGAACAGGAAAACCCATGAACTAGTAGGATTTGTGATTGGTCTAATGATGTCTTTTTTTTAAAGATCCTTGAATACCAAATTAATCTGTTTGCAGATAAGGCAGCTCAATTATCTTTACTTAAAGGTCTGACAAAATAAGAGTTTATCAATTTTTCCTGAAACCTCTTTTCTTCCCAAACATGCAGAGCTTTTTCCGTGGTGGTTTTACTATCTCACTCCCACAATAAACTGCTGAGTTGACCACTGGAATCGCTAACTTTAACTATCAGCACAATTACTGACAGACAGAGCAGAATTCTTGCAAGACTTGTGAGTTGCAGCTAGTTGCAGCCAGTAGCTTTCTACAAGTTATTATTCCTATCCTCATATATGCTTGTTAAGGGGGGAGTGTAATTTAACGCTGTGGTCAAGTCATGTATTAAATGTAGGCTATTGAAAGTGAAATCATTGAAATGGACCACAGATAATTAAAATATAATACGTGTATTTCATGTTTGGTTCACAATATTTAAGCTGGAAATACAGGATATTCCAGCTAAAAACTACTCTTAGTTTCTTTCTAATTTCTGGAAAAGGGGACATTATGGAGATTAGCTTTTAAGGGGATCAATAACCCACACTGATGAAACATTAGAGATTTGTTATAAGGATAGCATGTGTGGCTATTCAATTTTGGCTGCTGTCAAATTCTATAATTTTGTTCACTGTTTTATGAAACAGTAGAGACAGAATCTCACTGTAAATACTCTGTGTAGTTCTATATGTGACAATAAAGTTGCCCTTTACCTTTTACCCTTTAATTAGGTCAAAAAGCTACTGCAAAACATCAGGCATACCACAAACCAATCAGTTATGCCAAAGAATATGTAATCCATCATCTGTCAACAGACTGCTGACGACAAAATACAACAAATCAGCTGTGACATTGATGGTGGGTGACGGGGCTAGAACAAAAACATGCTTACAACTGTCTCCAGTGACAGGGTAATTTTGAGTTAAAATGAAAAATCAATTTAAGTGTCCTGGGTGTGAAACACTGCTCAAATGACACAGTGCAAATATAATCCACCAGAGGGCTTCCGCACATAAAAAACTCCTCTCTACCCTCCCTACCTCCTTTTCTTCTGTTAGCTGCTTTTAGTAGCACTGAGTCACAATTACAAGCTTGTTTCAAACAAGCGTGTCAAATTGTGTAAGACTCAATTACAATGTAGCTTCCTTACTTCCGTCCAGACTTGGACTTTAGTTCCTCATATGGCTCAAAACACCGGAAATCTAGAAGAAGTTACTATATATTACACTACTATAAACTGAAATGTCTGAAAAATCCTGCACTTCATCACAACATAAAGGATTACATCAGATGTGGTGTCACGGTAAATGACCACTACCAGTACATGAAGGCGACAACATAACACGATTCTGCCCTGGTTTCCCAGAAAGCTGACCAGAGGGATTAATATCCCTGACAGGGAAAAAGAGAATATCAGCATAATGAAGCCTCCCACACACAGACACACAGGCAGCCCTGTACAGACTTGCAGATGTATGGAAAAACTAACAGTAAATGGAGGGAAATGTAGGTGTGAGAGGAGGAAAAGACAGAGAAACATGAAAGGGGCTGACAGAAAGGAGAAAGTCAACTAGCCAGGGTGACAGAATGCAGGTCAGGTGGTGGAGGTGGGAGGAAAACAAAGACTGAGGAGCGAGGGATAAAGAAGAGAATAGAAAAGAGAGGGAAAGAAAAGCAGCAAGGAGGGAGCAAGTGGAGAAATGGAGGTGGAACAGAGTTGTTTTGTTGTCTTGTGGTCCGGTGGTCTCTCTCAGAGCCAGAACTCCAGCAATTATAGTCACATGAGGCAACACACACACACACACACACACACACAGAAAGTGCCAAGTGTGCACACAGAAAGGGCAAGAAAGACCACAACTGCATACCACAATGAGGACTGTGTATTCAGACTCCTGTGATGTAAATGCAGGCATGCATGTGTGGCAGAGATAAGGAGCATGACTTGTATGTGTGTATATGTGTATATATGTGTATGTGTGTGTGTGTGTCAGTGCACAGTATGTTGACACAGTGTGTGACAGAGGGAACGGTGTGACTCTTTAAATGCATTTGTGTCACTCTGCACGTCTCTCACCGCACTGTGTGATGTAGCCAATGCAGCTGTGTACTATGACAGGTATGTCAGTCTCCGTCAGCTGCTGCTGGCTCAGTGTGTCTCCTCCCCTCCCCGCTGCCGCCTGGATGGCACTGCACCAGCCTGCGAAGTCCAACTTCCTCTCTCCCTCTATGTACAGAGTTCTAAATAAAGACAGAGGCAGACAATGACATTCAGCAAGTGAAGAAAAGCTGGAACAAGAGCATGTGAGGGAGAGAAGAAAATGTAGAAAAGACCAAATGGGTATGGGTAACGTTGGCATTTTTCAACTTGGATATTACTTTCTTCACTTTGTGCCTAAGTGACTAGTTGGGACAATTTTCAGACTGGTCCAGTATTGAGGGAGACCATTTATAGAAACTGTGTAAAAATAAGTGAACATCATCATCAACACCATGTTTCTCACTGGAAATTATTTACTGGAATCACACATGTATTGTGAGGACTTCCATTTTTACCAAAAAAATACACTTAATGCCTTTTATTAAGTTCCAGCAAAGTTACAGGTAAATATAGCAGTCAGTTCCATACAGTATTAAATTCCTTCACTACATACATTATATGAGTCTGGACAGACAACTTGACTGGTTGGTGGAGACATACGACTGTGAGGCAGTAATGCTATTTTTTGACTGCTCTATTTTATATGACCATTGACAGCTGACTTCTCACTCTTCTTAACCGGCCGTTAGGGGCTGCAAGTGATCAACAACTGCTTCAGTTTCAGTTTGTCCTGAGCTGAAATCTTGTTTCAGCTCTGAGCTGAAATCTTGTTTCAGCTCAGGACAACGTATGTAGAGGTCATGTTAATGTTGGCAGAAATCTCTTCTTGTTGTGCCCCACTACTCACTCAGACACAAAAACTGGTATTTTTCAAATGGGTTGAAAAATTACTATTTACTATTACTCTTTACTATTTAGTAAATATTGCATATTAAGAAGAAACACATTATAATATTAACTGTAAACTGTTGGACATTTTTTTTTACCCTTGAGTATTGTGACAATCTGTAATTAATCTACCCCTCTCACCTGCCTCTCTCCACCAGAACCAGCACCTCATTGTCTTGCTGAATTGCTGTAAAACACAAAAACATCATATCATGATCATATTACTGTCTTCGACATAGCCATGCTTTCAAGCAAATTAAAATTCTGATGTATGGACGTCATACTACTGGATTTTATACTGAAATGTTTATCCATGTCCCTTCAATCAAAACTCTGAGCACTCCCACCCTGTACAGTAAGTGCACACATTACAGTATGTACAGTATGTAAACGTAAAAGTGCAGTTTGTGTGTGTATTTGTGACCATGTGTCCCACTCACAGAGTTCATTCAGCTTGCGGAGGTGGATCTCCTCTCCCTGGCTGTCTGCCAGGTAGGCGTGAAGCGTGGATTCCACCAGAGCAAACCAACCAACCTTGGATGTTTGAAGGTTCAAGCCGTCTTTGCACTTCAGCCGCCCAATCCGCTCAAAGCTCAACCTCAGTAAAGGCTCTGCAGCGGATGGGATAAAGCTCTGCACATAAAAGGGGGACATTGTGGCTTTTGTAATACATTACACATTAGTCATTGTTTGCCTTCTCTTTTGATGACGATTTAACCACTTCAGTCTGTGCATTACTGAACCCCTCCAAGAAAACCAATACTAATTAAATTTCTAGAGGAAATCCTGCAACAACACTTCAATGGTGGGGGGATTGCTAGAAACATAGGGGGAGTGGGGTGGTCAGGAACTGTGCAGCAAATTCACCTTGTTATAATGTCTTTGTGGCTAGACATGCAGGAGCCATGGATGTACTGTAAATCTACCATCTTGACATTTATGTGTCTTGTGATGCACTGTCCGAAAAGCAGCAAAGAGCTGCTGTTTATCTTTATTCAACCAATCCAGGATCGCTCATATTTCAAATTTCATGTGCTGCATGATGTTGAGTATAACTCCGACTCATCCAATTGTCTCATAATTATTGAATTTTGAATACACACACTATGGTGCACCTACTTCAGCATTAAAATGAAAGGTCACCCCAAAATCAAAAGTACATATTTTCCTGTAGTGCTAATCGTTTATCTGTTTTGTTTTGGTGTGAACTGCTGAGTTTTGGAGATATTAACTGTAAATATGTCTGCTGTCTCTCCAGTGTAATAGAGCTGCCAGAAGACATCTTAAAAAGTCAACAGTAATGTCTCTTTGTAGAAATCATGACCTGGTTACTCAAGCTAATATTTGATTTAGTTCATTTTGTTAGTGAAGTATTTAGTGAGGTAGCAATTTATTATAAAAGTAATTCAACTGTCATTTTTAGCAGTTTATCCAAAAACTTTCCAGCACCCGAATGAACCCATCATTATATATTTGAGAGAAATCAGACACCTGTACGGCAGATTTCAACTCACACCACAACAGCCTAGATGGAGACCTGAAGGTCAAAGTAAGAGTTGCCTCATTTCACACCATCATGCAGCTGACAGTTATCTCAACTGTGAGGAGTGCTGTTCTGAAGGAAAATAAGTGACGCAGGAAACAAGTCAGCATTAGCTTGCCCCGTTCTGACCACTAGGCAGTATTTCCCGCCTCAGCATAGCTGGAACTGCAAACCTTCCCCCTATCAGAGCTCTCCATTTTCACTACAAAAAAAAAAAATTAATAATGACCATGTTAAATCTTCCCTCTGTAAGGACCCACGTGAGGGGAAAGTCAGAGAATTTGTGTTTGTGTTTCTAGACCCCAATGTGTATTTGGTGGTTACCTTGGCGATAGACTTGACCCATTCCTTGTGGCTGCAGGGGTCATCAGTGCCAAAGAGATAGAGGCGCTCTGACTCTGAGTAGAGTTCAAAGGTATGGTCGTACCTGACAGTCAGAAAGAGATGTTCAGAGGAAGTGAGACAGAGCGTGATATAAATAAAAACAGGAAGGAAAAACTGAGAAATAAGTCATTTTGGGTCAAAAAGCTGATCAGATTGTGTATATGTGTGTGTGTGTGTGTGTGTGTGTGTGTGTGTGTGTGTGTACGCGTGGTGAATATACCCGTGTTTCTCAGCCGTGTCAACAGCCAAACAGACTATCTCAGAAGCCTTAAGAGCTCCGTTAGGGTTTGAGTTCTTGTCACTCTCATAGTAGCTGAAGGTGCCGTCATTAAGTGTGCACCAGCGACGACTGAACTCTACATGGAGGGACAAATAAAGATTATCAAGCATAATATCACATAATATGGCATTAAAAGACACTGTAGTTTTGTATGTTTACTGTATTGTGTTCTCTTGGATGTAAGTGTTTCTTATTTACCCTCTCTGGCCTTGCGCTCTGTAATAGCCCGAGCCATGGATGCAGTCTTAAAAAGGAAGCCATTGTGAGACACACTAGGTGGTGGTGAGTAATGTTCTGCCTCCATGGCCCCGCCCACCTCTGACCGTGGTAGCTCTGCAGGAAAACAAACAAACAAACAAACAAACAAACAAAAGCAAATTTACCAAGCTGCCATCAACTGGGAGTCTTTCTTTAATGGGAGAAGTGCAGCTAGTAAAATTTTGTGGAAAATGGTAAACACCCAAAAGACTCATGGCAGGCATGACAGGAATGTGCGTTTGGTTAGGTAACATTTGGAAATGTCATTATTGCTGTACAACAAATGTCACTTGCATAAGAGTGGCGGTATAAGGAATGCATTCAGTTCAGACTTCTCAGAGTGTACAAAATTGCAGAGGAGTCATTAATTTCCAGACCAGAATACAGTCGACTGACAAAACACAATGAATACGTATTTGGTCAAAATTAAAGATACTGAACACCGAGTAAAACACTGTCCATCAGCAGCTTCAGCACAAAATAATCTGTATTACACTCCTATCTTAAAACAGTATTGGTGGAACCCTTAACCTTCATCCTTAGCTTCTACTTTAGTTGGGGGGTTGTGTGGTGATGCCACCAGCGCTACACAGGAGTGGAAATGTTTTGGAAAATTGAAAAAAACAAAAAAAAAAAAAAACAATAAATATCTCAAGAAGCTGTTTGAATAATAAAAAAGTAAAATACTATATTACTGTTCAGTTCTAAAGTACATAAGTGTTTTGTGCATTGTGATCTGTATATTCTCAGACATATGTAATGACAGAATACCAACTGTGGAAAAACTGAGACACTGTTAAAACTGCACTTCACATCTCAGACTGTTCATGATCTGCTTTGTAAATGGATGGTTTATTAATTGTGTTCAAAATGCACCTGTACTAATTTACACAAAAAAAAGTGTGGAAAAGAGCTATATGGAGGCATAATTTATAGTTTATTAATTATGCAATTGTTTTACTAGCCTGCCCACTTGAGATCAAATTAGGCTGCATGTGGCCCATGAACTAAAATGAGTTTCAAAGCCCTGATACAGACGTTATCTGGCCTACACTACATGTCTTCTCTTGTGCTTTTTTGTGACCCTGTGCATGCAAAATGATACTGTACCTGTGTTGAGATTGTGGCTAATTAACTCCGCCTGTAAGGGTTGTGAATGTGCGTTGGCCAGGGACAGAGGGGTGGGCCAACTTGCCATACCAGTTGAACAATTTACATCCGCACCGCAGAAAATCAGGCTTAGAGTCTCCAGCACATCACTGCACTGCACATTTATACACAGAGCCTAGGGAGAAGGAGAAAGGAAGAGGAAATCAAAACACACATTATCAGAAACAGTATGTGATATAAAAATCAACAGGGTGGTAAGTGGAGACACTGAAACAACAGAAGCAGTACAGAGAATATATAGAGGAGGGATTCAGTGACATGAGACAGAGAACGAAAGAGATACAAAATGATTAAGAATGATTATAAACTGATGACTTTTGTACTGTGGTCCGGCAGCTGCTGACTTGGCTTTAATCTTGTCATGTGATCCTCTGTCAGCTTTGTTTCGAAGGAAACAGCTGAGGTCAAACTCAGTGTGTCTGTGTAGGCAGAAAAAAAAACTGTACTGTCGATAAAACTAATTATTTTAGGATTTATATGACCCGTGTAGGTTATTATTATAATAAAACTAACATCAATTGTTGAGCGCTCTCTAAATCCACTGGATGCACATTTAATAACAAGGTAACCTAGGGCCCATTTTATGGTGATGAGTCTGTAAGTCCTGATTAACCTTTTGCTTCATGTCAGAGGAGAGCCAGTAAAACGAACACTGATATCACAGGAAAGGTAACTCTTTGTGTATGGAAGAGCAGTGATTTATAAACAGATTTTAACTGTCATGTAGGTCAGCAGCATTCAAAGTGGCTAATTTGTTGTAGTGAAGCATTTCCAATATTCACATTACATCCAAATGGACTAATTTGACTACTTTCCAACCTCTAACATATTTCTCAATTTACACTTTATAAATAACTGCTTCTTCTAAAAGATTAATAATGATTTCTTACAAAGCATAAAGAGACACTAACTCATTTGGCAAACATTCAGGATTAGTTTTTGCTCCATGTAAATTGAATAAACGTCAAATGGGTAAACAGACGTTCCAGACCGGAATGGAAATTTCAAATGAGAACATATCGGCTACATTTGTTGTCGGAGAAGCCAGTATTTCAACTTAGCATGTTTACTTAATCTTTGTTGACATATCATGGTTATTTTATGATTTAGTAAATTAAATATATTCATTATTTCTCATTTAAGGGAATAAAGTAACACATTTTATCCAAATACTGTAAACCCCAAAACCAAAAGTAAAGAAAGAGGAAGGAGGAGGTGGAATAATAAAGATGTCTAAGAAAAGGAGGATGCAGTGTTTTGACAGCTGCATTATATACATACACACACACACACACACACACACACACACACACACACACACACACATATGCACACACGCACACAAACACACACACGTCTGTCTTCTGTTAAAACCAATAAGTTCTTTTGGATCTGATTGAGAAATTCCACAGCACTATGTCACACACAGACAGAACCGCTCCTCTATTTAAGCACTGCTGAGCCTCTAAATACACACAAACATACAGACAAACAAACCAGTTAACAAAGATTAAAATTGCACAAGAGACCCAGCCACACACAAATACACAAGAGACAGAGGCAAACTGCATTTCTGTGTCCAACCCACCACTGAAGACATCTGAACAAAAAGCCTGTAGTCAGCCATCTGGAGTGGAACATGTCCACTCCAATAATCTCATCATATGGATCACATGATTGCCACGATAGAGCTGGTATACAGGCCTCGGTAATGTTATTTCAAGCTGCATTCTGGGCGCTTCAGTGGCTACGACGGCAGCTTCTTTTCATTTATACGTGGAGCAATGATACAGGTACCGTTTTCAAGTAGACTTGACTATACCTTTTATGGCTAAAAATACCAGTGAACTATGAAAAGCAGAAGTATAAAAACAATAACAAACTGAAGGAGGATATTAATATAATCTGCTTACAAGAGTTGTGAATATTGTGAGTTAGGGTATCATTAATGACTTTTATATATTATTCATTTTGTCTAAAACATAAATTAACTCAACTCAACTCAAAAATAAACACCAACTTACATCAGATATCAGATAGTGTTTACAAATACAGCTGATAAAAATCTGCCTTATCTTGGCAGGTACATGTAAAAGTCCAGCTGTCTCTTTGCTTCAACTGACTCTGTGAGTGCTTTTTTATGCTTCTATCTAGTTGATCACATTAAATTGTAGCAGAAAGCAAGAAAGAAACATGAAAAAAAAAACAGGAAATAGAGAGTAAAACGTGTTATATCTGTGATCAGGGCCAAAGGGGGAAAACAAGTCCGACTAGAGTAGAGGGTGAGAGGTGAAAGAGTTCAAAAGATTTTCTTCAGAGTCCGGGTACCTACAACATGAAAGAACAGCAGGAAAAGTACAGCACCATCTTGGAAAATGTAATCAATGAGGAACCACATGCTGACAGAGTTCTGATCCCTGGAGTGGGTTTGATTGACATTTTGTATTTCCACCTTTTTCTGCTTGGATGTGGCAATTTTCTCATTTCCTTTGCCTGGGGAATTATTTTGTCTCCTGTATTTTTCTACTTTCTTCTTGTGGTCTTGAGCCTCTGTTTTTCATTTAATTCACTATTCCCTATTATCTCCCAGGAGAAGCGTGCAACACTTTACAGCACAATTTGACAAATCACCAAAATGTCGTCTGGTTTCCCCTCCTATGTCCTTATAAGCTATGCCCTCACCAAAACTCAGTAAGTAGCCTAGTTTAGAACATAAACACGACACGTTTACATCCTCTACATTTCACCATCCAATTGTTTCAGCCAGAAGTACTGTACAGCCCAGTCTTCCAAAATTTAGAGGCCATTATAATGTTGAGAACTAGGTTTTAAACTTCCAATTATGAACTTTTCAGCATTGATTCCTATTTTTTTTTTAGGAGAGAATTGTAATGCATCTAAGAATCAATATCTCTGCCACCGGTTGAAACTGAGGGTGCATAAAACAGCAAACCTTATTATCTTATGGCCTGGCCAAAAAACGTCACACACACTAATATTTCCTTAGACTGCCTTTAGCTTTGATTACAGCACATTCTCGCCATGGCATCGTTTCAATAAGCTTATGCAATGTCACAACAGAGCTTCTGTCCAGAGCTGCATTAATTTCTTGCCAACATCTTGTATTGATGATGGGAGAGTCGGAGCGCTGCGTTAAGTCTTCTCCAGCACATCCCAAAGATTCTCAATGGGGTTAAGGTCTGGACTCTGTGGTGGACAATCCATGTGTGAAAATGATGTCTCAGGCTCCCTGAACCACTCTTTCACAATTTCAGCACCATGAATCCTGGCATTGTCATTTTGAAATATGCCCGTGCCATCAGGGAAGAAAAAATCCACCGATGGAAAAACCTGCTCATTCAGTGTATCAAGGTAGCGAGCTGACCTCATTTTTTGGACACATAACGTTGCTGCACCTTAACCTGACCAAGTGAAGCAATCCCAGGCAGTATATAATTCTTCAATACAGCTTCATGTTTGGGAAAACTACCCTAAAAATAAAATCATGGCTTTAGCCTGCGCTCGGTCACCAGAGCTGTGAGAAAAAAAATGGCTGCCCATTTGCAGACTATTTTATCCACTTCAACGATCACAGTGACCAGACCATCATGTTTATCTGTTCTGGCTGATGCTACAAGCCAGAAAAGTCACTACATCAGATCAATCATTGCAGGCTAACATTAGCCACTGTGCTACAGACCAAGCCATATCGTGATATACTGTCATTTGATCATAGGCAGGTCAGAGACAGTACTGCAAGTTCAGATCAGTTGACAAATTCCTGAGCCTAATGACTGTGTGTGTTCCAGTAAAACTGAACAAAAAACAGGCCTCTGTACCATGTGGACATACATGTGAAAACTATGTAGTGTATGTAGGTCAGTGTCCTGTAATGAAAAGCCAATCATGTGCCTTCTGACCAAGAGAAGTGAACCAATCAAAACAAAGTACAATGAGGAAATGGGTTTGAGGACCTCACGCCCTTCAACATCTGCTGCCTATGAAACAGGGAGTAATGTAATAACACAGACGCACACACAGCAAGAGAGACGAGAGACGGGAATTCAAGAATCTTTCCCAATTTCCCCAGAGAGCAGTGAGAGAAAGAAAGATTTTATCTGGGTGTGTCTAAAATCACAGGCCTCCATCTGGCCTCTGCAGTTATATGGGACAGAAGTGGAGGAAAAGAAAGAGATGAGAGGCACAGAAGAAAGAAAAATATTGTGAAAGGAAGATGAAAGCGCTTTAGTGAGGCACACCAATCAGAGACTGATTGTACTTGGCAACAAACTCAATATGCTCGGACCCCTTAAGTACAGATGCGCAAACACATGTAGCCGACTCTGCTTTGCCGTTTTAGCGTATACTGAATGTCCAACTAGAAATACACCCACATTTATATATATGCTTGTGTGTATGCACGTCCATATATTAAATCCAGATGAGAATGAGCAGTTATCCACATATGTTCCACCATTACCTCACCAGGAACAGTTTACAGAGGAAGAGAGAGGGAGATGGAGAAGAAGGTGGAGGTGAAAATCTAGACAGACCAATGAATGTGACATGAGCAAAAACAGAAAGACAGGCGCACACAGAAAAAGACAGACAAAGAGGGAGGAAAATAAAAGCACAGGGGGGGATAAAGAAGACAGCAGATCCCACCTCCCTGCACAATTAAAAAGGATTTATGACCCTAAAATGCTACAGTGTGAATGAGGAGATGGGAGGACTCAGTTGGAAAAGGGAAGAAAGATGAGACAAAGGAATGAGCAGGGAAGCAGGGAATGGACAGAAAGAGAAAAGGGTAAGAGCGACTGAGCTTTTCCTCTGTGGTAGCCACTTTCCAAAACTATTAAAGCACAAAAACAAGCCTATAAAAACTTGTTGCCACTGCCTCTCAGCTATGTCACTTTGCTATAATAAGTACCAATAACATGCTGATTGTCACCAGCACGCGGTCAACAGAGACGCAACAAACACAAGCTCAAGAAAACTTGCATCAGTTCTCAGTAGTGGTTGTGCAAGTGGGAAGATATTACCTCGTCTGCTGCTAACTTTTTATGCTCATAACAAAAATGGAGCATGCAATCTAATGTGAGGTCATAACCAGAGGTGGCAAAAGTACACACATTCTTTACTCAAGTTAAAGAGGAAAAAGTACAGGCTCTGAAAGGGACTCAAAGTATACAGTATGAGTGAAAAGTAGCTCTCTGAAGGACATTTCTTTCTGTGCAAAGCTAACTGAAGCTCACCTTTTCTCCTCGGTTGAGTCTTACTCTCTTTTCTGTTTCGTTTTGTTACGTCATGTTACATCTGTCGTCATGATGTGCACTGATTGATACACCAAGGAATTGCCTTTTTTATGCATTTTTGTCCCATGCATTTAAGTTGAAGTCAGTCTTGATGTTGGGAAGGCAATGTGCTATTATGTAAAAATGTAAGCAGTAGAAAGTACAGATATTTGTGTTGAAATATGGGCAGTAAAAGTAAAAAATGTCAAAAAATAAATACTCAAGTCAAGTCCAGATACCAGAAAACTACTTCAGTACACCAGTGAGGTATATACTTTGTCACTTCCCACCTCTGATCAGAACAGTGATAGCTTTGTTTTGAGAAATGTGACAAAGAAGCATGACAATATGAGTCTTACCTGTGATAACTGTGCCGTACTCAAACTTGGCAAACTCTCAAACTGCCAACACTTGTCTCTGCATTAAGTAACTCAATCAATCATCATTTTTCTCTGTCAAACATCTTTTCATGCTCCTCCCTGTGCTCTGGCATCTTTGCTCACTCACAAACAAATAAAGGAAACCACCAAACAAAAAAGAATTTCTTGTACGCCAATCAAAGGGCTCTAAAAGGAAAAAAAAAGTTCAAATATCAGTGTAACATAATAAGAAACTATGGAGGAATTCTTAACACACTGGTGACAAACATACCACACAGTACAGTGTATGCCCTCCAAAAAGAAAACAAAGTTTCCTTAGGGTATTTGGGATTTTTCTGCATGCTCAAACACATTTTTGATGTACTATGTTCTTGCAAGAGACTATGAAGCCCAATTCATGAATGAAAGACTGACGAAAACATCAATAGGTGACTGGCTGGTGCAAAAGAGGGAAAAAAGAGAGCAAAAAAGGCAGAGAGACGGGAAACAAAGCAGGAGGGGACAGAGTGAGACGGACAATGATGTCCATTGACAGAGGTGAGCCTATCATCTAACTCTGAGAACACATGGACACACACGCGGACAGAGAGTGAGTGAAACAGACCAAAAATGCAAAAAAGGCATACAAACATGCCTACACACACATTAATATGCATGTCGACGTATCTCAGCCCACTCCAGTGAAAAACATACACAATAACTCTAATGTACTTGCTAACGTAGAGCTAGAGTGCAGCAGTTCTTATAGTCTAAAGACTAAACTATGACCCACAAACACATTCAAATATGGATTTATTCAGACCACAAACTGTCAGAGATCTAAAGTCTACTGATGCACATTCATATATTTACATTAACCTAATCTAACCTCATTAAAACACACATTCACGCTCACATTCTTTACACAGATAATCACACAGACGCAGAACACAGCAAACTTTCACTACCCTCTCCTATAGCTCACCAGCAAAACTCAACCTTACCTGTGAGTTTTCAGTTCCTTTCAGTCACTCTTCTGTTTGAATGTCAGTTGACACAGACATGCACACGAAATCGCACATGCAAAAAGAAAAAACCCAGTTTGAGGTGCTTCAGTCTGGCAGAAAGTTAAGGGAATAGTAGCCACTTACAAATAAGAGAAAGAGCCAAGAGTGAAGAGATCAACTTTCTTCAGCAGTCCCAGCCAAACAATGAGGAGGAGAGGAGGAGAAGAGAGGGGGGAGAGGCGGAGTTACAGCACATTCCAGCTAAAGCAGTGAGTAATGATGTCACGTTCAGAAAAAAAAGGAAAAACAAAGAAGAAAGGAAACAGAGAAGTGGGGATAAAAAGCCAGGACTGGATCAACAAACCTGAAAGTGGCCCAAGACACTCAAATGATACAAAAACTTAGGTTTCTCTCTCCCTGTCACACTCTCACACACTGCCTTACTGTCAACTGCTTTTTCACATAACTGCCTGGTTAAAACAAACACATTGCACATTCTGTTATTTCTTATGACACACCCAAGTGCAAAGTGTAGCAATGCAGAGCTGAAGAACTTCAAGTATTTGATCTGAAACAAGGAAGAACAGGTAGACCAGCGATCATTACAGTAAATATCTGCTGGAAATGAGAGGAAGTTCTCATTTTAAACAGACGGAAAACTAGAAAATCCAGAGAGATAATGCTCTCAAGAGACAGCTTGAGAGAGAAAATTGTTACAGGAAAAAGAGATAGTCATCATGGAGGAGGATTGAATGAATGAAGATGGGGGACCAGCGGCTGAACAAGAAGAGTTTAAAATCAAAACAAGCAGTGATTGGTGTGTAGCTGTGTGTGTGTGTCATTAGGAAAAACTTCTTTTATCTCCTTCTGCACATCCCTAACTCAGTGATTCACACACACAAAACAGACAGACACATACTGTACACACACACACACACACACACACACAGACAAGCTTGAATGGTTGAGGGAGGAAAAATAGAGCTCACAGTCAGGTGCTAAATGTGACTCACTCACACACTCAGCGTGTATGTGAGCAGTCCACATTGTTTGCGGTAAGTGGGTTAAGCAGCTAATGAGTGACCAAGCCGGAAGTGAAACACCAAGACATTTACCACACACAGTGGAGTGCAGCGATGGCACAAGATAAACCCCCTGCACTCAAGCCATTCCCAAACGTCCTACTTCTGCATTTTTCCTGACCAGCTTTATCATGTTGAGTGGACACGGGCATATGTTTGCTCCCACTGACAAGGACACAAGGACAGATACCCTGGCTGTCCATCCTGAGAGGGCTCTTATAATTCCTGATGATCTTACACCACTGAGCTTAAATGTTTTGCTGGTGACTCAGAAGCAAGCCAGGAATGTGTTAGTTTGAATAAGTTTGAAACCTGCATTAATATCACTCATCAGTCATGTTTCACTTAAGCCGGGCTCAGACTAGGAGCTTAACCATTTTGAAATGTGGTTGCATCACGCACATAAGAAGAAACTTCACAGTTCTTCTCTCTAATCTCAAACATGCACACACTACACGATTTGCAGTGCAATGTACCAACTTACATGATCTCTTGGGGAAGCAGATGTAAACAAAATGACTGCCGTGGTGCAACCCCTCCTGCAGTAAAGCTTTGCAGGGAGAAAAAACAATACCACAGCGCTGAACTAGTCTGGATGAGAGAATGGTAGATGAGATGCAGTTAACATGGGCTGCCTATTCTTTAGCAAGAGGTGAGGTGAGATCAGTGGAGGTGAGATCAGTTTTTTGATCAGGTCGGTTTCGGTATAATAATATAATAATCAATGGTAGTTACTATTGACAGATACTTGCTTCTTTCATTGGCTATTGCGGTCTGAAAGTACTGACATAATCATCCACATTTTAACCAGATAATCTGGGCCGAACATTGGTACAGAACGAGGTCCAGACCAGATTTCTCCTCCGATTGTCGAGAGGGGTGAATCGGGGATAAATCAACCCAAAAGTCCTGTAGCCCAAGGCGGCTTTTATTTTACTCTGAATGTCAGTTATAATGATTACTGCAATCATCAGACTGTGCTTTACACGTTGGACTTAATCCGGGATTGGGCCAGCTTTTGCAATATAGGACCCTGCATTGCGCTCTAACTGCAGCGAGTTCAAATCAGTTCCCGGAATGACCCACTTTGGGGTAAAGTGACAGATACAGCTTGCCTGAATCAACTAGCTCTGAAAGGAGAAAAACATCTACTGCTGGTTAGACTGGCTTTATTGACTTTATTGTCACTGGCTGGAGAGATGTGTGACAACATTTGCTATTTTAGACTTTTAAGATAAGTGTGCTGAGTGCTTTGTGCTTGCTTAAAAAGATTAAAGTATTAAGGTAATTTATTAGTTGTTATACAACACAAGGTTGCACAACAATATTAAAGTTGCTACACATAGATCATATATACTTAAGCAATATCACATGAGAGGGAGTGCTGTTGTACTGAAAATCATCACAGCTAAATATCAAATATAAATATCATTATGATATTCACTCCAGCAGCAACCTCAAGTGAGATACTGCTTTTATAACAACAGTTAAAAGAATGGCATTCATTAGTTAACAGTAATATGTGTCAAGAGATGATGATTTCTTTGTTTATTTATTCATTTTTTTGGCAATACATACACGTGTTCCTGCACACTAACATTAGCTTGCTAACTACTTTTTATATGTTGACACGTTACAGCAGTAGATCTCTAGTAGTTGTTCAGAGTGTATTCAGCTCGCTGTTTTTAACAGACCGAATGTTCATGTTTATATTTTTGAGACGCAGGCCAAATAATCGGACCAACACCGCTTGAAAAGGACTTGAACTGCTTCCAAACAGATTATAGTAGAGTTTGTTTGTGGTCTGAAAGCAAATAGGAAACCAACCACAGGATTTTATGATAACAGATATATGACCTTAGCATGATTTTAAAAGCTAAACTACTAATAAATCCATCTGCTGATCTTGAAATCTGTTCAGGAAGCAATTGTATAATTGATCTATATAAGCCATGTATGTATTTAGGCAAATAATTTCTTTCACTCTAAAGCAGAGTGACACATGTACTTAAAAGTCCCAGTGATATTGTACTCTATATCAGCACTCATAGAACGTCTCTCTTACAATCAAATTACATGGTTGGAATTTACTGCTGTATAAATATAATTAAATCTAGAATCAAAATAATGCTGAATGAAATAATATAGTGCTGAAATAATGCTCTCTTTTAATATGAGACTGCTTAATGTTTTATTTAACTGGTCTCACATTCTGTCGGTCAGTCACTCCATCTAAGTGCAAGTCTGTGCAAGAACAAACTCTGAAAGGACTAAAACATACACAATGTATAGTCACTTCTTTATTCTTGGAATATTAGTCATGGTCTGAGTAGTAGGCATCCAGATGTGCAGTGTATGGTGTGTGTATGTCTGTGCATGTGCAAAATCCAGTCACAACTAAGTCTGAGACCCTCTGTGAGACATATGCACAAAGCTGCTGGAAAAAAAAGCTTAAGGGAGGCAGTGTATTGTGAGGCAAAAGGAACAGTCAATGCTACATTCAGCAGAAATGGCATCCAACAGCGAACAAATGAATGAAGTCATCATGATGGGTTAAAAGTGCAGTTTAGTCATGGATTGGTAAACCAACCAACCAACCACCAGCTGCCTCTAAATCCACCCTGCATACGAAAGCCTTTCTTTCACAACATGTTGACTAAGTCAACCCAAATCACACAATAAAAACAGAGATTTCAACTTACATTGTTGAGCTCTCTCTGGTTTCCATACAGAGGGTGGTACTTCCTGTATTTTCCCTGGCGGTATTTGTTGGTGATGAAGCGCCGTCGTTTGTCGCTGCAGCTACAGGGCGTCAAAGCTTCACTTGGTGGGACATTAGCTGCCCAAAAACTGTTTACACGCTCGTTGCCTAGCAACAGGAACACCTGCATCACAGGTAGGGTTTAGGAGAAGTATTTCCACATTAACAAGGGTGGGAAGCACATGTGACAACATACAGTATGAAATTTATGAGGTATGTGTGTATATTTTTAGCTTTCTTATTTTAACTGCATTATATTGGACCAAGATGCTAGTATTCACTACTCTTATGTGTGTAAATTAATATAATGCAGCCCATAACTACCTACTGCCTCAGAAATGACCAGAGTTGAATCCAAACTCCGACACAGTGTCAACAATTATTTGACATTCTAAGCATCACAATGACTAACTGGAGGCTATTTTATTTAACTTTATTATGTTACACTAGTGTACCAAAGAAACTGGTTAATTAGTTGGTCATGATTTTAAATTCTGTGTAAAAAATACTCCAAAACAACGGTTTTCATAAGGCTTTAGGTAGATTTTGTGTGTGTCTGCGCGAGTGTTTGTGTGTGTGTACCTGTATAAGCTCTTCTGTCCAGACTTTCCTGTCCATCTTCAGACTACGAACCTTTGAGATGCTAGGACCCAGTCCTCTGTGCTCTCCTGTGACACACGCACATAACAAATTACATCCTGATCATGTAACAGTACTGTGAAATTCTACAACAAGTTGGCTGCAACCATTCGAAGAGTCACCAGGCTAGCTGATATTTGTCTAACACTCCTACCGCTGTCATTGCAACACAGCAAAAGAAACCACAACAACAATCAATATATTCCCTGGAGAATTCAAAACACATTTTGAAGACCTGTATGAAAATGTAGATACTCAAAAACATGCTAAAACTTTGTTAAACAGATTCACACTGACAAATGTACAAACTTAGAAGTACAACAAAAACACATGTACACACAAATCCAAACCCACACACACAAACACAAACCTGCGCATCGTTTGCAGACCACCACACACAAGTTGATGGCAGCCCATTCCGGCTTGGGAGCCCCGCAGTCGGCACAGAGACTGTTGCTAGGCTCCGCCCAGATCCGCTCTGCCACCTCTCTATTCGACAAGGCTTCACCTATCGCATCCCGCATGGCGTCCACCCATTGCTCCCGCATCTGCTCTGACTCTGCGATGAAACTACGAACAGAGACAAACACACGGCCAAGTGTTAATGCCGACATGATGGTGTCAATAACAACTACCAAGTGACAGAAATTAGAAAGCCTGTGTTTGCCCTGTTTGTGTGTGAGAGTGTGTGTGTGTGTGTGTGTGTTTCCTTATGCTCATGAGCCCACTGAGCACTGGCTCTAACTCTGCTCTTGTTTTGCTAAATATACTTGAGACAAAGACTGGAAATATACGAACACATACACAAATACACACAGACAGTCAAATTTGTGTCTTGACGCAGACTCGCATGTCTGAATCCTTCCTCTTCTCATCTTAAAATAAACACACACACTTCTCAAACGACAAGAGCTGCAAAAATGCACACTTAGACAGAGACACACACACACACTGACACACAGTCCCAACTCTTATACAAATACACAAGCCTTTTCAGATTTCCCCATCCTGTCAAGCTGAGCTCTTGCACTGCAGGCTGTGCACTGTCAGCCAAAAGACCACACGCACCACACCAACACATACACTTGTGCACACACATCTGCCTCGCTCTTTTTCACACTCACACTCACACTTGTACAAAGGGCTTTTCACATTCTCGATAGATATCCAGCTGAGAACTCTGAGGACAGTTGGACGGTGGGAGTTCTCAGTAAAACAACATGATCTAATTTCCCATAAGTATCCTAGCACCAAGACCAACTCAGCCTGACTCCAACTTACAATGAAGAATGATAACTTTATCTTTTATGGGAAAACATAAACCCAAATGCTGAGATGAAAAAAGTAATAATCAGCAAGACTACATACAGCACAATCAAATATGTGCATGCACAGGACACTTGCATAAGATACATACACAAAGCATACATACAGGTCAAACGTTTACAAACGTGTTCATTTTTGTGTACATGCTGTACCTGAATATGCGGTAAGGTGTGGTGAGATCAAAGCTACGACGATCTGTTTCTTTCACATTTCCTACATTCATCTCAATGGCTGTGATACCCACTCCTATACGATAATCCTGGAAGAAAAAAAGAAGAACATAGTTTGTTTGTTTTTTTTCCGGGTGAGTGGCTTTTTCTTTCAGTATCAGTTCCTTTACTATATCAGCTTAACTATTTCTTTTAATGAGGAGTAGGATAAAAGTATCTCCACCAGTTAATCTACAAATTTAACCTTAAATTTAGAGAATGATGTTCCATTTCTTGTAAACTTCCTCAGCTTAACACACACAACAATCTAACACAGGTTTATTTGAAGCATGTTATCTATGCATGCTGCTCGTCTCTGCAGTTGCACACAGCGGGTCCTCACCTCTATGTTTTTGTAGAGGAAGACTTTATCTGAGGCGACAACAGTATAAAGTTTGGAGCGTAACCCTCTGAGCTCCAGACAGCCCTGATAGTCTGGTGTTAAGGGTGAGCTTGGGCTCATGGTGCTGCGCGGATGGCGCCCCCTAGTGCAGTCCTGCAGTACAGTCACCCAGTCATTCCTCTCAGCTGGAGGGAAGTGTAAACAAATGCATGAATTAACATGGTTCCTGAAACATGCAGGTAGAAATACATGTCAACAAATGTACATGTATATTTGTACATATATGCCGGAAGACATATGCACATGAGATATTCTAAACAGTTAGATACATTTGTGCGGTCATATGTAGGTGACCTCAAAAAACAGACAGACCTTCACTTTCAGCTCTGAAGATGAATGTTCGGTTGTGTGTGACGACCTCAAACTTCAGCTCTCCCACACTGGTCACGCTAGTGATGAAGGCGGTAGAGATAAGCCCCTTTGAATATACCTCCTATAAGACAAACACACACAACAACAAATACTCAATTAAACAGATCCATATCTAACATACAGCACGCAGGGAGTGCACGTGTGTTTGAGTGGGCAAGTCAGTCTTAATGCATGGCTGTATCTCACTGGTAATCTACGCAGAAAATGAGGAGATAAAACCAATTTTTTGAAAAAACTTTAAAACTATTTTTATCCTGGGATTTCTGTTGTCAGTCAGCATGAAGAGAGTTTGGCGGCAGTTGATGAGGACTGAATCGACTGGATGCTTCAGTAACATTGGCATCCTGCTCGCGTCTCGCTGTTGATGTAGATTACCAGTAAGAGTGACTAATGTGATGATGTGATGCAGTTACTACACGTTTGTTGTTACCTTCTCGTTATCAAAGTATCTCAGGTAGTCAACATCCAGCTTTACCCATCGTCTCTGATAATAAAGGGCCCTGTGTACAAGAACACACACACACACAACCACAACCACATATTCAAAAGTGTGAAGCACATACTTCTTTCATTGTAATTCAAGAGGGACTAGGATAGAGGCTTTGCATTGTTAACTAATGTTAGTAATTTAGTGACACATATAATGAATGTCATGTTTAAGTGTAAAGCACAGCAGATATCTGTGCAGAGTACTGGTTGGTTTTATCTTTTTTTTTTTAGATCCTTAGCTTGTATGTTTATGTGTTGTCATTCATACCCCTGAGGTGGATTCTTGTCCAACCAACCCATCTTGATGACAGCAGCGAGCTGAGAGCTGTCTTCTTTAGTGGCTGAAGACAGTCTGCCACTAGATGGCAGGTAGACGCTGCCTTGCAGGTTGCTGAGGCCCTCCTCTTGCCATAGCGTAGGCCTTTTGAATGCACAGACACAAGACACAAACACACATATACACTTAGTAAACAAAAATAACAGACACATAGAGTGTATAGTACATTCTAACATAGAACGTGAAACACACTGTGTGAAATCAATCAAAGTATTAATTCACATATATATGAGGGGTTAATTTGCAGAAGAAAAATTTAGGATATTAAAGACAAACAGAGATATCTGTTATAGGAAAAGAAAAAAAAACTCAAATATGTTCTGTAATTATTTAACAGTTGATTGTTTCTATGAGGACACAACTGTTGCTCGAGGGTTAAGATGCACAACCGAGGTGCTATGGAGACGCAGGGCACACATAGCTGCAGCACCTCTGACCCGCTGGGACACGCAGCAGATAAAAGAAATAGAAAACTGTTTTTGTGAATAACAGCCCGATTGTTTTTGTATATAAATGTGTTAGTGCGTTTGGTGTACTCTTATTTCCAACAAGGGCATACAGATTACACAGTCTACCTGAATCATCCAGGGCATCTGGTACACTGTGCCCCCCTCTTTGTCCAACACTACTCCACTGAGGAGAGATTTCTTGATAATAAGTCAGTTTCTCATCAAAAGAGTTAGTTGTCCTTTTTCCCTGCCCTTGGCACAAACACACACACTCACACTGCCTGTGGCACGTGTGACCGCCACGTGCTGCCTCACTGACGTCTTTTGGCATTTAATTTTCACAGTGTCCACCAAACAACATATTTTTTCTTGTCTCAACTCCACAACAAAAACACTGATAGTCCATATTCCATATTTCCATATTCGTCTCGATCCCAGACAAGAATAAAGCGGCATTCCTGTTCAAACTGAGGTCCCTCTGAACCTCTTTGAAATCTTTGCTTTGTGCACTTACAACTACTACAAAGTTAGCATATGCAAATGTGTGCAGTTATTACTGTATTATTCTTAATCTGTATATTCTTAATTTGCATATAATTCTTGTATTTAATTTATTTTTCTAGTGTACTGATTCACCAATTCAAATTCCTCTGGCCTATTGTAGAAACATGGCGGTGCAACATGGCAGCCTCTGTGGAAGATACACCATAAACACCTCATTCTGAGATAATGAAACCACAACGATTCTTATTTTCAAGTGATCCATAGAAATCTCATACACTAGCCCTTTAGTCAAGCAAGCTAAATGGTCAATAAAAAAGATAAACTAGCAAAACATTTTTTGTTGAGCTCTGCACCATTTCCACTGGACGAGTCAGGAAGGCTGAAGCAACAATGGCTGAACTCAACTTTGGGATTCACAGAGTTTTGGGCACCAGTGGTTTGAGGCTCAGAACATTCTACACCTTATGCCAGGCAGTGTACATAAATGCAAATGTTGAAAGAGAACCATTGTGCATAGAGATTCAATTATTTATGAATTAAATAAATTGGCAAGACAGTCATTTCAACAAAACCAGTAGCATTTTTTTTAATGTGATCAAGCTTCAACTGACCTTTCCCAACATTTCAAGCTCTTCAACAGTTGCTACACTGAACAGTGACAACACTCGTGCATCTGTGAGTCAGGCGTCTACACTAAATTATAATTGTTAGACAAAGAATTGCATTTACAGTAAATTTTTTTGGCACAGATAATTCAAGCATAAGTAGTATATCTCTAAAGTGACTATAACTAAGGTTATAGTCATACTAAACACAAAGCAAATACTTCTAGACTGTATATTCAACGAGCAAACAAAGACTCAGAGCAATTCTGGTGGGTAAACAGATATCTCATTTCTGGTGAGCACTCAAAACCACACTGAAGCTATACGCGGATAAGTAAGGTCAGCGATGTACTGACTACAAAAGTCAAATCTCCCTCTGTGGTTGCTTGCTGACTTCTTTCTATTGTATTGCCTGCGCCTGAGTGTGAGTTTCTGGGCTTGCGTTAATGGTTTGTTTGTGTGTCGATGCATGACTCACTCATCATCGTCCAACAGCTCATCGTCACTGCACAAAGAACTGTACCGTCCCTTTGACGGTCCGGGCACTTGCAGGGTCATATCCTACGGGAGGAGACAGCCGTCATCCACATTGTGCGGGAGGAGAAGAGGAAGAAGTGTGTAAATTAAAGAAGGAAACATTCTCACTTACTCTCTCTGGCGTGTTCATTCGATGAACACTGGGGTAAAACAGGTCTGGATCCTCGTAGTCATCAGAATTATCATCGAGCGAATCCAACCCTGAGGGAGGGAGGAGACGACAAGAACAAACAGAGATGTACAGCTTTGGTTAGCTTAATGTCTGGTTTGCTGGGT
Source organism: Lutjanus campechanus (assembly GCA_027495735.1). NCBI lineage: Eukaryota > Metazoa > Chordata > Actinopteri > Lutjaniformes > Lutjanidae > Lutjanus > Lutjanus campechanus. Next base: position 22,901 of record JAJHUR010140454.1, on the reverse strand, counting down.
CCTGTATGTGTAACACACAAAGTGTGTGTTTGATTTGGAATGTAATCTTTCCATTTTCGTTTGGTAGAAAAATAATTAAAACAATGCTGATGAATACATCTGGCAGGACAGACAATACAGAGAGAAAAAAAATCTACAGACTGAACGCTGAACATCCATTTGACTTTACTTGAGTTGAATAATAGCACTGATTATACCAGTTACACAAGTTATCTCTCTCTGGATTAGAGTGGCAGCTGTCGTAATCCATGTGAACACAGAAACTAAATGGAGAGAATAGCTGAGCATGTCATTGGTTATATATCAAATACAAGTTTGTCAGTGTAGTTAGACTCTCTAAACTCTCTTAAGAACTAGTTTTTCAGGTTGAGCAACAAATAGCAAAATGAGAATATTAGATAGAGTCACATTCCCTCTGGCACATGGAATAAACTAAACAGTATCAAGTTGAAAGTTTTAGGAGAGGCAAATACTGTCTGAACAGATGCTGTTTCTATTAAGCACTGAAGCCCAAGTCCAGTGGTATACAGTGTTGGGGTGTAGTTAACTACATGTAATTATAGTACTACTAGTTTAACTACCATTTGCAGTAGTTAGGTTGTAGTTTAACTACATTCAAAGTTCAGTAGCTTTTCAGTAGTTGACTACTTTGGGTCATGTAGTTTATTACAATACAAACTACATATTCATAGTATTCTCATGACCTTTTTGGTCATACACTGTGCCACAATGTCACAGCTTATTTGAAATGATTAATGACAGTCACCAACTATTTAAATAAAATCACCTCTGCGACCATACAGTATGTGTGAACAAAGACTATGAACTTTCCCAGAAATTTGGGATTTTCTTCATTCCACATCAACAGCTGCTCCCTACCCTCTCCTTAAAACACCTCCTCCGGTTGCCTAGGTGAGGATTGGCCTGTCCTAGTTCCTAAATCAAACGCACCCACACTTTACTCAGTGTCATCTCAGCTCAAGTGAGATTCCAGACTCAGATTGTGAGCATTTCCCATGATGTAGTATGGATGGATTTTAACTATTTTTGCGAGTAGGTTTAGTTTGATAAGCCACATTTTTAAAAAGATGAATCGAAATGCTGTTTAACTACTTTTAACTACTTTTCATCGTGAAGCAGGCAGCTAGCACTGGTGGCACATGTTAGCGTACACAATATCAGTAACAAGAATAAAAAACACTTTGGTGTTCCAGTGAAAAATAACTTTTAACAAACTGTCCTGGTGATAGTACTTGAATTGAACTATACTGAGATTCTACTTGAGATGCCAGGCTCAAGAGATGCCACCAGTTCCATAATAATAACTCGGAGCTAACTTTGACTAATTTAAACCTGGTTTACTAAATGCACATTCATGACTTTAAAACAGACATCTGAGACATCAGGTACAGATCACATCATCTCCCAATGAAGAGAGCAGGGATGTAACAGAGCTGCATTGTTTATGGTCACAGTAATCAGTTTCATTTCTTTAATTTTCATTTCATGACATTTGTGACATGAGCAAAAATGCTACTTTCACTATGAGGCACAGTCATGAAAATTATCTATTCACTCTTTTAATTACAAACACCGATACTCAAGTAAAAGCAGCAAGAAGATACATTTATAAGCACATATGTATGTTGAGTGAAATGCTGTGCTGATACTTCAGATTGTTTAAAGTTTGAGTTCTACATTTTAGTTAAACAATAACTGCAGCCCATACATCAAGTTGTGATAAATCTGACATGCGCTGCAGTTTGACTGTAACTCACTGTACTGTTTGTTCACAGCAGTAAAGAACGAATTTTGAAGAGGAACTTGGGCGAGAACACTGAGTTTCGATCTGTTTAGCAGACTGCATCACTGGTTAAAGCTGAGGTAGGCAGTTTATTTTTGGCGTCAATAGGCAAAAATTTCATAATAACACTTCAGCATATTTTTATTCAAGTAGTGTGATGCAAAACTAGACTTCTGCTTCTGCTCTTGGCTTTGTTTTCAGGCTTTGGCCAGCCAATGACGGGAGCCACCAATCCAATGATTGATTGATTGTGATCTGACAACCTGAAGGGTTTACTGCAAAGTGAGATTACCAGAAAACCAGAGCTGTCAATGTCATGATAGTGCCCTTTTAATCTGGCTACATCACGATGGTAACTTATGCTGAACTCATAACCTGGCCCGGAGGAAGCTGTGTTACGTTTAGAGTTTCAGATAAAAACATCTGTACAAAGTGTCACTCTTTACCTAATACTTCTCCTGATAGTGTTCTTTCTAGTGTTCTAGGCACTATAGATTCTTCACTGAGGGAAAACGTTAAACATGCAAAGTTGCTGAGCTGTACATTCTCGATGATGGAAAAAAATGTTTTTTTTTCCTGTTTGCTTCATGTAATGTTGACATTTAAATTTAATACAGTAGATCATCCACACTCACAAGTCTGTTTTACACTGCTGATATTGCTGCTCAGAACAATGATGAGAAAACTGATTGGTCCAACCTATTTATCATGGATAAAATCACTAACATTTATATTATTTTGATTTTTCCACAAACTTAAGTGATTTCCTCATATCCTTTATTAATGTGAGACTTAAGTATAATGTTTAAATCTGCTGGATCATGTTTAAATGTTAAATGTGCAGCTGTCACATTAGAAATAAGAAACGGCATTAAGAGCACATTAAGTTAATTAGAAATTTTCTGCCGGCATTCTTCGCATGCCTTATTTGCAACAGTGTTGTTTTTTGTCCAAATATATTTTGTATATTCTCCACAGCTCTCCATTATAAGGACTCGCTCATCTTGACTGAAGTAGGAGTCATGTGATCGGTCTGCTTTTGTGCAGAAGAAGAGGTTTTGTAAAGCAAACTCATGGGGGGAAAAAAAGCCAGAGAATGTTGAGCTTCCTTTGTAGCACAACCCTCAGGGAATGAGACTAAACAATCAACTATGTCCCAAGGATGGGTATTGCAAATTACCATCCACTATAAACACTAAGGATAGCCGTTTTCAGGTTGTCTACTGTATCTGTCCCAATCAAAATAACCATAAATAGATAAACTCACTTCCTGCACCTTAAGGTGGAGCTAAGCTTGTGGCGCACTTAACTGGAGGCAGGATAATCTGAAGTTTCCACGTTAACTTAATTCTTATCTAAAACTGCTGTAACTGATTATCTCTCTTTCTAAAACACCAATCAGTAGCAAATTAGAACAGTGTAGGTTTCAAAATTAACCATTAATCATGTGTCTTGTCTGACAAAAAGGTTTGATAGGTTTAATGGACACATGCAACATCTTTTCTCAACATTGAATGTAAAGAAAACTGCACATTAAGAACTACATCTAGTTTAATCTTCACTCATGTCCTTCTACCTCAAACAAGTGCAATACATAGCAGTCTTTCTTGCATATATGCAGGGTCATGTTAAGTTTATCCTGTGCCAAGGGGTCACATAGAGAACATTTCTGAAATATCTCACCACAAGAAGAAATTGACAGAAAGTTAAGTTCCTTTTTAAAAAAAAAAAAAATTCATAGTTGTATAGTATTCCTCATCTCTGCAGCATAGACAGAAATCTAAGTTGACGATAATTCAAGCCACAGTCCTGTAAAACATAAAAATCCAAATAGACTTTACAAACCTGCATATAAAAAAAAAAAAAAAAAGTGATTATACTTCTTACTGGACTCACGGGGAGGATTGGAGACCTTCTTGGTGGGCAGAGCCGGCTGTGTGTCGGGTTGAGTTGACTGTTGTGGGTTTTCTGCAGTTTGGGGTGTCCTGACACGAGGTGGGACCTGTGGGGTTTGGTCCTTCTGCACCTCATCAGCGGGTGCCTTGGTTGGAGAGGGGCTGGAGGATAAAGGGAGAGAGGATAAGTCAACACTGGTTTGGGGAGCATGAGGGGAGTCCTCGGACATGGCAGCAATCTGAGGTCGGGTGAAAATCCCAAAAAGACGGCTGATTCTGAACATCCTCTGTCGGGAAGGAAAGCCCTTCTCCCTCTTTGTCCCCTCCAGTCTTTTCTCATTCCATAGTGAAAACTACAAAAACAACAGCATTTTTGAGGTTTTACTCAAGGCACCAATAACAAAAAAAAGAAAAAAGTCTGGTTGCAGGCAAAAAGGCTACCCAGCGCTCTGTACGAACTGCATGAAGAAAAAGACTGAATCATTCTGATAACAACCCTGGTAACCTGATTCAGTCCACTTTATTGACTGCTGCTCTGAACCTTGAAGAGTCTTCTTCAGTGGTACGAGAACTGAACACAGTGCTGTGGGAAACTGGCTTCCCTCTGCTCCCCTCCTGACTTTCTAGTTTTCCCTCCCTACTTCTGGTTAAAGCAGCAAGTCTGAACCTGCATGTAAACATAGCATACCTCTGGGTCCCCTGAAAACACACACACAAACACAGTGTGTGCGCACCAGAGATGTGCCGGTATACCTGTTGTACAATATAAGGTGGTGAAAGATTCTAACTACTATACCACAAACATTTTCTATTTCTATAAACACCTCATCAGTTTTGTTTCAAATGTCTTTTATTGGAAGCATTTGTGCAAGAGGCTTGACTTTCTTGCTGAATAAGAAACTGCTTCAGGTTTTACAATATTTCACAAACATGGCTTAACATGAAAGAGAGAAAAAAGAAAAATTAGGTTTGCCTTAAATGATAAATGATTGTTTAATCATTTATCATTTAAGGCAAACCTAATTTTTCTCTAAGTGGAGTATATCAGTTGGCTCCTTGATCCACAACCTCACTGGGAGGGCTTCGGCTTTCGTTCGTTCAAAATTTTAGTATACGTTTTTTAGCCATTATTAGCCCATAGGAAATAAAGTGTTGTTGAGAGGTAGCCAGTTTTCTAAAAGCTTCCAATATTCCCAATACAATCATTTCTGGATCTGTTTTCAGAGGGATTTTCAGTGTACAGGAAAAGATGCTGAGTAAACATGCATTGTACTCGCAGGGAAATTAAATCGTTAAATTTTTTTTTTTGTAGAATTCAGGGCCAGTCAGGAGGGCCAGATTTTCCATTTTTTAGTGTTTAAATCGTTTCTGAGATGTCCTTTGCTCTTATTTCTGAGCCTAATTCCTCATATTCAGTTTCTGCTTGAAGGTTGCATTTATCCAAAAATAGACAGTGACAGCAACTCTCCCTTTTCTGATCTAATCTTGTGCATTTTATGGTTGTTTTCTAATTTACAAAGTTAAAGGTTTGATGGGGTTATCACCAAATTCAAATAGTTTCTGTTTGATGAATTGAAATGCTCTGCTGATTTTAGCTGAAAGTATTTCATTTAATTTTAATTTGAGTGCAGAAATTTTGGTGGGTAGCAATTTCTGCATCCAGCCGTTTTATTTGCTTTTCTAGCTTGATTTGCTCTGACTTCCTTCTCTTATTCTGAGTTGCTTGGAATGAGATGATGCAGCCTCTGAGGAAGGCTTTACAGGTTTCCCAAAGCAGTGCAGGAGAAACTTAAAGTATTCACAGAACTTGGTTTCTGTGACCATTTGAGAATTGAGCCTCCAACTTACCTATACTGGGACATGTCTGGAATTAAATCAAAAACTCAAAAATCGAAATTTGTGTTTAAATGGAATGCCTTTACAAATTAAAACTGCAGTGCCCTGAGCTTTAGAGGAAACAATTGGAGTAGTATAGTTGTCCTATCCACCTACTTCTCAGTCTGTTGTGTAAACCATTCTTGAGTCTCCTGTAAGAAAATTATGTCAGTGTTAAGGGATTTTAAGTGAGCTAAGATTTTGCCCCGTTTAATTGGTTCATTTGCACCCTTGATATTCCAGATACAGAATGCAAGTCCTTTTCCTCCTATTTTGCTTGCTACATCGTCTTGCATACCTTAAAGTATGTTATCAAGTATAGTCTGGGTGATCACCCACCCCCCACTCACGCGCATAAATCTCCAAGAAAAAATAAGATAGTGAGAATGAAATGCTCAATCCTGAAGTAAACAAGAGATGTAACACCCAGATATAAAAATAAATCTCCTAAAGAACTCGGAGCAATAGTCTTAGAGCAACCTTTAGTTCAATTGACTTCTAATAAATACTATTATGAACTAAGTAACTCTGCAACCTTAATGTGTTCATAAATTTAACAGAACAAGGAGTGTTTGTCTTGGGCAGAAATTGCCCCGTTAATTAAGTTCCATAGGATTAAACTCTTGTGGGATAAATGTCCAGTCTGTTTGCATTTCAAGAACAGAACCACTTTGTACTTTGGAATGTATAAAGCGATTCAGCACATGGTATAACAGGGCATCAAAATACGGAACCGAATATGTAATTAACCGTTAACTCTCAGTCATTATCTGATTTGCAGTGTACAAAACAGTGAGTCAGAGAGGAAACGTGTTCCAGCTTTTATAAGACTTGAAGAGGGAGTCAATGCTGTCATATGTGACGCGGAGTACAAGAGTCCAATTCAGACTCCTGGTATTTTTCTCAGTATTCCACTGATTTTGAGAAAAAAAATGCTGTCTGTTTGACGACTTCCGGGGTAATATCCTGAAAGATTCATATCTGTTGTCCGTGGTATGACAGGTTCCTATCCTTTGCCACTTTTCAGAGAATTTCCTCCAATACATGGCAGGCAGTGGTGTACCTGCAAGATCAGATGTTGCAGGGGTGCGCTGCTATCTGGTTGAGTCAAGCATGGGCTTCGCTTTGACCGTGTTCTTTGCCTTCCTTCACTCCGGCTATCCTCGGATTTTGACGCTTTGTGCCCCCCTCCAGATCCAGATCTTTCTGACAATTTAGTCACCAAGCTGGAGACGCACTCCACTTCAGCTTTTATCTCATCTGTAGCATCGGAGCTAGTGGTAACCACTAGCTCAAGCTCTTGGATAGTCTTGCCATGAGCAAGCGAGGTAGTCTGAATGGTTTCTAGCTTACTGCTGATATCGGTCTCCAGTCGTAGAATCTCCCCTCTCAGGGTAGCAGTTACCTCCTCGATGCGAGAGTCTATTTTGGCACATATTTCTTGCTTTACTGCAGAGAGTTCCAGGCCGAGGATTTCAATGGCTTGTAGAGCCGGTGTTTGGTTCGCTTTCTCTTTGTGAGACTGTGTTTCAGGTGAGCCTGGAGCGTCAGTGAGGCCTCCGTCCCCGTCTCTTCTCATTTTTGGTTTGGGTGGCATTCTGGACTGTTTCAAGTTAACGGTGGTGCTAGTGGTATTTTAGTCTTTCCTGTTAGCATGGCACAGCGATAATTTGATTCTTGTTCTATTATTGACTTATTTTGTTTGGAAATGTACAGAGGAACGCAAATGTGCATCTTGGCGCCACCCGAAGTCCTCATTTTATCGGTTTTATTTCTATTGTCAACAAACAAACATGCTTTTACAAGCCAAACACAGACACAGAGGGCACAGAGAACCACGCTCCATGCCCGCCTACCTCTAGATCCTCTATCACTTTCGACGAAAACATTAGCTAATGGACCTTCTGAAGTGTGACGAGTTTGTGGGTAGTGAGTCGTAACGTTGAGAGAAAGAGGGCATGAACTTTACATGGCTGACAGATAGGAAACACCCTGTGTCAAGATACGCACACATTACATTCTTCCTCACAGGTCAGCTTCAACTCTGGCCATGGAATTTGTTCGTAGTAATGGATGCTCAGTTAATCAGCATTTTAACTATTAACACTCAGCAGGAAACACTTCGAACAAGGTTCTCGCACTCGAGCAAGTTTTACAGAGAAGGTGGGTTGCATCAAAAACTAACCAAAAATACAGCACTCTAAAATCTAATTCAGGAATTTTACCTTATGAAGGTCTGAGACTTGGAATGTCATGAATGCCAACCTGTTTCTGTTGATGATGTTTTTAAAAATCTACAAAATACAGTTGATGGTTTGTGTAGTTGGAGTTGTATTTTAGGGAGATTTGAGAAATACTGTGACCATGCCTTTTATCAAGACATTTTGGGCTCTGCTCCAGATTGGGTATATTATCCATGCAGGGAATTGTGGGTTGATCTCATACAGCATCTTACCCTCGGTTATGAACAACACCCCGTGATTCTTTAATTGTTGCACTAGGGCCTACTTGTTCCCACTCCATGTAAATATAGTATAGTTGTAATAATAATAATAATAATAATAATTGAAATACTAAAAATATGATTTTGTTTCCCAATGAAACACAAACACATACACATATGTGTACACATACACACAGAGTCAGTAAACTTGACTTTAAAAGGAAATAACACATTCATTTATCACACATTACCACAGCACAGGGTACAGCACAGCATTTACTCATCTGTCCTATCCAGCACACTGTATATGAAATTTTTTTTTCAAACCACACAATACAGTACATTTGCTATGTTTATTTAACTGATTTACTTGTTTACTTTTCATATTGTTAGTCATTTATTATTGTAAGTCTTAGGGTTGGTCAGAAAACACATAAACTCAAAAACTGGGAAATGAATTCATTCACACAATGTTAAAAAGAACAGTACACTATTTCCAGCCTCACGGGAAAGTCAAAAGTGAACACATCAGCCTGGTTTCCATCCATCCAGTATTGTGAAAGTTCCTCTTTGTTTCTACGTCTTAAGTGATTTTCCTCATTACAGTCTCAATCATCAGCTTTTACACTTACAAGGACTTACTAGAAATTAGTCACACATTACAGGAAACAGAGACCAAACATGAGAATGCCACTTTGTTTCCAAACAAATGTTCAGCTCAGTTTCACAAATAATTGTTCTGCACTATGCCTGAGCCAAATACAGGTAAAAAACAGTTTTTGGTTTCATTTATATTAAAACGGAAAAAGATTTGCCACATTGGACAAACAGAAAGTAGATTAAACAATCATGCAATAGAACCCGACCGTCATTTAATGTACCTTAGAGACAACGTGATCAATTTGAAGTTGTTGCAGTAAGCTGTGTTGACTCTTGGACCGTAGTATACAAGTAAAAAACGATTTAGTCAAATAGACCTTTGTCATGGCAGCCATTTATGATACTATTTAAGGTTCCGTTACGTTCGGGTCAGGGTGCTGCTATTGTGGATGGAAAGCCTCTGCTGCACTAAATGGAATGGGACCTTAATTAGAATCATCAAACCTGTGCTTACACCACTATATCATATCAATTGGCTGCCGGGAAAAAGGTCTATTGTCTGTGAGCTGAAACCAACACAGAAATAAACTGCTGGGTTTAGTTAGCTTTATTTTCAGTGGCCCCTTATGGTGGTAGTGCTATGTCTGTATTAGCTGCCGAGACAAAAAATGCCTACATTTCTACAATATTCACAGTCCAAATAAAAAGACCCATGTGGACATTGCATTGCTTTGTGATGCACTTGGAGTTCCAGCATGAGAAACACATTCACACAGTACCTAACCACACTTAAATTACACTTAAGACACTAAATGTATGTCCTACTCATTAGCACTGTTTAATGATAAACAATGACGGGAAACTGACCTGTTGACACAGTTCCTCCTTTTTCTCAGAGGAAGAGTCCTGAGAGGGGGGCTAGCCCGATGCTATATTTAACCTGCTCTCTACTAGCTAACACATGACATTGGGCTGAAGAAATAAAAAAACACTGCTTTGTTCTTCCACTGTGGAAGCCTATGGAGGACAATATAAACTCATCCTGGACAAATTGCTACACTTTACTCCTAGATCAACTGCCAACAGCTAATACTGTTACAATGTTGACAGATGACAATGACTGTAATGTAGCAGAAAGATAATCTATGCTGCAACACATAGCCAGTTATTTATAGTTTCTGTTTTAAAAACTGTCTTGATGCTATTGCTGATAGGGAGTGCTGTAAAACTAAAAGCACAGTTTTCTCTTAGAAAACACGTGATTTTCATTACAGCTAAACACACCAGAAATGCCTTTGCAAAATCCCATCTTATTGGACATCCAAGTAATACACCAATACCCACGTCAGCTACCTAAACACGTAGAGCTCTGGGAGCAGGCAGGATATCTGCTCTCAGCCAGGATCATTAAAACATTTAACTTACTCTGGTCAAGATAAAACAGACTCATGTAAACACTGCCAAACTTTTTTTCTATTCACTGGAAACAGGTGCAACATAGCAGAAAACATGAACGCAAGAATGAAAGAAAGAAAGGCTTCCTTGTTTGAAACAAGCCAACACAGAACAGAATGAGGAGGGGGATGAGTGATAAGTAGAGCCTGAGAAAAGATGTTTGGATATGATTAGGATCAATCTTACCTGTCCCGACATGTTCAAAAGGAGTCCTCTTCCAAGACGCTACAAAAAGCTTGAACACAAACACATCGGAGGAGATTCTTTTTTTTAAAGCAAAAGGAGGAGGAAATGACCAGTTGACAAGAAGATGGGAGGAGGCAACAAAGCACGCTGACGAAGAAACGAGAGGCGTAAGAGAGTGTGTGAATGTGTGCTGGTAGAGGCTAGAGAAAGTCTGAGGGGAGTTCCTGGTAACAAATCACTTTTGTTTTTCTCTCTACCTTTATTTTCACACCCTCTCATTCCCTCCGCTTGCAGAGATTAATGAGGAGGAGAGTTTTTTTTAACCACTCCGTTCTTCTCCATTGTAACTTCCTCCCTCTCTCTAAAGCTAGTTTCCCTTTAAAACGCAGACAGAGAACACGTTACTCAGAAAAGAACTACTCCAAAGCCTGAGGCAAGGCTCAAGTTTCTTTTCCTTTACAGGTGACGAAACACTCAGACTACACAAACACATGACAAAGGATGAAGGACATATGATAACGGTCTCATCAGTGAAACTAGTTAAAAGAAAAGTTTGCAGTTAAAGGAAAAAGGGGAGGCCCTAAAAAAAACACTCCAAACACTTTTTACAGATCTACAATTTTGCAAACACATCTGTTTGCACAAATGACTCGCAAAAAACAAGTGCAAAACATTTAAACCCTGCAGAAAACAGGATATTGTATACAATGTACTGTAGGAATACAATTGTGAAGAAAAGGTCACCACAGAGCCTTTAAAAAAGAAACAAACACACATGCATGCACACCAGTGGTCAGGTATGAGCGACCACAAAACAGACTGCAGCCTCGCACATCAGGCTCAGTTCGTTCACTTGTTCACATATTTCCGTGTTGAACAGACCACTGAGCTTGAAGTCCACTCTGTCAGTCAATGTACTGCAGCCTTTCAGTTTCAGGAAGTGGCTAATTTTACTTTCAGGAAGTGTTAAAAATCTCCGATAGCAATTTTGGAGTGTAAACTGCAACTGAAGGCAACTGAAGGTGACAAGAAATGCATTTTCTATATTTTCCAATAGATGGCAGCACAATCTAACAAAAACTAACAAAAACACAGTGCAGAGGTGAGATTCTTGGCCATTTCTCAATTAAATTAAATAAATCTCAACATAAACAACATGATGTTCACTTTGGAAATTATTTAGTGTAAAATAGAGGATAAAGCAGGGTATGCTTTAGGGCGGGGCTGTCATGTGATTGGCAAGTGAGTCCATCCAGCACAGCACACAGGACTCAAAAAACTTCAAACATCAAACTGTCAAACTAGGCGGTGTTGATGTGGATCAATATTGTTACTACTTTGCTTGTTTCTTGCTTAAAATGTTTTCAGAAAAGTTTTTTAGTGACTGTTTAGCTGTAATACCAGAAACTCTGAAGCCAATTATTTCCTGCTGAATGGACAAGACAAAACCAAGCACTGCCCAAGTCAAAGTACGTCACCCACCAGCTCCACGCTCCTGTCGGTGCTACATATGGTCTGGTTGCAAAAAACAGATGACTAACATACAAACTCAAGGGTTCAAAATGGTAGTCCACAAACTAATGTTATGGTTGGTTTACACTCGGCAAGAATTTAACCTTCTTTTAAAGCACAAGATTTCTAAAGGACAGCCAATTATAGCAAATGCGAATACTCTGTATTAATATCCATTAAGGAACAGCCTTACCTTTGGGTTTTGGGAGACTGTGCAGGAACCCGCTGTGGGATTGGTGGAGGGCCTTTAGGTACCATCCCTACTTTTGGAGGGAGAGGTGGAGCATTTCTGTCATCACTGAGGGAGGCTACGGGGGAGACAGGTGAGGTTTTTCTTCCTTCATCACTGCCCAGATGTTGGGCAGGTGGCTGAATGGCTAACGTCTCTGGTCGAGTTTGGACGGAGGGGAACTTTGGAGGGTGGAGAGGTGCATGTGTGGGGGTATGGGTAGGGGTGCTGGTGGGGGTGGAATTTTGGGACACAGATCTACTCTGCACAGGTGGGGCTTTAACCGCATGTCTGTCCCGTTTAGGGGAGGCAGAAGTTCGAGGAGGAGGTGAGGGGCTCAGGGGAGAAGTGAAGCGCTGTGGAGGGCAGTTGGGGGTGCTTCGTGGAGGGACAGGGGGTAAAGACGTGTCAGAAGTTGGGGAGACAATGAGGCTAGGGTGACTGTCCACTTGAGCATTAGAGCGAAACTTAGTCCTCTCTTTAGGCACAGGCTTCTCCCTCTCTCCATCTATTCCTCCATCCCTCTCTTCTTCTTTTCCTCCTCTGGGTGCCACTTGTCTTTGTCCAGGAACCGGCTTCTTCGCATCTCCACTTTCCTCTGTCATCTTAGACACCTGTCTCTCCCTGGGGACTGGTTTCTCTCGTTCCCTGGGTGTAGGTCTTGATGTTTCTCCATCTCTTTTCTCCCTTTCTCCGGGGATGGGAACAGGCCTGTCTCTGTGCAACACTTTGGCAGGTCTTGTTTCCGGCGATCTCTGTTCTCTCTCAGATTGTACAGGCTGAGAGTGTGTGTCAGATTGTGCACCACTATTACCATGCGTTTTGTTCAGGCTAGCCAGGATGCGTCTCCGGTGCCCCGGCAGGGTGATACCCATTCGTTCTAGCTGATCTGGTGTGAGGTTACGACATTGTCGTAATGTTGCCAGCCCGGCGCTCTGAAATGCCTCCGAATACTGCTCCAGACGAAGCACACATAACCAGTCCAACACAGTTACACGGGATTCAGGCTGAGACATGACTGACGTGTGTGAGTGGAGCATGTGTGATGGCAAGTCTACGTCCACAGAGACAAGGCAGACTTCAGCACCTCAGATCATGGCTTACACAACCTGCGAAAGAGAAAAAAACATGAACAGGTACAGTATACCAAAAAGCATTTAATCTGTGGGAGCCATTTTGTATTTTGTTAAACAGCAAGGCGACGCAGGTTAAGGAATTAAGAAATTCTCTTTCAATTGCTCGCAAGTGAGACTCAAGCAAGACTATGTTGTTTTTTGCATTAGTTTTTTAATATTGAATAAAGTCTAAGTGATTTGAATACTTTGAATCCACACTGCGGGTTTTTGACACATTCACGCTGCGGCAACTCAAGCCTAGGCCTTGAATCAAGCCAACTCAACAAGTAAGTGAAATACAGTATATTGTGGCTATATTGGAAGCATGTTGAAATTAAGTCCTTCACTATATGTGTCCATTAAGCTTAAGTTTATGACTGAAGGCCATGACAGTATCCCTTCGAGGAAATAACTTAAATAATTTGGGATTTTTCAGAACAACTTAAAAAAAGCATGCATCAGCTTTATTTCTTCCTGATTTAAAGAGAAAACCATGTTTTAGTTCCTAAAAATGGTTAATTATGTGTCACATTAGTCTGATTATAGAACAGATGATGAAAAGCACTTCCTACACACTACACTATTTTGAGAAATACTGCATTGGGAAACACGTTGTGGTGCAAAAGCACAATATTGACGTAGCTTCCTTAAAGACAGAAATAAATATGATTAATTATCAAGATGACAATGATATAAATCAAAGAGGCAGTCATTTTTGTGGACTGTAAACAGCAGTCTTGAAGTTGTGAGAGATAAAGTTTTGTCAGGGTGGATGACCTACCACCTCAGTGAAAGGGGAAGTTGTGTCCATGCCTTGATGGTGAGATCTCTGTGCAGTTTAGTCATTTTGATAAGCGCTGTCATTTTCAGCAGCACAAACAAACAGACTATGGATTGTGTGCATTTAAAAACTGCTTGGGTCACTGCTCAGGTCAGATGATCATATTTGATTTCAGTACGACTTAGAAGAAAATTGCAATTAGACCTGCATTCCATTTATGAAGTGTTAGACGTACGAAGCATACAAACATAACTGAACAGTATATCATAGCTGTGTAAACATAAAAGTTTAAATACCTTCAATTACTTATCTTAAAGCTTTTTCCTTCTGAGGAAGCAGTACTGTATCACTGTACGACAACAGACCACTATGGGAGGAAGTGTAATTGACACAAGTATTGACACACACAGCACGTTCACACAGACTCACTCAATTCTCTCTAACACACACTTGAATGCTGCATAAGTGGACTCAAGATCAGCTTCTCACAAAGCATCCCCATCCCTCCCTTTCCTTTAGCACTCTAGGTTTTGGTTTCTAATAGACTACGACAGTGTCCAAACTGTCCAAGCAGGAGGATTTTTTTTTTTAAATAGAAGTTTTCACATGCAGAGCAGTTACTATGTCAAGCTTTGATTAACAAACAGCAGGCAGTGCCAGCTCCCTGCATTCACATGATGCAAACCTGGCAGATTGTACTTAATACTTCAGTAAGGACTGTTGTGATGCATAAACTGGAGATATCACAACAACAACAACAACAACAACAACAACAACAAATCAGCAAAATTAATCTTGACAGTGCAATAACTTTGTACCATGCCAAATCATTAATCAAACACCTATTTTGTTTACTACAGTTTACCTCTCTGTCTCATACTTCAAACCACAAGGGAAACTGCTGGTTTCCCAGGCAGAGCCACAAACAGTCTTTCCTCATCTCACACATACAGTTCATATGTTAATATTCTATACTGAATATCACTACCAAGGCACTTGATATGTGCCTAATAGACTGGTCATGATACCAGAATTTTAAACTTGGAAACAACACTAGTATGAAAAAATAGATATTTCCAAATTTCACACAGGGCAGTACTGAGTTAAGATCTTAAAAGAGCACTTGGATATATTTTTTATATCTCATTATATATCTATTTTGTATTAAGCACATATGCCTATGCATTTGTTTGCAAATGTGTTAAGTTCAGCTCAGTACAAGATCCACCAATATGTCTCATCACCCTGCTAAGAACTACTCCAATAACTTTTAAGTTTGAGAACTGTAGTCCACATTAAACCATATCAGAAAGAGTGTAATTTCATTTACACACAGTATGATAAAAATAGGAAAGTCTCTTGAATTGTGCAACATTTCTGAAACAATATTTCTTCATAAAGATACCACAGAAAACACCACAGAAAATTACATTTATGTATTCAAGGACAGCTGGTATATTGTCATATTGGCTTAGAATTATTTACTTAGTTATTTTGTGCTTTGATATTTGCTTTAGCATCTAATTATTTTTAAGTTCTTATTAAAAACCTGCACTGTTTAAACTAGACTGGAAATAGGCTGCTAAAGCTTAAATAACAATAATAATAAAATCGAAAAACAGATCTAATTTAATTTAACAGAAGCTGACAATATATGTTTCACTTCACATAAATAGTCTTTAATGTACAGTACACGGACATGTAATATATATCTGTTCCAGTTTTCCTTCATAAAGAGAGAATATGAGATAAAATTACATTCAAACTTTTAAGGAAGTAGCTGGTTTATAGTGGAAATGTAGGAAGTGACTGCAATAGAAATATTTACTTAGTACTTAAGTTTACACTGTAGCATCTGTTTTAGCATCTATTTATCATCAGGACAATAATCTCCTGTAAAAGATTCAATTTAATTCAACCAAAGGTGACAGTATATTGTCTCACTTCACATAAATATTCTATGAATTTTATCTGCAGTACACAGACACATTAACTGCCTGACTTACAACAGATAATAAATATTAAAAATATTACATGAACCTGAGTGAAGACTGAAAGTGAGGGCTAAGGCAATTGAGCGAGCACAAAGTCACCATCCAGTCTAAGAAATACTATTCACCAGTGTGTGCTGAAATAAGTGCATTTCATTTCCTGTCAAATGTTTCCTCAACACAGCAGACACCGCAGGGCACAGGGACAGCGTGAATCTTGCACACTGATCAAACGCAGTTCCTATTTTTAAATTGAGGAACTCAAACACTTCATGCGATGAATTACAGTCTGATCGGACCTCGGCCGTCATTGGAATGTTACTCATAAACTAAACGCGCAAACATAAAGTCCAAAAATTACATTTGGACACGTACACAGTTTAACTAGCAGGTCTCAGCATCTTTGACCAGACACAATTTTTCACCACAGCATTTCACATCAGCCTTGTGTGTTCTGAGTGTGTTTGAGTCTGTATGTGTGGGCGTCTTTAAGGAACAACATCAAGAGGCACAAGTGTTAAATACTAATATATAAGGTGAGAAAAACTCATGAAAACAGCTCAATTTGAATATGCCTCTCTGAGCTCTTGTTAAAAGTGTTGCAGTTCGGTAGCCACTCAGCCGTTAACAGTTTTTTGGTTACAACAAGTGAAGAGGCTGTTGCAATAGTCAAGAAGTGACGAAATAAAAGCATACCATGCAGACAATCTCTGTGTCTCTTAAGTTTTAAGCAACATTTTTAAAGGCCATTTTGTTTTAAATCAACAGCAAACTAAGCTCAGTGGGCTTAACTGGAAGGTACAGCTGTGTGTTATCTGCATAGTGGTTAAAAGAGATGCCACATTCATGGCTGATTGTGATGCACCGATACCACTTTTTTCAGACTGAGTGCAAGCACAAGTACTTAATAATGCCATTACAGTTCTTACAATAACTTAAAAAACTTGTTTTATTTTCATCAGATGTTCCTCACTTCCTACATGTAACAAATTGTTGTTGCTATTTCCTGCTGCTAGTTTAACCATAGTTACTATACACATTAAGGTTGGGCGGTAATAAGGTAATAAGGTATACCGGCGGTGTCTTTCAAAAGCAACAGTATCAGTTTCAATACCGTCATTAAAAAGAATTGCAATGCACTTATATAGGAGGTAAGGATTAAATATAAGATATAATTTATTCAATGCCTAAAAATGATTCCATGTCCAGCTGTTCTGGATGGTTATGTTAATTTAATTGTTTGTTGTATTTGCACTTTTTAAGCTGTTGCTAATAAAAGTGGTTAATATTGTGCACATTATGTTGTTATTGTTTCATTATTAGTGTTTGGTATTCAGTTTCTGAATGGTGTAGGCACAAGCCAACAGTTTGGTGTTGCTGTCTGAGCCTTAAGTCATAATTTTTAATTAGTCACGGTAATACCGTATACCGCGGTAAAATGTGGAGACGGTATGAAGTGTATCAAAATTTGGATACCGCCCAACCCTAATACACATTAGATTTTTGGGTTATTTGTTCTAAGTTACTTTACTAATTTTGTGTGCCTTATTAAGCTGTGCAGTGTACATGATATATCTCAGTATAATTATTACACATTATTATAGACTTGAAGAATTAAGTTTACTGTTACAAATAATAATTATTTCATTATAATTTACAGCACTTTATCTAGCATTTTAATTACACATTTACATGTGTAGTATTTAAGTTTCTTCTCCATGTTCCTCTCGTCTAAGAGCTAATTAGTTCCTACCTGCCACTGTTTATGGGGGACAGGTATGTGTGTGGTGACATGTGCAACAGTTTTGTTTACCCTGTTGTGAACCCCAAAGAGTGAAGTTGGGTGAACTTGTGCGGATGCATTCAACTAGTTTACGCACGCCAGGACTTACTGGACAGCACCTGGCTGCAGTCTACACTGTGAGTTTGTTTAAGTTTTACATGTACTTACAAGGAATTTTACAGACAGTTCCCAATGTCACTGCGGTCATTAGTGGATGATGTTGAGGACTACGAGTCTCTCGCTGATAATGACGGGGCAACCAAGAAAAGAGGGTAAGCATCAGCAAACGCCTGGAACTGTAGTTTTGGAGATGCTCTGACCCAGTCGTCTAGCCATCACAATTTGGCCCTTGTCAAACTCGCTCAAATCCTTACGCTTGCCCATTTTTCCTGCTTCTAACACATCAACTTTGAAGACAAAATGTTCACCTGCTGCCTAATATATCCCACCCACTAACAGGTGCCATGATGAGGAGATAATCAGTGTTATTCACTTCACCTGCCAGTGGTCATAATGTTATGCCTGATCGGTGTAAACTGCTATGTGGAAGATATGAGGGAAATCAATTTAAGATGCAGGAGCTCAGGCAGGTTAATGGAAGATTTTTCTCCCAAAGTAGCCCGATGTGGATGATGAACATCAAAGAATGTTGCATTGTGGGTAAGTCTTACTGATTCCATCTTCTGTGAAAATAAGAGTTTTTACAACATTTTTCCTGTTCATCCATGCCTGCAAACTCCACAGTACAGGTTAAAGTTGAGGTTAAATTGAAAGGAGTGCTCATATAGGACAACACTATGCTTGTCTACCATCAGTCAAGTAAGATGAGAAGACTGATGTCAATTTTATCCCTGAGCATCCAGTAGAAAGATATGACACACACTGACATGTCCAGGAGATTAGCTTTAAGACTGGAGGCAGGAGTAACCTTACATAGTTTACTGTCCTTTCATTAATCCTTTTTTCCAAAATTGCAGCTGCATATCATGAAAAAAAACAAACTTCTTGTCTACATTAAAATTGAAACAAAACACCTTCCATGACAAACCTGGCTTGTTGACACACTGAATCTTGTGTGTTAAAATGCCTTTGTACTGAATTATTTTGAGATTATAGCACCTTTAAAATTATTCTGGGGGTACTTTTTGGATTATTCTGTTGAAATAAGGCAGGATATAACTTTAATTGTACACATGGCTATCATGAAAAGAAAACCCCAGTGTCTCAGTGGTACTTTGTTCAAACTTTAAGACCAAACAGCCAGCAAACACACCTTTAGTTTTGGTCTGTGCGAAGCTTGACCATCTTATTTGGAAAGACAGTGCAGGTTCACTTCACCCCGGGAATGCGGTCCTCAGAAGGACCCACTGCTGGTCAATCCAGCTCCTGGATTAGGAATTTCCATTTCATTATGACCAGGTTCCCTGACTCTGAACAAAATCTGACTTTCGAATGTACTAATGATTAGTTTGCTACCTAAGATGTATCATGTAGATTAGAGATTCCCAAAGTGTCTGCCATGAAAGCCCTGCAGGTAGTGCCTTGAGAGATCGTGAAAAGCGAAACAATTATTTGGGTGGTCTGGTAGCTCAGTTGGTAGAGCATTCACAAGCATGTAATCAGAGTAAGTATTAAGTATTAAGTAACTAGTAAGTAATCACACTTAATAAAACAAGCCATGGGATTTACTTTGGGTGGTATTCTTCATTTATTTCACCTAGTTTAACATCATATTTTAATGTGACCTGTCACATTAATACCGGAATATATCTTATATTACTTATTATTTTGTATATAATTGGTACAATTAGTCTTGTGTGTTGATCGAGTTATGATCAAAGGTTTGTGCGGGTCACAGAATATTTTCAGATCTCAAATTGGGCTGTGACATTCGTTTGTTTGGGAATGGTTGCCGTAGATACAACATTTCTGGAGGACTATTTTCTCACTTCACTTTTGATAGAGACTACCTACTTCCTGTGTTTGTGCTTTACAAGGCTAAACATTACGTGGACCTAAGTGCAGAAAGATAAAATTGATATAGATCTTTTCATCTGACTGGCAGCAAGACAGCAAACAGGCATATTTTCAAAAATGTCGACGCGTTTCTTGAACTGTTGGAATGAGTTAATTTTGACCTGATATTACAGAAAACTACAGGTGCCTTGTAATTCTGTACAGTAAGGGTAAGTTTTTATTAACTGCTGACTTCCTTTTTCCTGTGCTTTTTATTTTTGGCAGTTTCAAACCAGCATTTGCTCTCTGGACATTTCAATTCATTTATCTCTCCGTTTCTCACTCACTCCATCCTTCTTTGCACTCCCTCCCTCCCACTCAGAAAGCTGCCAATAACAGGGTCTCTGTGCTGCCTTCACAATGGGGCATTCTGTTGCCCAGGCAAGTACACACACACACACACACACACACACTGACAAGACGGAGGGAAATGCATGGTGGGGGCCTACTGTTTGAGTCTGGTCACACTCTCTAAAACAAGTGCTCACCTAATGATATTGTGCGTTGATGGGGGGTGGGCTCAGAAATTGTGTTTCAGGGCTCATATCCCTTTTCAATCTTACACACACACACACAGATATCCAGGATGTTACATTTTCTCTCTGTTTGCACTGATCAGCACTGGCTGACGTCAGGTTCAACTCTGCTTTCTATCAGTGTCCTCAGTTTTGAAGCACATTATCTACTTCTTGGACTGAATTTCTAAGAAAACACAACAAAACACAAAAGGAAATGTATAACAAGTATGATGTCCCACGCATTTTTAACACAAACATATTATGAGAACTCAGCAACAACTTGACACATTATTAACACCAAAATCACACTAATGCCCTCCCTTCCTGCTCTCCTTCTCTCTTTCCTCATAACACATACAAGTTTGTCACAAGTAGCATATAGTTTTTCACAAGGCTTAAAAAGCATGATTAAGTGTTAGTGTCAGGCTGTAAATATTAAAGTATGACTGGCAGTCTTTGAATGTTTCTGTGTGATCAGCCACAACAGCTGCTTTACAATAACAATAGTCTGGGAATGGTGTGTGCACTATTAGCCTAAATGTGTTCTTTAAGTTCTTTAAAGTCCCCCTGCAGTGAAACTTTGAAAACCATATGACTGTTATTTAAAGAAAATCTATTTATCAAAAATCCATTTAAAGAATGTATTTTTATTTCCTAACTTCAACAACAGCAGAAAAATAAGATGTTAGCAGCGCAGCAGCCTCCTCATTCTGACCGCCTCCAGTTAACTCGCCAACACTGAATGGTATTTAACCTCTGACTGAGAAAGCTGCAGAAATATCAGCAGAGGAGATTTAATGTCAGTCATGGGTAAAAGAAAACAGGCTACTGGATACAAAGCACAAAATGTGCTTGTTGCCAGAACACAGCCATGTTCAACAGACATGTTTAATTAAGTTAATTGTGAAAAATGCTCATCACAATTTCCCAGAACCCAAAGTGACGTTTTCAAATGGCTTCTTTTGTCCAACAAACTGTCCAAAAACCCAAAGACTCTTCATTTACTATCGTGTATGACAAAGAAAAGCTGCTAATCCTTACATTTATGCAGCGGGAACCACTGAGTGTTTGACGTTTTTGCTTTAAATTGACTGAAATGATTAAGCCTAATCGATTATCCAAACACTTGGCAATTAATTTTCTTTTGATCAACTAATCAATTAATTGACTAATTGTTGCTAAGTTGTAAGAAAATATTTATATACTTGTTTATCGCAAAATATTACAGTATGTATTGTGATACTGTGTTGATTTTCAAAACACTGTTGCTGCTCCTATGCATGCACAAAAGCCACGTGCATGTGGCTGACTGTCAGCATACACATTTATCTATCAGTAGACACTTTGTGATCAGAGTGACTGGCTACATCAGATTAAACTGTTATTAACACATTTCATTTTTAGTTGCTGGGTAATCAGGAGTTTCAGATCTACACAGACACATCTGCTTAAAGAAAAACTGACTTATTAGATTCTTAGAAATATGTTATAAATGTATGTGCAGTAAAACACGCATGATCATGATTTCACTCTAACATCACTGCAGATGGCAGATGTACTTTGGCCTCCGTGGCTCATCATGCCATGAATTTCGGTTTTACACTTCATGCTGATATTCTGGATAATTTAGTCTAATTAATGCTAAACACTGTTTTAATTTGCAATGGGTGCTGAATGACGATGATGATGTAATGATAACCTACTTTGCTGGTCTATGCTTCAAGATTTTCTACAGATGCCGCACTGTAGTATGTCTATATGACAAACAGCATCAGCAAACTTTTCAGCTGTGTTAAAGATCACTCTTCTACACCACCTCTCTACTGTGCAGTCTTTGGAAAAACACTAAAACAAGACACAATTTCCTTTAACCCATTTCCCAAGAGGGTCAAGTGAAGGGAATTTTTTTTTGTTTGTTTGTTTTTAAATAATTATCTGCCATCACAATGTAGAACAAATACCAACAGATTGGGAATGTAGAGAATGTGAAGAACTCCATACTCAGTGACTTCGACAAAATACCAGTGTAAAACAAGGACGGAGAAAGTCCTTCTCTGTTCATTCTCACTCTCTTTAAATTGACTTTTTAATTTTAACAATATAATATAATATAATATAATATAATATAATATAATATTTTGTATAGATAAGAAATATTGAGCTGTATTGAGCTGACATATTTCATATGTGCCAAAGCCATGCAGGGTTAGGACAATCAATCAATAAAGTAATCAATTAATATCGTGTGATTGATACACTGGCAGCAATATAATGATGTGTTGATGGTGGATATATATATGAATCTATTTATACTCGAATCTGAATGGTGGTAAACCTGTGTTGCTGTGTGTGTGTTACAAACGGCTCACTCCATGCACATTTTTACACACAGCTTCCAATCCAAACAGAAATGAGTGATGGCATTGATCTAGCTGCACCGTTCATACAATAGTTCCTGTATAAAACAGAGTTTAATAGACCTTTTTCACAGCAGCCATATTGATATGAAACAGTAGAGTAAAGGCAGGTGTTAGCAATGGTACTAATGAAGGTCCAGTTCCATTTAGTTTAACAAAGCCTTTCCAATAAGCCAACATGCACAATAGCAGCAACCTGACTCTGTCTGTCCTGAAGCGAACTCTCATTAGTAGCACTGGTAACACCTGTGGTTAACTTATTATTTCATGTCAAAATGGCT